>NW_010586460.1:8374-103218 GCF_000705375.1 Tinamus guttatus | reverse complement strand
ATTTTGCCCTAGACAACGTTTCTCCTACTGTCAGGAAAACAAATGTAGTACTAGGAGACTACTGATATTAAGCCTGTGTTTTGCAGGCTCTGAGTTTACATACAGATACACAAGTATCTGTATATTTTATGACAGTGCTTTGACCAAATACCACTGAGTGCTTCAAACCAACATTCAGAATAGCTGAACTTGAATTCCTCTGCAGCTCATACAGCATAAGATTAAAATTAGATTTAGAGCAAGATCCCAAGGGCTACAAGGAAAGGAGGCTTGCATGCTGCTGCTAAGACTAATACAGTCATAGTTTATTAATGCAGACAGTAATACATAATGAAATGTCATTAATTCTCACATGTAATATCAGTTTCTAATTTGAGGAATTGTGCCCAATTATCTGTAGTTTAGTTATTCAGATTAATAACCTGGCAACTCAGAACAAAAAAGTGCTGATTTCTTTTCCATTACCTGAGAAGTCTGAAAAATAAAATACTTATTCTTTGCAAGGACAGCCTGTATATTTCTCAAGCCCTTTGCTGTTCTGGATTTATAATTCAGTTCTCCATGGGAGCCACTAAAAAGCCATTTGGTAACTCTTACTGCAGAACTTCTTTGAGATTTTTTGAGTGTGTGTGTTACATATATATATATAGTGCTTTTCATCTGTGAAAGACCATTTTGTTTCAGTAGGAATCTTAGATCTGAGAATATCCGAGACCATATTGTCCTATTAAGCAACTAAGGAGGCATCAACATAATACATCATCAAGGCTCTTGCTACTTTTAAGGCTTATTTTTCAAAAATGCCCATTGCCATTTCAGACATCCTGAAGGTCCTCACAAAAGTGGCTAAAGAACTGGATCCTTTAAACAAAAGTATGTCATCCTCATAGCAGACACAGCTGATCTCAGCTGCAAGGCTTCCTCAGCCTCCCAAGCAGGGAAGCATGAAGATTTCAGGTAAACATAATCATGCTATTTGTGGAAAGTGTGAGATGAAAAAGAGGGAGAGTAATGAAGCATAGACACAGCAATTCAGCTTCCTTGCCTATTTAGGTAGATTGTCTTTCTCTAATTGTTTTTCTCCCTGGAGGTACAAACGCAGAGAATTTTGATACCACAAAGTTAAGCTTTATTATTGCAGCTTTCAGTTCTTTCATGAAGAAATATGTACTGTATTAAAGAAGCACCCAGTAGCAACACCATAGATAAGGATGTGTCAGCAGTTGTGCTACAGACCTCTATTTTACCATAAGCCTCTAAATTCAGATGTAAAAAACTATCATTAGGCTAAAATTAGGCAAAATGTGCATGACTAGAATCCTATCAGCTTGTTGAGAAAATAATGGCCTAGGTACATTCTTTGGTGACAGTGGATGACAGCGGATGACAGCAGTCCTTAAAGAAAAAAGCACATAGATACAACTTAAAGGCTTTGTCTTGCAAGCGCATAAGTAGTATTGCCCCTGGTAACTTCTGTCATTATGTTCAATATGAAATTATTGTTTTTAAGCATAACAAAAGATCTAAATTTTAATGGACTTTGTCCAACAGAATGGCAAATCCGATCCAGCAAAGCATCTACTTACCTCATTAACTTACGTATGGGAACAATTCACTTAAGACCATCGAGACAAGAAAACTCACTATCTTTCAGGACTTCTTCAAAAGAAACCAAAATGCCAACATACTTTAAAATTCAGGCAGACAGTCAAAGACAAAATATTTATGCTCCATAGAAATACTGCATTCTCTTCGGCTGTATTTCATGCTTAAAAAACAACCTTCTGCTGTATTTCATGGTAAACACTATCAAGCTAACAACTAAAGACTGTATAACTACTCCTTAGGCAGACAGCAAATAGCTGAAGAAAGTTTATTCTAAACAGTCAGGTCGGCAAGCACACATTTATATTCAGATACTGGGTACACACTGACATCCAAAATTATATCTGCATGGAAACAATGCAAGACATCAGTAATGAACTTCAAAGTAAGAGAGAAGAAAGCAAACACCCATGGTAGATATAACAACTGATAGGAAAGCAAACTAATAACGGAGTAGTAAAACCTAACTCTTATCTTGTCTGCTTTTGAGTACATCTCACAATGTTTCTCAAGCAGTTTGATAGCATTACCCAGATTTCACAGACAGGGAAAGCAAGGAATACAGAGATGAAAAGATTTAGCCAAGGTAATTCATCAGGCCAATGACAGAACTTGCTCAACAGACTTGGCACCAGATCGGTTACCATGTGTATTACACTTATTTTATGAAAGGGATAAGCAGCACAACTCAACCACCAGCAAACCTGAAGAGGCGAAGCATGGTATCTTGCTGTCCTGTGATTACGCTGCCTGAGTGGGATTCCCCTTCACTAAAGCAGGTGCCTCCTGGCCAGCTTGGTCCCAGGCATGGCCTGATGAGCACAGGGATGCATATCCATTTGCAATTGGGGCAGAAGCGGATGTGGGTGCAGGGCTGGGAACATGCAGGACAGGGAAATGCAGGGCCAGGCTTCTAGTTGGAGCACACGACTGCATTAAAGATAAAAGACATGGGTCTAGGTACAACCAAACAAATGCTGAAGGAAAAAGAGATCAAGAGTTGCTGGAAAGGTGGGTAGGGACTACAATGGTGTGGCATAGATAGACAGCTAGAGGGTACGTGTTCACCAACCTCTAGAGACAGATACAAGGAAATAGCAGTAGGAATATGTATGGTTATATTGAAGTGTTAGCAAACACTGTTATTTAGAGGACAACACTAGTGACTCTGGAGGAACATAAACCCCGGGCTCCTGAGCACACAGCAGAGGGAATCCCCATGGATAGCCGCTCCTGGAGGGGAGGATGATGAAAGAGGGACTCATTAGCTCTGCACTGACAAGCTGGCTGCTCTAACGGGCCAACCATTTCCTGGAATTATACAATCCTGGATAAGGGAATAATTCTGCTCATTCTCTTCAAAGCTGCTGGCTTGGGAAAGATAGGTATTATTTAGTTTTTGAAAAAGGCTCAAGTGGAAAGGCTTGAGAAACAATCAGAAGGCAGAATTAAACGCTCACAGTAAAGAGCACATCAAAAGAAATTATTTTACTGGCCAAGGGACATAGTCATAGGATTACATTGCGGGCCAAATCTGAGGCCCACATTACTGAAAGAGTGCCAAGTAGTAAATAGGTTAGTGTAGAGAACTCAGTATTTTATTCTGCTTGAATAGGATATGATGCATTGTCCTAGCTATACTGCCCACCCATATTTTGTCAGGACTGTACTAGTCTAGCAAAAACATTGTGTTACATAGAACACAATGATCTTTCAGCTTATATAAATGTTAGGCACCTGGAAAAATAACCAAATCCACAAAGAGATAAGAAAACAATTTCAAGAGGGAAAAAAATAACCCTTGGGGTTGGTTTGTGTTTTTTTGGAGTGTTTTTTTTTTTTTTCCCAACTAATCTTGCTCAGTAATTAACTTGAGACCTACAAACTGTACAATAAAGCTTGAAGAATTGTATTCAACAAAGGTGTTTGCAGACTGCTAACAGAGGCAAGACTCCTGCTGTTGATGATTTTTTATTTAAATTTTTGCCTTTCCCATTTCTGTTCTCTTGCTGCATTTCATTCATAACCATAAACAGACAAGCCATTCATAAGACCAAAAAAAAAAAAAGATAGGAAAAGACAAAAACTAAACAACTACAAACTCCATTTCTTACTCAAACATGAAAATATCTATATGGATAGGTGGGCTAGAAATATGCAAGATGCTCTGCTGCTAGTAGTATCATCCAAAAGGATAAAACTCCTGATTTATGGTTTGCTTAGATTCACGACTATCAGTGTAGAGACCACTGTCATTTCATTCATCAGTCATTTTTAATTCAACAATAAGTATTGCCTTTGAACCAATGTGATTCCTTTCTATATTAAATATACTTTCTGAAAGGGTCACCATAACATTCTAAACCAGCAAGATAATTTTTTGCATTCCCCCTGCCAGAAGTCCATAGGAACTAAAAAAGCATTATGAAAATGACATGATAATCATTAGAAAGTCCACCTCCTGACTTCCTTTATTTTCCTCTTCACCTCCCTCCCCCCCCCCCCCCTTTTTTTTTTACTGCATGGAATTCTTTGAAAAGGCCTATTTTCCCCAGTGCGAGTACTTTGGTGTGGTCCTTTTCATCTGCAGAAAAGAATGACAGCTCAAAGGCACAATAACAAACACACCCTGCTTCCTCTGTAGAGGACATAAGCACAAATAAAAAATGAAGTTAACTTCTTAATCCTTAACCATTACGTTATAAGTGGAAGTGATTAAATACACTGGCATACACAATAAAGGAATGTTCAATACCAAGTAAGTGGTCTGGCTTTTGTAGCACTTTTTGATGCTATATTCACTAGTTTGCCTGGCTTTTCATTTCATATTGACATATACTTCCTCTTCTACTGGCTAAAAGCATTATATATGTCATCTCCTATGCCACAGTAATTACCTCACTTAAAATAATGCATTAGTTGAAATAAAAAAGCATTTCTATACAGTATTAGGAAAAAAAAGTATCCTAAGGAAAATTACAAGTGAGAGCAGGTAGAAACTTTGTAGGGATTTCCCTCCCCCCACTCCCTGCCCCAATTTTTTTCATCTCCAAATCATATTTCTAATGTTTAACTATTGAAGGTAAGAGCTCATATTTGCACCACTCTTATCTGCTTACAGAGACCAACTTTGCTTCTTTCATAAAACAAAAGCAAGTTCCCTGCTTTCAACTTTTATATTTGCTGTCATTAGAAACTATGCTTGAAGTCTGAGGCTCAAAAAAAGCCATGGGCAAGATGGCTTATTTTATAAATCTAGGGATGTCAGGAGGGGTCACAAAAGCCTGAATAGTATTTGCCTTTAATAATTCAAGTCCCTGCATCATAAATCTCATACATATAAAAAAAATGCCAATTCAACTTATTTTCAATATTTCCAAAACCATAGTCCTAAATTTTCTGTGCACCTTTATAGGAAAGCAATATACTTCCTTCTTCCTTTAAATTCATTGAACTTCCCAGATTAAAAGTATACTTTCTTACAGTTAGATTGCAATACAGAATAATAAAGACAGATTAATTCCTATATTCCAAAAATCAAAACATTAAAATACTTAGAAAACTCAGAAACAGATAGGTACAGTACCAGCTAGGCTGACCCCATATTCAATATTAATTATTGCCTAGCGCTACTATTATCGCTGAAGTACTTATATAATAATCCCCCCAGGAAATTACTGAAGGAGCGCTTGATGAAAAGGAAAGGCTTACTGTATTAAAGGGCTTTTAACGAACATCACAGATTAAAACATATAAAAAAGGTAATGTTATATCAGCTATATACCAGGGACTGAAGACTATTAAAGTCAAGATATAATCTGAAGTTTATAACTCACTTTCAACAATAAACAGATTAAAAAAAGAACAATTAATGTAGTGAAAAACGGTCATGTACTTTGCAAAGCAGTTCATACTATCACATAACATAGGCACTTCAAAAAGAAAAAAAAACCTGCTTTTTTTCCCCACAGTACTGGTACTTCAGAAATGGCACTTCCGGTCTTCACTGTCATTTCATACATCATTTCAACAATCACATTTTACAATACGTACTGGTACTTCAGAAATGGCACTTCCTGTCTTCACTGTCATTTCATACATCGTTTCAACAATCACATTTTATAATGCATTTTATTTTATTCCTATGGCTTTAAATTGCAGTTTTGCTTCTGTTAGAGCACAGCATTGGTTACTTGATGTACGTTTGGGAAACTCAACCTTGTCGATACTGAGAATTTGCTATAAAATTACCAATGTTCAACTATCAAACAGTTGAGCGCAACAGTGAGGGCAAATAAAGAGTAGAGGTTTCATCAGTAAAGAGGATGAATCTGTTCCTGTTTTGCCTTAAAAAAAAAAAAAAGAAAAAAAGGAACAGTTTGGATCCATATATGATTTAACATGAAATGGAAACAGTCACTGTAACCTCAGCTTAGATCACTAAGGCACTGAAGAAATCAAAAAAATCATAGATCAGACTGGCACAGCCTAGAAATGCTGTCTAAGAAAGCATTTCTAAAAGAGAAGTTGTTATAAATAAATAAATATATATATATAGCACAGGACAGCAGTGGTTTTACTCACACAATGGATTTAAGATGTCAAAATGACTAGTGATAGGAATAGAGTGGACATTGTGAAAGTCATGAGACACTTCAGGATCCATCTCTGGATACTTTAGTTGAGCATCTAAAAGCACAAGTTATGATTTCACACATTAAGGCAACTTTACGAGACCTGTATGAGAACTGGATACTTCTTCCAGGGCCAGCATAGATCAAATGCTGTTTTATAATTACCATATTTTCATCTCCTTTTACTGTATGTGGCTTTCAGAATATTTTAAATAGGACAAGCAAATGATTCTGCTTAATAGCGTTATGAAGTAAATTTGTCAACTGTCAGGAGGTACATGTTTCCTTGCAAAGGCTCCAGCTTTTTCCTATTTTGTTTTTTAAAAGTACATGAGTTTATCCATTACACAAAGAGACTCTTCAAATAGTGCTGAGGTGGTAGAGATGCCTTAATAAAAATAACTTTATTAATAGTCTTCCATTAGTCTTAATCTTTAATCCCCAGAGTCTACTTACATTTGCTCATTTCCAGGAAACCTTTGCAAAAATGGCCACAGTAACTTCCAGAAAAACAGTGTACATGACCCAAATTTCAGAGAGCTTCAGCTACAGAGCAATGACACCATTTTAAGTTTTATGTGAAACTCTGACCGTATTTCCAGTGTAGTTTTAAGACTGCCATCCAATTGCCCATCAGATGCCAAGCAGAGGTGAAAGTGCTACAGTGCAGGTCTAGCTCTACTAGGTGGGAAGCTACAATAAGGTCAATGCCAAAATGAAGCAATAGAGGGCTAGCAGCATTTCTTATTTCACGTGTAATTTATATTTGAAATAGAGATGGTCTAAGCCTTTATTATTATTATTATTATTATTCCTTCCCTTTTCTCTTCTCTACGCAAACATGACTAGAGGAGATTGTCATGTTATGAAACCTCAGACTAAATAAATTGTTCTGGTTACTGTTGAGTCAAAGAACAAAAAAGTCAATACCAATGGTGGTTCTTCCTGTTTTTGTTTTAAAGTTTTGTCTTAGGTACCTGATTAACCAGAGTATTACAAAAATCCCTCTTAACAGTTACACAGGTGCAGCAGATTATTACTCCAGTAATAATCAAGTTCTGTTTCTGTATTTTGTGTTCCCCCTGAATCTGAAAGTCACTGTGAACTAGACTGTCAACCAATGTGAACCGCCACAGATTCAAATGTGTTCCAAAAAGTATTGGCAAAAATGGGTTTTCTTGTGGTGAATATGCCAAGCTCAGCTGCACTTGGAATTCACTGAAGAAGACATTTTTTACCATTTATTAATTTTCTGTGGATGGCAAATGCACACTAAGAATGCTAGAAAAATTCTCGGTATTAACCTAGGATTTTCATCCCAGCTCATTCCAAGAACCTTGGGCTTGAGTATGCTTGTTTAGTTTTACTGTTTTATAGCAGGCATTGCACCACAGCAGCAATACTGCCTTGCCTGCATATGCTGTCCATTTACAAGGAAGTGTTAAATTCAAGTGATCTGGCTTGTGCAGCAAACTGCGTAACAGGAAACATTTTTTGCATGAGAAGAAACAACCAGTTCTTCTAAAATTGCAGTAATGTCTAACAAATCTGCACAGATACCAAATTTCCCTCCAGTTTATGGTATGGACATCAACGTCAATATATCTGAGGTTGGCTTTCCCTTTTTTCCAGTGTATTTCATGGCTGCCAGCCTGCCCTCCAAACATGAAGATTCACAGCCATATCTTTACCTATACCAACAACATTACTCTTTCTAATGCTTGTAGTACCATATAGCCCTTTTCCTTTATCTTTGCAGTTGCTTACATCAAAGGTGAATATGCAGTTTAAAGGGATTAAAGCATAAAAACCTAGTCCCTCACCTCCTTCCAAAAAGAAAAAAAATAAGGAAAAATAAATCAGTGTCAATGCCACAAATTTAGTCCTTTTCCTGTTTCTGAATTTGTTTTGTGAATTTGATTAAATTTATTTCATACTTTAAATCATTAACTCAGTAGTTGCTATAATTATGCTATTCATTTGTAGTAGATCCAGCTATCAAGCTATTCGCCCTTTGATTTCTGTTCATTGCATCTTCAGCTTTCCAAAAATGGTGTGAAAAATTCAAATCACTGTACTGTAGTGAGGACAAAGCTCAAAGCCAGCCCAGCATTAAGTGAATTCTTCAAGATTTTTATTTTCAGTGCAACGCTAGGCCAGAAGAGTTTCATCCACTTTTAGAGTAAAATGTTCACTTAGTTTTGCTAAGCATGATACAAATTGCTACGTTTGCCCATAAATTCACTTTGCTATTTTATTTGATTGTTTTGTAAAGCATTTTGGTACTCCATGGGTAGAAAAATATATCATACAGGACAGAAATTAAATTGTCTGGTCTGCTGAAGATGAAACATTCTCTTAAGTGTTTATCATGCTACAAGACTCAGGGCTGTGTAGAGATAAGAGGGCATTTTATAATTACTTGAGCTTGAATACTACTGTCAGTTTTATATTTTTAATAATATATCAAATATTTAGATCCATAGGGTGCCAAATACAGAAAGAGAAATGAAACATGGACCTCATTAACTAGCACTTTGTTCTTTACAAGGTCTTGTTACTACTGAATCCTGAAATTTGCCTGAAAAGTTCAAATGGTACTTTGAGAAAACAGCATTCACAAATGTGTCCACTCTGCTCTAAGCCTTGCTTTTGAAAATCATTATCTGTCTCTATGAATGTTCTCTGAGAATCTGAAGTTGAGAATAAGTAATGGAATTGCAGCAACCCACAGGATTTGAGGAAAGCTATTAGAAATCTGCCCTGGCATCAAGCTCTTTCTTCTTCTCATTAGAGATGCCATGACTTCTTGAATCAGTGGCTCTGATAAACTGAGCTTATGGGTCAGCAATGGGGAATAATAGATTTTGTCCATCTCAGCTGAGGGTTGCAGAAATACCATGGAGAACCTCAGCAACTGTCCATCTTATTATCTCTATCTAATGCTTAGGACACTGAGGGAAATACATGGAGCTTCCTTTAAACTCTGAGGTTAGGATTACAGGAGAACTCAACATTTGCTGTGTTTAGTGTGCCTTTACCACAAAGACTATTTAAGGGGATGAGGACCACAAACAGAGAAAGCATTACAAGAAAACAACTGTTTAATTCCTTGCTATACATCCACAAACCCTAGACCCCATCCTAAGGATTGAGCTGCATTTTGAGGTCTGTTTCAATAGCTGCTCTTTTGTCTGAATTCAATTTTGAGTGATGGTTCCTTTGAAACACACTCATTAGAAAGAAAAGAAATTGCCACGGAGTTCAATAAGCCCCCTGGGTGACCAAAAGGAGTCAGAATACTGGAGCCACAGATGGACAGCAGAAAAAAATGCTATTAATAAAGACAAATGCAACACAAATTGATTAATGAGTTTAGAAGTGAAGTGACTTACAGCTCTGATCCTGACAAAGTTCATTCACAAATTATGGTTAGTGACTAAGTAAAAGGGAGAGTATAACTGATACAGCAAATGAATATAAGACACCAGGCAAATAATAAACAGCTAAGACTATTCTCCAGAGACAAAAGTGAAGTCCCACTTTCCTGGTCAAAATATGCCAGCTGCAAGAGAGACCTAATATAAATATATTTTTCTTAATGTGTATGTGTTAGAAGCATCATCTTGTAATCACAAAACAGGGAGGATACTTCCAAGTAAAGATGAGAGATGTCCATTTTCTAAGCTATTTCTTCTGATAGCAGCCTTGAAATAATATTAAGATGCATAATACTGCTGTTAAATTCGAAGTAAATTTCAGGAAGAATAAATTAGTACTTGTGAAGAACCCTTTACAGGAGCACCGGTTCAAAATGAGGCAGACCTGGGCTGGCATTCACTGTCGCAGGGCTACCTGGTTTGCTTCTAGAGCAGCTACTGTAGCAAGAACTGCATTTTTGGTTGATGAGCCCCATCCCTCTAGGCCATATCACAGGTAACAGTGTGGTTCCCATGAAACAACTTATTGAAAACCTGCTAACACTAGTAAGGACTTCCCTTTGGCTCTAAAGATCACTGGATTGCAATAGATCAAAAGTTCATTCAACCGCTGGATCAAAAAGTACACAAAGAAAACTTAGACAGTAGATCATGAACACAAAGTCTTTCAAACTAGACATCATCCCTGAACAGATACTCAAATATTCTGAAAGCAAATAAGTAAGTACTTTAGAACTGCCTTACACAGGAAAGAAATTAAAGTATCCCAAAGTCATAAGTGCTCTAAGTTCAGCTCTGCTGTTCAAGACGGGTCTTTACATTTCCTATGCTTAGGAATAAACGGTTTAGGGAGGAAAATGCAAAGGTAGCAAGACACCAGCATCTCTGAGAAGAATGATATTTGAAGTCCTAACTCTTAATGGTAACTTCAGGCAGCTCTCTTCTCAGCATCCGGCGTAACATGCTTTGGGGGACCCTGTGTGTGCAGGAGGGTTGGACTAGATGATCTCTAAAGGTCTCTTCCAACCTTAATGATTCTATGATTTTATGCTGCTTTCCTGTGTCCACTTCCCAACTTTCACAAGATTCACTTGCAGAAATTAGACCTGCAATTCACTTTTAAGTCTTGTGGTGGATAAGCCTCAGTATCACAACTGCTACCAACCATAGAACAAAATAGTCTGTTTCCCAGCAGAGACAGTCTATTTTGAAGGTGTATGCCTGGATATGTAACTGCATTAACAAAAAAGGAAAATGCTTATAGTATAGGAAAAAAAGGAAAATATTTACAGTTTGGTCTGCCTCGCTCCTTGTCTTTTGTGCATTTTGATCTTAGCCAAAGACATTTTTACAGATGTGACAGAAAACTTCATCATAGAGTGATACAGCAACAGGGCATCATTCTGGATTTGTAGGGTGGGAAGAAGTGAATAATGCAAAGTGGCATCAGTCCAGGCTCCTAAATGCAGGCTCTGTAACAGAAGTTTCTTTAAGAAGTTGTAAGATCACAGACCTGTTTAAACACAACGGGACTGTGCATATACAGTTACCCTTATAAATGTACTTTGTGTGTTCCCACACCCTTTGAGATGGTGTAATTGCAAGATACTGTAGTCAGGGCAGCACTAAATTGAGGATGTTCCCTTCAGCGTACAAATATTGTAACTGCTTTCCTCTTTGCTGAGGAATTTCAGAAGTTGCCCCAAGATACTTACAGCATATGCAACATTCAACCAGGAAAACAGAAAACCTCTCCCTCTGAATCACAAATTGAATAATTAGAATTGGCAGAAAAAGAACATAAGCACCAGCCAGTGACCTGCCTGAAAGTCTCCGTATTTTTCATTAAATACAAACAGTGTGGCTCTGAGACCCCGTTGTTCTGCTCCCATAGTAAACAAATACCTGAGGAAATAATAGACTGTCAAAGATAAGATCACATCCACACAGCCAGGGATTTTACTCGATTCCCGCCTCTCCATGTGGTATTTTAGCACAGTTGTACAGAAGTGATTATTATATCCACTTTTAGCCAGTCCACAGGGATATACTTGCAAACAGAAACTACTATGGTTTATGCATCATTCTCAGAGGAAAATAGTGCAATGTGATTTTCTTTCCCATGCTAAGAGAAGTCTCGTTCTCTCTGGAAGTTTTGAGGTAAAGCTGCCACCTCACCCTAAAATTTTATGTATTCCTTTATAAATAAAAAGTTGGTTGCATATGTTCCTCAAATTTTACAATCCTATCAAAGCAGTAGTCCAACTGACAAACATTTCTCCTGGAGTAAGCTCAGTTTGATCCAGTACGCAGTTGGATCAATGGCTAAATGCAGTCTTCAGATAGCTCACTGAGTCAATCCACTGAAGCCAGTGAAGCTGTGACACCTTTTTCTTTCCATCTTTGTAGCAGTGCAAGGAAATTCACTGACAACTGCCTTAGCCACACTGATCAGTCTTTCTTTTTTTAGTGTGTACTGACAGGGGAAATGGTAACTGTGGACAAAACGTGGTCTACAAAACACTGTCCAATATGTTGTACCATAAATGCAATAATGTCTATTGGATTTTTTAATGGGCCTACTGTTTTATTTCCATGTATCTTGAATAAAGCTACTACATTCAGGTAACTGGGTATATTCAGTAGCTCAACATGAGTAACGGCAATTTTAGAGTACCACTTTAGAGCTGTCAGTTCTCTATTTCGCTAATAGAGAGGAACTGGAAAAGTAGTAAGGGGAGGGATCTACACAGTGTCCCTTTGCATTGCAAATAATTATTCTTGTTTGCCAACACGTAAACTAGAAAAAATGGATGTCTTCATTATCACTAAGATTTTCAGTACCATTGTTGCTCTAAAGTATCAGTATAGAAGGCAACCAGTTTTGTGGGGAAAAAGCCTTTCACCTGCAGAAGATGAGATGTTCCCTCCTCCCACAGCATATTACTAGTTTTAGTAATATGATTTCAGATTCAAGTGAACTATATTCAACTGAAAGAGTAATGTATGAAATCACACTGAAAAGCAAGACAGCCTGAGCATATTTCCCATCTTGCTCCCAAACCTAAACCCCTTTGTGCCCAGTTTACATATCTATCAATTGAGTTTTAATAATACTGTTCTATTGCGCACAAAGAGACCTGGTGATTTATCGCATATAACGTGTAGGTTTTTTGAAATCATTACGTAGAGAAAAAGAGTTATTTTTCAGTATGTGTACAGTGACAGTAACTTGCTTTTATAGACCAGTAAAATCATGAGATCATAGGAATAAATTCAGATTATCATGTGTCAGAGGGCTGTAGAAAACTGTGACATTCCGGTTTAATCTTCTAAAAACCATTTTTGCATAACAAAATCTGTTAAAAAATGTTATACAACAAATGGAATGCATTTCTTTCCAGAATATGGAAATTCCTGGAAAAGGCAGTTTTATCTGAGAAACAGTAATAATTTCAAATAGCAGTTATTCTTTTTTTTTTTCTGCAGAGCTCAGAAAACTTCATATTGAAGGTATACTCCAACTTGAAAGTATAGAATTAAACACTTTCAACAAGAATGAGAATGGGGAAAATATTTACTTTCTTTGAATTATGTAAAGAATCAGTTAAGCGATCCAGCCTCAATTTACTACTAATTCTTCAGAAGAATGTAAACTCAACGAGCTTTCCTCCTTAATGTGTGCTAAATGCTCACCTTCAAAAGCTATGCTCATATGGTAACATCCATCCTGATCACAAGCAGGACTTTGGAGCAAATTCCTCCAGTTTTTAAAAAAGAAAGAGACAGACTATGGGGAAAGAGATAATATTATAAGGAAAGTATTATGCAATAGGATCCTATTTCTGGATAGACACCAGCAAATAACTGATGATATTTTTCATAACAACGTAAGGAAGATAGACCTGAAATTATCAGACTTCATTTTAAATAGATTCTTGCTTTGAACTCTGTGATTCAGGAATGATACTGTGAAGTTAACTTCAAATTTGGAAGACGCCTTGCCTTCCTTTAACCTAATAGTTAGGTTGCCACTGCTCTTCTCTGTACATGAGAGAGATTTATTCGGGCAGAGAAAAACAGGTTTAGTAATATCCCTGCTATGGAATAGCTTTGATCCCTTCATTTGTTTTTTTCTTTTAAATAATATACTTGGGTTTGTATGTATATATAACATAACACTGGCCTTTTTTTCTCTCTCTTTTAAACAGTGTAAGAAACATCTAGGAGAGAGTGAGATAAAAATAAAAATAAAAAAACAATATATATAGCACAGAAGAAATGGAGGCAATACTGCAGTACTACACAGACCAGATAAGAGAAAGAGTAGGAAAGAGACATACAATTCCAAGGCAAATATAAATACCCCATACAAAAAGGTTACAAAACCAAAGAAATCAAAAAAGCAGCAAAAGGAAAAAAAAATACTGCAAGTCACCACACTTTACTCAGGGATAGAAAACAGTAACAAAGTGGGAATGGAGCTACAGTACAGTAAAATCTTTTTTACTGTTTAAAAATAAGTATTTTTACATCCACAGAAATGTAGAGTCAAGAGAAATGAATGTAGATTAAGAACATGATAACTGCATATTCATTTGAAATAAAAACATTATCAGCAAAAGCTTGTCTAAATACTAGTTTATTTATAAACATTTACATTTTCTTACAGTATTGTTTATTTTCTTATAGCACTGTTTACCTTCCCTAAATCCTCCTGGAAAGATCTGACAAACAATATTTGATATTAATCATTTTAATACTCTGCCAGCAAGTTTGAAATATATCAAACTGGAACTGATAAAGACTGACTTAAGGAGAGGAGAAAAGAGGGTAGAATCCTGCATATAGATCAACAGGGAGAAAACCCCAAATTCCCTCATTTCCTTTCATTCTTGTTCTAGTGTCCAAAAAGGATCAAATAAGGAATATCTCAATCAATGAAATGGACATTCGGTCAATGATAGAAGAAACCATTTTCTTCTCCAAAGAACTCTTAGGGGTTCTGGAAAATGCAATAAAAATAAAACAAAGTCTGGCAAAAACATCATTTCTCCAGGAAGAGATCCTATATAACTAGCGTTTATAGTTTGTAAAAGTGTATTCCATCAGAATTCTTTCATAGCTCATGATAAGCACACAACAGTGGCTGCAGAAGAGATATACAGAATAGAACTACATAGCTTAAAATAGATGGAAAAACACTGTAGATGCACTACTGACACAGGACAGTAATGACGGCAGCGCACCTCACTATACCCCAAGCAAAAATTTGGATTCCAATGGTTAAGAAGCAAACTTATCTGTGTATTGGAGTGAATAATACATTAAACAAATGGCAAAAAAGAATATTCTTCCCTAACTACAGTAATTGGGAAAATGTAGTAAAAATAGATCTGATGTTAATCAATGCTTGCCAAACTGGGAAATTATCCAATACTTTATGACCACTATATGAGCTTCGTTTGAACAATAAAGAGGATACTTTAAAAAAATCATGTTCAGCAAATATGCAAGCAATTTAAGTAAAACTACAAAGATTTTTATAACATCTAAAGTCTGTGTCTTTCCTTTATTATGTGCTACTAATGAAAATAGGAAGTTATGGCACCTATGAATGATGTTTGGATCACATGGTTAGTTTACTAACCACTGCAAACAACAGATTTACAAAATACAATTTCCCAATACAAATGCTCTGCCATTCTCATTCATTTACAATACCAAAGATGATGTGCATCTAACATATTTCAGTTCTCCATTTAACGTGTTGAGAAGTGGATTAGGCCATACAAGTATAATATACACACAATTATATACAAGTATATAATTAAGAATCCACTCCTAATCCTCCTCCCCAAGGCATGAGAAGGAGGAAACGCATTGCCCCTTCCCAGAATAAAGAGCACTCCCTGATGCCAGAAGAAGTTGCTGAAGAGTTCAATAATTAAAAAGTACATATGATCTTCCAAGAACTGTCCTAAGAGAACCATAACAACAATAGTAATTATGGCATCTTGTTAACCTAGAGAGCAACATCATTAACATCAGTAGAGTAACAGTAAGCATTTAAAACTCGGGTTATTCCAAATGGATCTTTTCCAGATGTTAGTCTATACTTCACTAAACATGAAAAATCAGCTTTCTTAACTAATTATGTTTATTCTGATCTAGATATCTCCATGAAACTTTGGACTCCAAAAGCAAATAGCATTTTCTAACGCATTAAAAAGTTTCATAGCGAAACAGAAAAAGATTTTTTAATGTATTTTGCCATGATGAACAGACACAATACTTAAGTCTCATAAAAGCATTAGTAATTCTTTAATGCATTTCTTTTGGAAATTAAGAACTACTTAGTATGTATATTAGATCAATACCTTTAGACATTTATATAAGTTTTAATAATTGCATGCTTGCCAAAAACTCCTACAGCCACGTATAGATAAAAGATGCCATAATTTCATAGAAAAGATTTTATATTTCATCACCAAAAATTATGAATAGGTGACTCAGGAACAATTACATTGACCACTCCCAGACACAGCGACATGAAGCAGTACGCACGCGCTAGGGTTCTGGTAAGCCTTGGAGAAATGCATCATTGCTTCTACAGAGATAGCTTAAATGTCTCTCCCTTATCCTTCAGATTTTTATAACTAACTCACAGCTGATACAGTTCATATTGTTTTCACCTTTATGAAATTGGTCATTCTAAAGCATATATTTGCATTTATGTGCTTCCCATGACATTACCTAACTGCTAAGTACTCAGTGTAACAGCAGTCACTACGTGTAACACGCTCTGTAAAACCATTCCATGCACCCTGGTCATGCAGAATCACCAATTTCTAGAATAACTGAGGTTTCAAGGGACTTCTGGAGAACAACAATATACAAGAATAACGGAGAATGCATTCGTACACATGTACACATAGACGCCAAGCAGTCTGAACCCTCCCAAAACACCTGTATGTGCCATAGTAAAGGGGAGGTTGAGGGAAGCCACAGGACAGTCAGTACCATCAAAGAGAAAGCACAAGAATTTAACAATTCAGACGATAAATGACAAAGTTCAGTCCCAAACTATCAATGCATTAGGTGGCTTCCACCTGACTAATCCTCTTAACTAGAAGGATGAAAACTCCCATTGCTCTGTAAAATGTTTCTAGAGCTGAATGGGAGCATGGATGCAGGGGGAAGAGAGGAGGAAGAAAGTACGAGCGCACCTTTAATCCCCACATCACGCTCCACGGGGCTAGAGACATAAATTCAGGCCAGCACGGTGATGCAGTGGGAAACATTACAGTTTCAAAAAGATAATAAAGGTCAATCCATTCAAGAAATTTATGGAAAATTTGATAATACTGAACTACCCCAACCAATTCCTCATGTTCAGGTCAAATTTCAATTATTGAGAGACCTTTATGTCAGGGGAAAATAATTCTCAGTATTGGTAGCATATGCCATGTCAGCGTAAATCACAAAAAATAGATATAGATGCATCCATCTGCACTCCTCGGGTCTGCTTTCAGAAATCTTTTCATGCAGCCTGCCCATCTTACACAGATTAAGGAATGATATTCTTAGCCCCTCTGTGCTACCACCGTAGTTTTATTTGCTCTCTAGACATTCAGAGGACTGCCCACGTTTCCGCTACAGGATCTCTTCTACCAGAATTATTGCAGTTTTCCTGAGGCCTGTGGGTTAGCTACTTCTCTCACAGGCAAATTTAGCCACCCTTCCAGAATAATTTGCCCAGAACTCAATGCCAAGAACTTGGTTTTTGTTGTTTTTGTGTTTGATATGCATAAGATACTCATGGAGCAGGAAGAGGAGGAGAGCATCAGCCTCTGCAGCTGACCTTTCCTGCACACGCTCAGCAAGAACTATCACCTTGCTTGTGGGAAATCGCAGTGGCATTCTGGTATGAAAGTGCACCAAGGGCTCCCTCATAAATGTCAATTAGAAAGTCACATCTGTCACATTTGTGCCTGTACTTACTCTCCTTTATCTATAAATTTAATGGCTATCACCGAAGAAAGGAAATATACTAAATTGCTGATTTGTGAGCAGAGAAAAGCTATACTGGAGAACAAAACACATTCCCACAGAATTATAATTCCAATAAAAATAATACTCAGATCATGTCCTGGTTAAAATCTCAACATTCTTGATATAGAGCAAATGACAACAGACTATCAAAACATACTGCTCTAAAACTATCTATTTGCTGAAAGAACAGATGTAAAAGATACAGAGAAAACCAGAGTTTTACCGAGTCCTCTATGGTACAAACATCAATGCCAAAATAAAGATAGAAACCTAAGAATACCTAATTACTGCAGAACTATTCCATGTTCTTTTCCGGCTGTTTCCCCTCCACCCCAGAACAACTTTGCATCACCTGGTTTGGACAGCTCAAACCCAATACAACTGCATGCCACAACCTAAACTCTGGCTGCATAAAACAAGGATCAAAACAGATGTTCCCTCAGAATAGTATCAGTAAATCACACTTGCACATTGCAGCGCAGGAAGAGTTTGTCTCAAAACAGTCCAAAATTAAGATTAACCAATTTACACTGTGTAAAAAAGTATATATCATAGGGTTTTTGTTTTCTTTCAGTGATAATCCTAACTTTCATGTGCTTCTCCTACTTTATTTTATAACCTTCCCAGATCATTCATAAATAACATCTAAGTGGAAAAATATTCCCACAAACAGAGTTTTGAAAAAAGTTTCTTCCCTACTTCCAAGCTGATAGCTAAAGGAGAAACAGTGGGGAGGTCTCAAGTATTACCTCTCTTTTTCAAACAATAAAAGTAACACTCTGGATTTTTATTTATTCAGTTTGTCTTCTAGGAGGGAAATGCAACGTTACCTTATCAAAGTGACACTGATCAAGAGTTCTAGTCTGGCCTTGCCAAGTGTAAATGCTGGGGTTTATAGATGGCCACAGCATGGTCTTTAACTAGTATTATGTGCCAGTGCATGGAATATTCATAAGGATTTCTTTATCTAGGTAAGCAAAACTAAAATGCTATTTCAGCTTGACACAGATACAGAATTACACAGGAACTGTTTTTTTCCGCTGGAGTGATCTGCTGTAGGAGTTAGCCATATGCTTTAAATATGACTGACAAGTCTCTGAATTTAATGTGTCACCTGCTGAGTTCAGGAGCTGCCGTCTCTCTCTCAATGTGTAAAAAATGAATTGCTTCAAAATGATTTATTGCCAGTGAAATAGAATGTGAAAACAACAATAGAAATAGTGCTGTAGAAGCATCCTAAATTTAATAGCGGTGTTTGATGAGTAAATTATTTCACAAATATAATCAGACCTTTTAATTGTGAAACTCTCAGCCTTGATAAAGCTAGCACATAGCCCTCAATCTCTAAGTCGAATTCATTAACTGCTACTGTCATTAAGAAAAATGGAGGCTCATACCATTCACTCCCTGGGTTTCATTACGGCTTGTAAGCTAGGACAGAAAATACACAGTTATAATTTCACTATCTACCTGTGGAATTATCCCCCCACTTTCGGCTTTTGTTTTCCCCACATCCTCACTAATGTATCTACAGAAGTATCTTTAATAATGGGTTTTCATTTTCCATTTCTTTTTACAGATAGATAACTTGCTTTATAAAGCTCATCTGTGTACATGCTGGCAAAGCCTGGATGTGGAGAGCCATTTCAAAAACATCACAGGTAAACCTTCAAAAACATTAATTGTAATGATTGATAATTAACACAATCTTTTAAATATTTTAACTTTAAAAAATTAATATGAATGTTAAAATAGGTGATAAATAGTGAAGATAAAAGCTCCAGCTCATCAAGGCACTTTAGTGTGAAAGTAATTGAGCATGTGAATAGTTTTCCAATATCAACAGAATTACTCTTGTGCTTAGCAGTAGGTTTAAGCAGAGTCTTGTTGCAAACTGAATCACACCTCCACATTTAGAGCAAGCAATCCTGTAAAGTTTCATAATATATTTTGCAAGTCCTTTACAAACAACACAAAAGTGCTTACCTCCCTCAGAAGACTCTCCATCACCCATAGTGGGGTCACCTGCCTAGAGCACAAACAGAAGAAAAACAAATAAAACTGCTGCCTTGACTTTCCAGGTGTTAATGTGTTAATGCCAGGGCTCCTCTGCCAACTAGAGCAATGCATTTCTGTTAAGTATCTGACTGGAGAAAAAAAAAAAAAAAAAAACCCACAGCAGTAACAACAAGTGCTACCTATCAGGTACTTATTGGCTGCTAAAGCAGTCTCTGCTCATTAAGTTTTTAAGGGCTCCAGCTTGTAGTCATCATGACCACTGCAGTCCTTGACCTTTCCCTGTAGGGACCTCATATTTGGGACTCTCGTCTTTGAGTGGGCTATGTCTATGCATGTAGACACAGATTGACAAAATGGTGCTGGACCTATACTGCGAGTGATGCAGCAGCAAAAACGAATGAAAACAAGCCACTTGTTGTTTCCTTTCAGCCATAGGTGGTGGTTACTTTTTGTCTACTAATGACCGATAGAGAGGACACGGAATTGCTTCCTCCGTGCACAGGTGATTCACACAAAATACCTTGTTTGTGTTTGAATTTAAAAGAAATACTGAATATACACTCAAGTGGTGGCTTGCCAAGTCATGATAGGTTATCTGAACTGTTGATGAGATCTAGCTTCTTGATAGTGCTTGAATTTACCCACAACCTTTCAACGTACAATTTTCGTTGTAAAAAACGTTCGTTGTAAAAAACGTTTCGTTGTAAAAAAACGTTCCCTGTTTTGTGAATGCTGCCAGTCATTTCCCACAGCATGCTCTGTGCAGAGGAACTTAAGAACTATCACAGAAGCAGAGAAGAGAGCCGGGAAGTGGTGAGGGAGAGCTAAGAATCTACTTTCTGCAGCTTTTTTTTTATATATATAAATACGTACAAAAGTTTGAAATGAGCCAGCTGCTGCTTTATTTAATATTCATGAGACTAAACTCCTATGGAGAAACAGATATTAGGTACACCACAGTGTTAGTTACAGCTCCCACGTCCTACATATATCATCATGACTGATGGCACATAGTGATAGTCAAAGTTTACTCCAAAAGACTTCCAGGGCAGGCAAGTTTTAGACAGGAAGATAAATTAATAAAGAAAAAATAAAGAAAAAAAAAAGCAATAAAAAAGAAAGTTAGGTGAATTCATTTGCCCATAGTTATGTAGCAAGTTAATTGCAGACTGCAGACTCAACCATTTGATGTTGGATTGAAAGCTTGTTTGCCAGACCATAGGCATTAGCATGACTACTTTGGCCAGCCACAGAACATTCATGACCCTGAGAAGTCTGCTTTTTGGGAGAAGCATGCTTTTAAAAGTAGTACCTCTGATGATACAACTATCATTCTATACACTACACTACATTATACTGCAATAAAAAAGGTATTGGGCGTCAGGAGCCTGATTCACATGCCACCCCAAAATTAACTTCAGAAACAACAGTTTATACCTATATTGCTAGAGATTCTCCTTTAATTTTTATCCCCTAGAGAAGAAAGAGGCTGACTATTTCCACTTGCTCTCTGCGAGCATGCAAAGGAATTCCTTTGCAGAATGATAATACAATATCAGCAATTCCGAATGCATTCTCTTAAAAGTACAAGGAAGTCTACTGTCATGTTTCCTAAGACGTGAAACACAAGGAAACTCGTAGGACTCATGAATATTATTCTTTTTCTCCATTATATTTTATACATATATATATATATTCCACCACATTGCTCCGAGAATAAAGAGCATAGGTCACTGCAAGCGGTTTGGATATGTGACCTCTTATTGCTCAATCTTTTTCCCTGTCCTCCCTCAGTAGTACAAGGAAGGAGGCTCTGTCCTCAGAGCAAAGCCCTTCTGGCTTCATGCACCCAGCCTCAACCAATACAAGATGCTAAGTTTAATATTGAAAGGTAAATTTAGCATGCAAAAAACTCACACAACTTGAAATTTGGGATTAAATATCACCGTCTCTCATTAAGATGGGGGAGGCCTGCAAAGAGCATGGAGGGTTTCTTTTTAAACGTACTTGCATAGCATTAAGGCTGCCACTATCCAGAAAAGTGACCTGGATCCCCCAGTTTTACCCCAGCATGGCTTGTACATGGAGCAGTGGCATCCAGGGCAAGTCTCTAGCTCTATCCCTGCAGAGCTCTAGCAAAAGGGACTGCGCAGAGGGGGAGCTCTGCCACATTTGCGAGCGCAATGCCTGCACATGTAACATCCAAGTGATGTGAACGATGTAGAGCACTACTACTCCTATGCTTCCTCAAATGCAGCACTTGCAGATTAAATGCAGGATTTATCTTGAAACCAGATTTTTAGCTTGAAATATGCATCCAATTTATTCCTTTTTCCCCACCCCTCCAGGTTCTGCTCTATATGTGAGACTCAACAGAACCTGGGACAACACTTAAATTCATCATAATTTTAATTTTGCGATTTCCTTTCCGTGTTCTATTATATTTGGCTCTGGAGTCAAACCTTTTATCTCACTTTATTGTACTTTAACCACATCAAGGAAAAAAAAACCTCAAAATTACTATTAATAATTAAGTTTATATTGCCTTCCTAGGAAACTTTGGAGATTCCTGTGAAAAAACATATAGCAAGAACCAAAGCTTTTCTCTTACAGAACCAAAGCCAGGGAGCTTTCCAGCTAAAACAGCTTGCCCAGGTGAATTAACTCCCCCAACCCAACAAGTCTAGTTCATCATAACCCAGCTTGCAAAGCTTCATTTACCAAGTAGTCCCCGCTGCCTCCTTCTAGCTACTGGGGAGAAACACCATATATAGGACAGGCTGTGAAGTTCAGGAAGGTGAACAGGCAGGTGGCAATTCCTGCTCTCTTCCCTTTTGAGCTTCACTTAAATCCAATGCTGTTATCTTTCTGTCTGCCAACGCAACTAAAAGGCTGACAAAAAGTGCACTAGAAGTAACAGCATCTGTGCTGTGGGCTGGAGCACCCTATCCTCTGCCACAGGGGCCCAGCCCTATCCCCTAACCTGCTCCTACTTCCCCCTTCCCAGGGCCAGCCAAGGGGCTTTCCCACCAGCACCCCAAAACTGAAAGCAACTCACCTTCTTCTTGCATGTCCCTCCTCAAAAAGCCACCCCAACCCCAAGAGCAGCCCTTCAGAGGCGCCCACAACATGCTACCTTCACTCCTCCCCTGGAAGCTTCCAGCACACTCCAACCTACTCCCAGGTGTGGCGAATTAGCAGTAATTAAGATGCCAGCCCCCAGAGGAGCAGGGATCTGCTCTTCACCTGCTCTGGAAAACACATGGCAAACAGAGAAAGAAAGGCTGAGTGAACCTAGTGTGTTTTTTTTTTTTTTTTGCTTCAGGTATGAGATTGGAGCAGTCTTGATCTGCATAGAGGGACCTGTTAAATCTTTGCATTATTGCACCTTTTACCGAATGGCTCAAGAGCAGCCCAGCACCGAGTATTTCCCCAGCCTGGAGCTGGGAACCAAAAGCATGCAAGTCTGGCCACTTCCAGCCTCACTGAAATGGCCAAGCCCACTGTCTCAAAGGCAAGACTGAAACAAAAAGCTGAATCTTTGGCCTCCTGCTACATGGGACAAGTCACTATACCATGGGTATCAAGGCACTCAAGTAAATTTTAAATGACTGAAATAAATTCTGTGTTTGTCTTTAACCTCCTAGCACTAACCAGGCTGTATTAACACAGTGCTTTCAGCCTATGAAAGACTTGCAAGACTTGCTAGTGGATACAAGGGAGGCCATACAGCAAACAGCAGTAGTAAATTTTCATGACTTTAATAATTATCAAATAAAAAGAAGTCCCAACTAAATATATCAGTATATGTATGTTTATTAACATTACTAATCTTGGAAAGAACTGCAATATCTGAGTCAGATGTAACTTCTTCACAACACTTCTAACATGAAATGCTTTTTAGCAATAATAAAAAATATGATTTTTCTAAACGATGTAAGAACAAGGTTTTATATCTATATAAAAGACAGAGGATGGATGGATACCCAGACTGACAGGCAAGAACATCCTCACAGAAAGGAACAGCCAAATCTAGGTTGCAATCAGCTATGTTATGAGAGGAGAAAATTTTTGTCTCCGAAGAGTCAAATGTGAATACTAGAGCCTGAATGATTAGAATTCTGTATTTTGAAGGAATACAAGGAAAGAAAGGAATTTTCCTGCTTTTCTTTGTGGAAAAGCTGCAAGCTTAACCATTAGGGTAGCTTTGAGTAAGGGAAAGGAAAAGGAGCTTATAAAATTATCTCCTGCATTTCCCTGACAATTTGCTCTACCCCAAAGTCAATCCCACCTGCTCTGCTGGGGGACATCCCCCCCTCATCAGTGCTCCACAAGGCAGAAGAGCTGAACACCTTTAAATTACTGGCCTTGCCAGTATTATATTGATATTATATACAATATGAGATAGCACTTTGCAATATTATAGTATGGGAAAACCCCCATAAACCATCTGAATAAGTTTGTTCCTCTTTTAAAGATGTCTAGAAATGGAGGAGAATGGGAAGAACTGTACAGACCTGTTTTTTGCCATGGTGGATCCAGATAACTTGTGGCTGGCTATTTGGCAAAAGAAAATCTATTTCCTTAGAGACACAGAATATGGCACGGTATTACATCTACCCACCCAACAATGGAGGTTAGGGATGGAAAAATGCATCCATCCTTTTATTCCCTGTTTGGATATAAAACTGTGGATACAGCAACACAGAAGGAACTATGCCAATATATTTCACGTACTTCCATAGAGTTATTTTGTATCTTCTGGGATAAAGATACTGTTTTTTGACTAGCTGTTAAAAAAAATCTATGTAGAAATTGTTAGAAAAGTCCCCAAAGTAAAGTAAACAATCAATCCTTTCTTTATTATGTTTAGCAATGTTAACCACTCACACTAAATCAGTTGTTTTCAGCTTATTTTTTCAGGAAAGAATAAAAAAACTCCCGGATTTCGTTACAGAAGTGAACCAGATTAATGCATAGCACTTAAATATTTTCACAAATAAATATTAGAATGAAACACCAAAACCCACGAGTTAAAGTTTTTTTGTGAGATATTAATAAATACTGGAAATAATACTTCAAAAGGACATGCTTTTGTATGTACCTTAATATGCATAAGATTCCTAATAAATGTTATGAAGTCTAATCATTGTAACCATGCCAGATGCTGGATTGTACGGGCAAAGATTGGTTTGAATGTGCTGTCATGTTAGACATACTTGCCAATATTAAACAGACTGTGACTACTATCTCTACATTTGTCTCTCTCTAGGGCATTTTTTAGAATTTTTTTAATTAGCTTTTGTTCCCAAGCAGTGCTTTCATTTTTCTTGATAAAGCTTTTGTTTTTCCAGGTTTTATTGAATTCAGATTAGGTTCCGCATTTCCTATATTCATTATGATAAGAATATGAAGCTTTTAATAGTATATGAAAATCAGCAATGACAAGTATGTTACAGTGCTTTCGAATTCAGTTAAGAATGAAACAGTTTAATGGTTGCTTTCTTTTATTGTTTTAATTTTGGCATAATCTTGTAGAAAGTATTTCTCATTACAAAACTCAAATAATGGGAGGCTATGAAAAATGAATGAGAGGTTAAGTCATGATGACAGAAAGCACGCTCCATAATGTAGGTGACAATTTAAGAACCTCCAGTGGGCAGCTCACCATCTCATAAAACTTGGATCTAATTCAGGTTACTCCGCATTTCCTCGTTAAGATATAAAGCCCTCAGCCAAGCCTCATGTTTATTTTTCCTTTATTTCTCTCTGTTTTGGGAGCAAATATATTTGCCCTCAAATATATATTCCATATGTGGCCAAGAGGATACAAAACTAAGTATGACTAGAATATAGTTTAGCATAATCTGTAGACTTTTAGACTCCCTTGAGACTGAATGTATTGGTCATGCCTATTTTCTTTATCTCCTGTAATTTTTCCAACCAACCCCAGCTAGGGCAACAGATGATGTAGGTTCATACCTATTCCTTTGTGATGGCAGTCAGATTTAAATGAGAGGTAACAAACAAATACAATTTTCCACAAATTAAAGTAACCAAGCAATTGTCATTTACGTTCACAGATATTAACAGTGGGATGACCAGGTAACTATGTGCACTCTAATGTTATAAAAAATGATGTTTATTAATGGTGTCCCATTGCCTTTCACAGCAGGGTTTCTCATCCTGTTTTGGCATAATGACTAAGCCAGCAGACAGATTTTAAGAATGAATGTTATCATTATTCACTACAGTACTGCACTGAAGCTTCACTGGAAAGCAATAGAGAACAAAATGTGTATTTTAAAGACCCTCATTTTCCCCTAAATGCTTGAATTAAGTTGCAGACTGTGGTGTTCTGAGAATTGAGTTATGTCCTAAAGCAATGCTCTGAAGAAGTGAATTATGCCTGGAAACTGGGCTCTGATTAGCCTGTGAGTTTTCTAATACAGGCTACTGATTTTCTGCTACTGTAGCTGCCATTGGATTTTGTGTTTTGGCGTGGGGATTCTATCTTTCGCATGAGAGAATGATGAATAGTCGTCTGAGTAGCTCCAAGCACATACTTATTTCCTCTTCAATAAGAACAACAGTCAATATCATTTAGGCAGAGAAAAGCATCGCTACGACACAACAAATCTAAAGGAATGCTTTCTTTTTACTGCTGATCCTGCCTACTAAATTGCAGCTCTTTCACAAGCTTAAAATTATTTGTGCTGCTGCTGTGCTCCAGTGAACAGGCAAAGCTAAGGAAGGTTTGGGCCTTCAAGCCACCCGAGACACTAAAGCACAGATTCCAAAAAGGACAGGAAACCATGAAACAGCAGCAGACCCGAAATTTATGAATCTCACTCAGGTTTGATCCTCATTTTAATTTCAACAACTCAAATGTAGTCAACCATGTAACACCAGGAGAATACAGTGCATGCAAGAAAAAGGATGAGTCTTGGTTAAACACTTTCAAAGGCTTTTTTTTAACTGAAAAAAATAGCAATTTACTGAAACTGAGAACTTTGCATCTCAGCTCACTTGATAAATTTCAAGACTTGGATTTTTTCTTTGTCTGAAGAAAGAGTATGAAACTGGTAGAACATCCTGTTTTAACATTGTCAAGATGAAATAGCGGGGTGGGGGGAAATTAATAGACTTAACGTTTTTTTTTAAATAAGTTCTAATAAACCAAACTTTCCCTCTAGTTGCAACTGAGGATGGGAAAGTTCAAAATTACAGTGAAATCTTTTGAAATGGACTAAATGAAATGTTTGAACATAAAGAAATCTGAAAGAAGCTTAATGACTTTTTTGTTGATATCCCACAATGTACTAGAGAAAGAGTTAACACTTAGCTGTTAACATTTCTGAACATTTCAGATCTATAAAGAATCAGAACTTACATATGAGCTTATGATTATAAACATCCATGAAATTGAAAAGACTTACTGTCTTCTGAGATCACAACGCTGAGTAAAGCTTTCTTGCTCATCACCTAAGTCCTGATCCCAGGGTCACAGAAGTCTAGGAAAGACCCCTTGGCTAATTAAAGGGGATCAATTAGGTAAATTAAATACTGGATTTTGCACAATGATAACACTCAGCAACCAGCTTCAACCTTTCTGACCATTCTGGGGTGGTAACTGCCAATGTCTTACAGATACTAAAAGCTCAGAACTAGCCACAATGTTCCTCAAATGGCAAAACACTATATTTCCATCAGTCCAAATGACAGCATCGGTTGTGACGTGACGGACAATGGACCTCTATATATTTACAGCCTATGGAAGCTCTACAGCTCTCAGTGTTCCCTTGTGCCACATACACGTTTTTCATCAGCTTTGCCTTTCTGAAGTGGAGAAGAGAATCTGGTACTTCGATCCAGTATTTGCAAACATCGTGTTTTAAAATCAGTATGAAGAATGAAAATCAGATGCAGAATAGAAACCAGACTATGTGTAGAAATGCTCTTGGTTTGCCCAAGAGTAAGACCCACCTGTCCTCTCTGCACTCTCTATTCCAGTGCGTGATGCTGATGCATTATGGATACCTCATGGTTCTCTACACCTTTTCCCCACAGACTCCCTGATTTCCAAGGCAGGGCTTCTCCACCTGGGCTAGCCCAAGCCAACATAATACACTTGCATGCTAATCACATGGTTTAAAGTTACTATGGTACAGACCGATAAAAAACGCAAAAAGGCTATGAGATCTACAGAGCAGCCAAAACCTGCTTACAGAGCTCTGCCTCCCAAACAGACCTGGATGATAACTAGAGCTGAGAGAATGATGCACATGTTTTCTGTTAATATTGATCTGAATTTTTAAATGAGGCCATTCCGGCTGTTGAGGCACCTGAATTTCTAATTAGCAACTAAACATGTATTCTCAGATGCATGCTCTCAATTAAGGGGAGGGAGGAAGAAATAGAAAAATATCAGATACCTGCATTACATACTAATTTTAAGAATTTTTTTTTGCTAAGCTATTTAGCATGAGTGCCAATTTGCATGCCAGCCTCTCTACTGCTTGGGATCTAAGGGAAGAGGCGCTGCATAGACCAAATTGAGAACCGAGCAGCTGACAATCCGAGTATTTTAGCAGGGGTGCGGAAAGTGCTTTCTGAGCATCTGGGACCCTACAGGCTGCACGCTGCCAAAACAAGGCTGCTTTGTCAGGACACATTAATCTTCTCCGTTCCCATTTCCCTGCACAGCCAGGCAGGGTGCTGGATGCGGTACCAAGAGACGGTGGTCACAGTGACGAAGCCCGACCACTTGCATCCTCTCTGCTTTCCCTCCTGGGAGCGGGATGGGGACGAGGCTGCAGGGACCACAGCTCTTCCTGCTGTGAGTGATGGATGGGAAGGCAGAGAGACCCCCTTTCTTCAGCATCGCACTGCACACCTGGCTCTGGGCCAGGCAGGACTCCGCAGGGTAGGTGTTTCTTTTTTAGGTCAAAATTTTTCAGGCTTTGTTTTCTGCTGGAAAGCTCGGCTGCACACATATGTAGTGCAATATTTCAAACAGGCTCATAGAAGAAAATGCGTGTTTGACATAAAGGAAACTGTACAGTATACCCTTTGATATGTCATATTATATCAGAGAATATCAACAGCATTCTCAAAAACAGAGCATGTTTTCAGAACTCAAAATTCCTGGCAGGACTCTGCTGAAATTGCTATGAACAACTCACTAAAAATAAAATAATTAAAAGAAGGAGTTTTACGGTTGTTTTTTCAGCTCTGCCAAGTATTGTGGTAAATTATCTGTGTATATATGTTGTGAGACTACTGAAAGTGAGAGCCTCAGCTAGCCTAAATCAGTAAGTCCTAGTAAAGCCAAAGTAATTATTTTCTTTTAAGACAGAGGGAAATATAGCTCAGGATGTTTTGTCAGCAATCATCCTCTCTCTCCCTCTCCTCCCAGTGGGACCCAGATTGTTGGAAAGATGAGCTGGTGCAGATACACTGAATTATCTAGATATTAAGACCAGGCAGATTGCCATGACACAGTGGGTTTCTCAGAGAACCTATCTGTAAAAAATGATGTCATGGTATCCACTCTTCAGTGCAGGGATCTAGATTAGCATCGATCTGCCCTTGACATTGGACAAAGTACTTACAAATAGTGAGTTCTTCATTAGGACTTTTTCAAGGGCTTATTAGCTGTTGCTTGATTAGTTGCTGCCAATTGATCCCTCATTTGATCATTCTGTTTGCTCTGCAGTGATTGACAAGACAGCAGAAGAATGGCACTCCTGGTCACCTTGTTCCTCTTCAACAACAATGTCAAAGCAGCAGCAGTGACACTGACAAGTCAGCTTAGCTATTTTGAAATTTCTAGACAACACCTGCTTAGTTTGAGATGAAAGGAAGTCTCTGCTCTTTAGATTTCCTATGACTTTTATTTTCTTCCTAATGAATGCATTTGCACTGGCAAGATTAATGGATTATGTTTTGACACGTAATGAAAAGAACTCTCACAGTATGAAAGTTTGGAGCTCATCAAGCAACAGTAAAATTTAATTAGTACCTAGGATGTCTAAAATGTAGAACTTCATATTTTTTTAAAAAAGAACCACCCAACACCTAGCAAGTCCTTACAGAAGTACCTATAACTTGGCTGACTTTCAATGGAGTGAATTAGAAGACCGCTTCAAACTCATACATTGAGATGCTTCACAAAATCTAATAACTGTAGACCAGTTAAAATAACCTAAAGCCTAGCCTCGTTTATGATACAGGCCCAATGATAAACTGCCTTCCAGTCTCTTTCCGCTCATACGAAGAGGACAGAAATTGATAAAAAAAAATCAAAAGGGTAGGTTTGTTTTGTTTGTTTGTTTTTGTTTTGTTTTTTTTTTTTTTAAATCTATTCTACAACAGCAAGTATGATAGCTAGCATGCAAAACAGCACTCGGAATAAATAGGGCTTAAAACACAGCAACACATGGCAACAGCTCCACTGAGAACTAAAGAACTAGACTCATTTACTCCACCACACCTTATATTACCATGAGGATTATAAATATTAAATTCTACAGCCAAAGTAAGAAATTATATAGGGTATATAACTATATATGAATGGTATCTATACACTTTTTTTCACTGCATTATTTTTGTATTCAGCAGAGCTGTATCACTGTAAAACCAGAGTGCCAAGTTGGATCTCCTCCTTTGCTTTTATTGCATTTATACTGCCACTTCAGTTTGCTGGCTGACTGTTTTGGAGAAGTGACTTTTTCATAATAAATATTTGGAAAATGAAAGATACATTAACGTTGCTTTTATTGCATTTATACTGCCACTCCAGTTTGCTGGCTGTTTTGGAGAAGTGATTTTTTTCATAATAAATGTTTGGAAAATGAAAGATACCTTAACATTTATCTAACTTTAATTTAGATCATGGGATTTTTCTGACTAGATTGAAAAAAAAATGAGAGAACAGTACAGGTAAAGTAAGGGCTGTTTCAAGCCTCTATTTGAAAGTTCAAACTAAACTCGCAGTTCCTGTCATTTTCTGTATTATAGAGAAATCTAGCTACCCTTTTGCGAACTTTGGACTGCTGGTTTCTTTTTTACTGACATTTTTGTTATCATATCTCCTTATTTTTTCCTCAAAAAATGGGACCTTAAAATGCTACAACATAGGCTGTTTCAAAATACTACAAGATAGACTGTTGTGTTAATAGTTCTGGCCCAAATGGAAGGATCTTGCCACACATTCAATGTCAGCTCTTTCCAGTTGCCAGCACAGTACAGAGCCCCCCTAGTTTTGCTGTCTTTCTCTGCACGCCACAGGGGCCCAAGAGAGAAATCCATCAAGGGACACAGAAAATTAGACCTACATGCTGGGCTTTTTTTCACCAATAGCCAACCAAGATCTGTGCAGATCAATCCAAGACTGTATTATTGACTCTAAGGAGCCCTAGGTCTCCTGGACTCAAGCTGACTCTCCATTTGAGATACTGCCTAGATTTTGCCCCTAGCTTAATACGTATATTGGGCAATTCAGTATAGAGTGCGCTATGAAATGTATTTGGAAATATATTATTTTAAAGGCTACCACATAACAGAGAAGAAAATCGCTAGCTAGAACCAATCATACTATTTTCACCATCATAAGCCCTGCTATTAGCCCCACTTATTACGAGACCTATGCCCAAGCTAAATAGAGTTATACATTCCTTAACTGCTGAATGAATGCTGAAATCCTATATTATCCTTTCTCCATCCCTTCCTTCTTGTTTCCTTGGCTGGATGATACTAATAATAGACTTCCATGGTTTCTAAGAAGGGCACCATATCACTGCTAACATGCTTGAGTGGTGCTTTAAGAAAGAGTTAGAGCCCAAAGAATATTCATGTTTATGCTGCAGGGACTCACTGGTGCTGAAATCTCTCTCTCATAGTGCTTGTTAAAAAAGAACATGTTTGGGGATTCTGTTAGAGTGGCGTGCTAGTGATGAGACAGGTAGTTGAATGCTTTTGTTCCATCTGCAGACAGACTCATATGATGACTAAATTGGTATAAAAAGCTTTCTCTTCTTGGCAGCACTACCTGTACTCACATCTACCACTTATTACAAAAGTTAAGTTTGATGCTTCCTATTACTTCCCTGCAATGAATTTGTGGGATTAATTGTACAGGATACACAGGATATCCTTACTCCAGAGCTTCCTTCCTATTTATCCAGCAACGCATACATAAATATTATTCTTTGATGTGCAGAGATTTGCTAGATATCTGCCAGACACAGTCTCAGTTAGAGAAATACCTTGCTTAGAGCAACACTCTTGAAAATATGGCTCTGTTGTGTTTGATGCAGAGAACATGGAGACACTCAGAGAGTTTAGGGCTGGTTTTTTGTTGTTGCTTTTTTTCGAGGAGGAGAGTTTTTAATATAGTGTTGACACGAGGAAAGAAACAGCCTATAAAAGTGTTAGCAGAGAGTTACATTGTTTGAACTGACATGAATTAATAGTTCAAGTTAACCATGATAAAGCATTCTGCGGTTACTATTTAATGCACTGAAAGGTCAAAATGCTTTTCATTTTAAACCTGTTGTAGTTTACATCAAAGTTTAGCAAGAAAGGTCAGAGGGCTCATAAAAGCCTTGAAAAGCTGTTAGCTGAGAGTAAAGACCTGCCTCCTGATCTTATTGTCCTGTAAATAGTGTGGCCTTTTATTTGGCAGGCTAAGCAATGATCTTCAACATCACTTACAAGGGCTCTTTATTTATATACATCTCCAACTATTAACGTCCAGAATCATTATGCACTGTGTCATATTCCTACATATAATGCAAGTATAAAACAAATAGGCCTATTGTTCAAGGAAAAGCCAGTGTGTGATATCCGCACAAAGGTCTATAAAAACAAGGAGCGTTACTAAAATGAATTACAAATGCAATTAATGTCTCTATAGACATATTTGGCAATAGCTATAAATTGGAGAAAAACTGCAACAAGCTGTGAAAGCCATACGTTAAGTACAGAAAAGAGACAAAATGGAAGACTGGACGCTGTATAATGGACAAGAAAATAATCCAAGGGTTGATTTATTTTAGCAGCTGTGCTTTGTAAGTGCTACAGATCAAGCTGTACTTATCGCAGCCAGCCCTGAGGACTTTAGTCCTTTCTTTGAAGGCTTGTTACTTCTTGTGTTTCTTCTCCCTCTCTTTTTTCCCTTTCTTCCTTTATTTTTCTTTTCTTTTTCTTTTTTTTTTCTTTTTTTGTAGTGTTTGTTTTAATGTTAAACTCTAGTATTTAATTTTCAGACCCAGATGGTCTGAAAGTAGGACTTCAATGATGTTCAAGTACACATGTAAAAGTCCGGTTGCCTCCAAAACTCTGTACGAATTGCACCACTGGATAAAAACAGCAGCAGCAAAACAACAGATAAAATGTAGGCAAAGAGCAGCCTGACAACAGCACTTATGCTAAGGGACAAGGTTTTTCAGGGGTACATCAAAGTAGCAAGAGAAAATCTGTAGCCGTCCTGCTAGAACCATGACTGTTTGACATTAATGAAATGTGCGAAATCTTAATTTAAGAATGTTTTGTCCACACAGGTTCACACATGACTCTCAAGGTATGAAATGCACAGGCATCGTACAGACGGTGCCAAACACAGCAAACTCAGCAGGCCGGCCAGCAGGTAGCCCAGGCATTTCTGAGCTCGCCGTCTGCACAGCCCAGACTGCACAGGAAGGCAACCAACAATATTCCCTGGCACAAAGTTAGCAGAGGTGACGGCAGTTCACCAGACCCGGGCTATTCCATGCGCATTGGTTCCGGTGCTGGGAAATGCTCCAAGGCACACGAATTTACATCAAAGTGCTGCCCAAGGGGCTGCTTGGTGCAACAACCACACAGCATTGTGAAATTCCCATAGAGGCGAGCAAGAAAATGAAACATGAAAAGATTAGCCTGATATTTACTGGATTGTAAATGAAAATCATCCCGACAACACTAATCTATGCTGATTGAAACTGACTTTGTCTTCTTCTAAATTCTGGTCACTTTGTAGAGAAAGCACTTGCATCTCTGCTACTGTAGAACAAGGGCAAGTGGCACCAGGAACTCTTTCATGACTCATCTCCTCTCAGTCCAGTGCTTTGATACCTCTCCCAAAAACTCAGGCTTCCTCCCCTGCATCAGCAAGGACACCTAAAGCCCCACAGGTGAGAGCGGGTCTGCATCCTCACCTATCCTACTGTCACTCACCAGCAAACATCACCTGATGTGCGTTCCCTTCAAATAGGAAAGAACTGCCAGAGCTTTGGTACAATTCGACTACTTTTCAAAATTACTTGAGTGGGTTTTCCAGACTGTACTGAAGTGTACTGGATGTGCAACTTTTCTTGCAAACCAAGCATAAGCAAAGCAGGAACATCCAAATGCAACCACCAACAGCGCTCTGATAATCGTGTGTTTTAGCACCCTGTCAGTCTTACCTGAAGCCTTACGTTTCAGAAACAAAACGCTTTGTACCTGACCCAGCCTCTCTATTCCGTCAGATTGCTGGGGCATTAAAAAACATACTGAGGCAATGCTTGACTTCAGCCCAGCAGACAACCGCACGCTGCACATGAAGGATGTTCTCATTACTGAGGAGCTATAGGTCGTGCCATCACCGTCACCCCACTTCAGCAGTGTTCACTTAAGCAAAGACACATTTTCTCCCTCTCTGCTCCCTTTTATCTCCCCTTTCTGAGGTGCAGGGGGCTGCAAGCTTGTCTCCTTCCCTTTCTTCTTAAGGTAACTTCAAAACACTTTCTAAGCAGGTTCCTACACCTCTAGAAACTAGAGACAGTGGACAATCAAGGATCTTTGTATTGGAAGGGAGCTCCACTATCTGTTTATGTCTGTCTGTTTTTTTTTTTTTTTATGCCAGATGTGCAAAAGATAAAGCTTAATCTCTTCATCCACTGTTTCCTACGATTAGTAGCATTTTCTCTCTCTTCTTTCCTTACTGTTCTCCCAGTAATGGGTGTTATTTTGGATATTAGCTAAGTGGCATGGAACAGTTAAAAAGAGATGAAAATTGTAAAATGTGGTAAATTATAATGTCACTTGCATGGTTTTAATTACTGCATCTTACACAGCAGTCATCCTCACCAAACTGCGTAACTCTGAGGAGTGATTTACAAGTGAGTTTTAATAAGCTTGCAGCAAAAAAATTTTAGACAAAAACCTCCTAACTGTATAACACAACATTTCTTAATCTCTCATCTATGAAATCCATTCCTTGTCCAACAGATAAAGGGTTGGGATAATTTTATTTTGAAGGAAAGAAACTTATCAGTGAATAAATCCTTCATCCTCTTTTATTGGTTTCACTGACAGCTACTATCACAGCTGACCCTTTCAGTATCTACAGCAGAATGTTATCTTAAATTGGATATCAAGAGATTACAGAATTATGACTTTTGTGAGTCAAGTTTAAATTGCTGAGGGTGAGGGCAGCTGTTTATTTGTTTTCCTGAGCTGAACAGATCTAAGGCAAGAAAAGGGAAAAAAATGAGAAAAAGAAAAAACAAGAAAGAAAAATGGAAAAAGGAAAAAAAAAAGAAGAAAGAAGAAAAAAACAAAAGGGAAAAAAAGAAAAAAGGAAAAGAAATAACAAACACAACATCTGGAAACAGGACATGTGGAAGCAGCATGAATTACTGTGCTTGAGCCACGTTGCAGTCCTTGCTTCCTGCAAATGTAGCCTTAAAGATGATGACAAGAAATTGAATGTGCAGCAGTGATAGTCTAGTAATAAACCCCAGAGAACTTGGCAAGTACAAGGAAGATCATTTACAGCAATGCTAACAACTTCTGCCAAAGCTCACAAGCAGTCCAGGAAGCATCCCTAGGGCAAAAAAGGTGAAAAACACCTTTGATGATTTCCCAGGTCTTTGATGTTAACCAGTACAGAACTGGATGTGTGTGTTCCTCTCTTGAACATGACATAGAAAAAGTGTTTTCCTACTAACTGTCGGAGCAGTCCATAAGACTATCTTGTGTGGCACCTTTATAAATTAAAATTAAAATGAAAGCAACAACAGGGTCAGGAAAAAAATGCCACTAAAGCCAGAGACCTTTGCGCCTGCTGGGGAACATACTGCTCAGAGAGAATCGTCACTGAAAATAAACAAACAAATAAATGCAATAAACACATGTAAACCTTTGCCAAGAGAAGTACCATCAAAGTACGAAGCAGAGTGTAGTCTGCATGTGTACATGTGCATTTCACACTCGCAGACAGTACGACCTCAAGATCACTGACCATTAAGACAGGAGGAGGATCTGGTGTGTGCCCAAAACATAGAAAAAGCTTCACTTAGAGCTTACTCCTTCCTACACTAAGTTTACTTAATTATATCCCAGATCCAAAGTGAAATCAGGCTTTACTGCTTCCAAACTCTTCAAAGCAACTTGTTTATTCTGTGCTCTTTTCCTTCACGGAGCAATCCCGGATATTTATTGTCACTTCCTCTGAAGGACTACACCTTAGGCTCAAAAGTGCAAACCATAAACACTAACAAGAACAAGGTCTTTCGCTCCAGGGAACTATTACAGTTTGATAAATGCTTGCCAAAGTTAAGAGGAGGCTAAATAATCTGGCCATCAGTTAATTTCTCTTGTGCATGATTTTTGCCTCATACACTTGCCTGTGAGCAAGAACAATTTGCATTTCATTAAGGATTAACAAGATCTGCTGTGAAATTCTGGCCCCATTGAAAATACTAGGAAAATTCCCTGTGATTTGAATTTCATCCAATGAATGTGAGAAAAACTATCCATTTACAAAAATGTTTCTTGCTTCTTGCAAGCATAAATGCTCTTGCTCCAAACAAGTAAATAATGTAAGCTCGTAGGGAAAGCAGTGATTAAGGCCTTTAATATTGGACTTGCATTATTTACTGTCACAAATTATGCTTCTTCATTTTACATAACTATAATGCTACTGGATAATAATTTCTTTCTTTTTGAACCAAATTGAACATGATATAAGACCTAGCTTTGAAAAATTAGTGAGATAAGGAGATAATCTAGTAAAAAAAATGCAGCCATAGTTTCAAGAGGCTTTTTTTTTCTACCGATGAAAGCTTAATGTAGGCTTGTACACTATCCTGTGAAACTACACTCCTGCTTTTAGTTATATGGAGTATGTTCTAGACCTAATTGCATTACTGAAGGTGATGGGGCACACTTGTCACCTCAGAAAACTGTGATAAAAGGAAAATACAGAGGCAGGTAAATGCATCATATCTTATACAATCTGCAGAGAGAGGAGGTAAGATTAAATTTACACCATCCTTAGTCTCAAAATGTGTTATGCCAAGTCATTTGCTTGGACTTTACATCACTCCCTGCTCACTTCTTGCCTAAATGGCAAGAGCATGAGAGGTGTTATGACAACTGCCATCCTTTAACTTACCATTAATTTAGGATTCAACCTCTATATAACACACAAGTCTGATGTCCAAATTCAAAGGAAACGTGCAGACACATAGGTTACGGAAGAAACAGTTAAAGGAATAGACATTAAAGTGAGACCATATAGGGCCATGAGACAGCATTCCCACACTGTGTTTTCTGAAAGGCAGTGATTTCCCTAGAGAAAATACCAAATTTATCAAGCAGGTTAGTGATGAATTTTCTTAGAGCTAGCAATAGACTTGATCATCAGATAAATTTTCCCTCCTACCCTCTCTCAGACCATTGTAACTATTGAATTGAACAAAATAGGCTAAGACGCTTTTCTCTGAAGTGGTTGCTTTACTAGAATCATAGAATTCTTAATGGTGGAAGGGACCTCTAGAGATCATCTAGTCCAACCCCCCTGCTCCAGCAGGGTCACCTAGAGCACGTGGCACAGGACTGCGTCCAAGCGGGTTTTGAAGATCTCCAGAGAAGGAGACTCCACAACCTCTCTGGGCAGCCTGTTCCAGTGCTCTGTCACCCTCACTGTTAAGAAATTTTTCCTTAAGTTCCTATGGAATTTTTGATGTTTCAGTTGCCGGCCATTTCCTCTAGTCCTATCAGTGGCCACCACTGAAAAGAGACCATCACCGTCCCCTGCATTCCCTCCCTTGAGGTATTTATATACACTGATTAGACCCCCTCTCAGCCTTCTCTTCTCCAGGCTGAACAGGCCCAGCCCCCTCAGCCTCTCCTCATAGGGCAGATGTGCCAGGCCCCTGATCATCCTTGTAGCCCGTCGCTGGACTCTCTCCAGCAGCTCCACATCCCTCTTGCACTGTGGAGCCCAGAACTGGACACAATACTCCAGATGCGGCCTCACCAGGGCTGAGTAGAGGGGCAGGATCACCTCCCTCGACCTGCTGGAGATGCTCTTCTTAATGCACCCCAGGATCCCATTGGCCTTCTTGGCCACGAGGGCACACTGCTGCCTCATGGTCAACTTGTCGTCCACCATGACGCCCAGTCTTTCTCTGCAGAGCTGAAGTTATTTAATTTCCAGAAATATACAAGATTTCTTCTTCTTAACATCAAATAGCTTGAATGATTAAGCTAGGTGCCAGCCTGGGGTATCTGGAGATTTATGTCCTTCTTGCTCATATTGAGGAGGAGTTTATCAGACATCTCTTCATGCTAACCTACTCATTTGTCTCACCAAATGTAACCAAGAGGTTTCTTCCAGGAGATGGACCAGAGCTCTCCCTCAATTTGCTGTTGTCAGTGGCCCTCCCAGACGTTCAGATGAACAAGAGTATCACTTGTCTTGAACATGGCCGTTGATTAAAAGCAATCCAAGAGTAAGAACAAATCTGACAACACTAATTTGCTCCATACAAAGCAGCCCAAAGCTTATCTTCAATTTCTGCCAAACTGGGGCAGCTTTGAACTAGCAACAAACCAGTAAATGCCTGCACTTTAAAATACCCAAGGCACCCAACTCTACACTGAGGAATATATTTTTGTTTGTTTCTAATTAGTTACTTTTAATAATGAAAAAATAAAGACTCTGAAACACTGTTCTTCCTCCCCTTGATCTATTTTCAACTTTCTAGCAGTACAAAACCTCTGAAGCAGTTCAGATAGGAAAAGAATAAAATAAACGGCTTATGAATTACATTTTTTAAAAAAAAATCTAATCTGCCATTCCGGAGTTCTAATAATTGCATGCCAGATGCAAAATAATTAGGCTTATACCTGTTTGCAAGCTGGAGGATAATGGAAATTATGACAACCTGAAGCTGTTAAATTATAAGGAAAAGATGGACATATCAATTTAGAGAAGGCTGGATCTTGTGCTAGACTGAATATCATTCTGGCATATTCATAAGGTGTAAGAAATTCACCTTCAGCTATCAGCACAGTATATATACAGTTAGAAGAGGGCTAGTCAAAAAAAACTAATCATTCTTGTATTCACCCTGGGTAAAAGACGACACAAAGGAACTTCAGAATCCAAGCAGAGCAATTACCAGCTGAAAGAAAATAAGAATCTCTTTTCTATCTACAATAAAAAATAAATGACAGTAGCAGAATCAATTGGTGCAAGTGGAATCAATCAAGATTTCCCATACTTGTCTTAATTCACAAGGTTGTGCCTGAAATCACTGAAAAGGTGACTGAAGTTTCAGGAAATTAACTCATTTCAACATTTCATTGAGAAAAGCTATTGCACCTGAAGCTCTGCTTTTGCTTTCCCTTTCCCCTGCTCCCTCTCTTAGGCAGCCACAAGCTCCCTGGCTTTACCCTTTCCTTTGTACACGGGATCCTTCATCCTTAACTCCAAAACTGATCAGAGAGGACAAGTTACTCCCAACAGTGTCCTAGTCCATTAAGGACATTCTCGATGTCATTAAGACAGGGCTTTTCTACTACTGCCCTCCAAGCGTCGGTGCTGGAAACAGAGAGCCAAAGGAGGCAGAAAATGATTCCTCCCAACCTTGATAGTCATGCTAGGCAAGGGAAGAGCATCAGGGTCATGATGCTTGGTCTGGGGTGTAAAAAATAGGGAGAGGGGCTTTTTTCCCTTCTAGACCTGTGAACCTCAGTGGTGTAACTAAGAAAAAAGTCACTCTTCAAAGCAAAGAAAATGAACATGGAAGAGAAGTAACTTTATCTGTGCAAAGAAATTAAGTCTGATCACTCAATTAAAAATAAATCAGATAATACACTCCAAACTGATTCCAATGAATTAGTACTCAGGAGTTTCCGATTAATTGCTGCCAGCCAGCAAACATAACTCCTGTGTAGCGTTAATTTTCTTTCAGAAAGAAAATTACACGTCCAAGGAAAACATTTCCTGTGTCTTGAGCACAGTGATTGGAAGTGTCTTCTTACACAAGGTTAAAACAACTGGCTTTCTGCATTACAGAGACAGATCAGAGTGAAGGAGCTGAGGGAGAAGAGGAAAGTGAGGTCTTTTCCAGGTCTTAAACCATAAGCAGCAATTGAAACTTGAATCATGTCATCTTTCAGATAAATATCAAGGATGACATGAGAGGTGGAAAATTTTAAGAGGTGCACAAAGTTTTTCTTATCAAAAGAAGTCTGATTTTTTTCACAATACTGCATTAAGTAGTTAGACCCCCATTTGCAACTGACCTGTCAAGAAAAGAACCCCTCTGTCAAAGGTAAACAGAATCATTTCTATCATTTCATTAATGAGAACATTACACTTTTGCAGTGCTTTGCGTGGCGCCGTCTATAAAATGGCTTGCAACTTTATCTGATTCAAAATCTTGTTCGCTGTCACAGAGCCAACATGCTGTGGCTGGACTATGTTAGAGATGACCTCGCAGCATTACTTCTACTTGCATTTCCAAGTGTATTCACTGCATAATCAAGATATGCTATAAAATCATTATGCAAAATATTTGCACACTGCATGCACGCTATCGGCAATGTATATCATGTCATCTATTATATAACCACTATACTTCACCACAGCCCATTGAAAAATACTTTCTTTTTCCATGTACCCATTCCTCTTAGTCAGAATATCCAAGTTCTTTTATCAGACATACTCCTTACCCTGCAAACACACATTTCATACAAAGATGCACTGTCATATTTGTGATAAACACCATGTGCAACTGCAAATGACCCTGCACTAACTGCGTGTGCAGAAAAAGCTTTCCTCAAACATCTGTTCACAGAAATTAAGACCTCTGAAGAGCGTTCACAAATTCTCTGTTTGTGACACAGGTTCAACCTGTATTCAAAGTATTGTAACCAACCCCTTAAGTATAGGCATAGCTCCCAGAAGAAGCCAGTATGTGAACACAAAGCACCTGAATGCAGTAACTTGATGAGACTGTCTTGGTTTTAGCTCCTATCTATTCCTGGTGCCATTGTCTTCACAGGGAATTCTCTGTCACAAGATTGAGCCATAAGTTTGATTGATGCACATACTCTGTTAGAAAGATCATTTAGAAATCGCAGGACTGAGACAGAACAGTCACAACCCTCCCCGACTCACAAGTTAGGAGGCAGGAGCCAGAAAACTGAGAGGGTTTAAAAAAAAAAAAAAAAAACCCTTTTGTATTAAAGTTTCAAATTGATATTTTTGATGGATCACAACCTCATCACTCATAGCCAGAAGGAAAAGCATTAATCAAAAAGAACAAGGAAGTAGGAACATCTCTCTTTTTTTTTCTCTCATTACTTTCTCATCCTTTGTCTATACTACTTGAAATTTTTAGGAAGGAAAAAAGTACTTTTGGATGAAAATTGCCATATGTCCTTCTGGTTAAAATGCAGCAAGAAAGATGCAAAGAACCCAAATCAATTTTGGAAACTGAATTCCTGAAGTCCCTTCAGTCATCTGACACTGGCAGACAATCATTGTTTTACCATGTTGGCCACAGATTTACATCACAGTAAAAGACAAAAAATGTGCTCAAAAGATAGACACAGAGAAAAAGAACTTTTTTTTCCCCTTTTTTTTTTTTTTTTTTTTTTTTTTTTAACTTAATTGCTACTCTAGAGTGTTAGTCTTCATCTGCACTCCATCAAAGCCACCTGTTTGGACCCAAGAAATGTTCCATAATTTCATCTCGTTCCTCAGACATTCAGCTGTCAAACTCAAGTCAGTCATTCTATTTAAAGGTGGAGTTTCCCATGTTGAACATGAACTTTTCAATGCATTTATCTCTAGGACTCATATGCACATCTCAGTTCACCAACAAATATCAAAAGCAAAGGAAAAGATCTCTGCGTTGTCAATGAAATAGCTATTTGTTATAAGGAATAATTCTTTAAAGTAATTGACACTTTTAAATTTGAAAAAATATATAATTTAAAAAAATTTGTAAATATTTGAAAATATCTGTTGTTAGCAGAAGATGATTTTATTTTATTTAATGAAACAGTCAAGGCAATTAACCAAATATCTGTGAAATCTCAACTATCTCAAAAATTGCAGACAACAAAAGGCTTCAAGGCAAATCTTCCTTATTTCTTATGTGTAAGTCTCATTTGCAGGTCCAGCTGCAGATACTAGAATCTATTTTTCAGCTGTTCAGCAGCATCTATTATTAACAATGTCAGAAAAAAGTACTTGGACTTTACATACAATGTTTTAGATTTACAGTTAAGTGTTTTATAGCACTTTTAATACTGAAGCCTTTATAAATTTGGGAGCTGTTAAATAAAAATTAAACAAACAGGAAACGTGTTTTATTACAGAGCCAGGCAGCTCTCCTTTTTTAAGGAATTCAAATATATTTTCTCAATTCTCGTGTTGAAAACAGGCAGACAGGCTTTACCCATGTTATCTCTAGGCCTATATAGCTCAAAGTATCATTGCATATACAGTGAAAAATCATAGCTTTAGTCAGGCTGTTATGTCCATGCATATACTTCACAAGACACTAAAGTGGATGCTATCAGTTAGGGAAGCAGTAACCCCAGAGGCTCAATGATGCTAGGAATATATTTGCAACTTTTTATGGATGCAGGGCTAAAAGTGGGATCCTTGAGAATCAGACAAATTTTCTCCTACCTAAGAGTCAAGGGAAACGCCGGAGTATTGACACGAGGTATCTTCGAAAGAAATGGTAAATGAGCAGCAAGTGTTCGCTATGAGCCCAGCAACTGAAGGAAACGCCTTAGCCAGCTTGCATGTCAGTTCCTTTTAAAAGTGCTACCTGATAATTTTCAATACTACATTCAGATACTTCTCAATAGAGGCAACACTAACGAATGTGTAATTTTCACCTAGAAGGCTTCTTGAAATATTCTGGGGAATCTAAATATTTTGTCTGAAAAGCCCTCTGTTGAATGCAGAGCAGTGAGGCACAGGTGCCCAAATTTTGTGCTGAAAAGCTGAATGGAAGCATGCTTCTTCATATGCCCAGGTGCTTTCTGTAAGATTTCTTAGGAAGAAAAACAAAACCTCTATGGCATTTGGCATATATATTACATTTTCAGCATTTTAGCTTGTATCAGTGTTATCTTTTGGAAAAGAAACAAAAGTGTTCATTTTGCTGCTCATTAGTTATGAGAAAATACAGAGAGGTCAGAATTTCAGCCACGATTATTTAGGGAGCAAGTGAAACACACGTCTGCAAGGGCATGTTGATGCTGCAGGCTGCAGACTTGCTGTAATACCAGATAGAGATAAAGCCACTCACTGAGCTGGTCTGGACATCAAAAACCATCTAGCCAGCACAACAAAGACCTCGGCAAGAGCTCATTTACTTTGCCCTCCTTTGGTGCTAATGTGTGTGTTTGATGTTTTTTACATTATTCAAAGGAGCACCCTAATAATGAAGAAATATCTCAGTAGCCTTTTCTTTTCACCCTAGTGTTGATGCTTTAAAGAACACAGTGATAATATGACATTATAATTAGAGCACTATTAGGCCCAATTCTAAAGTTCGTTCTTAGTTTCTGCTCAGGAAAATATAGCAGTTTCTGAGGTCTATGGTATAATAGGCTCATTCAACACTTTTTTTTTTTTAACCTCTTTTTAATGAAATGGTCTCAGAATAGAAACAACAGAAAAAAAAAGCCACAAAACTCCAGGAATAAATGTTAAAACATATGCAGAGGCACATGCGAGTTATTGTTATTCCAGCATCTTTGCTATATCTTTGACTAATCTGGAAATTTTATCCTTTAAAAATCAACAGAAACAATAATACAGAGGGAAACTTGGTTGACAACAATGTAGTCTTTAATTCTTGTTCTTTGCACTTATTCTACCAAAAAAAACAGGCAGGTGTGAATGAGGGCCACGTAACTTGACTCATAATTGTGGTGATGAAGTGCCTGGCTGTATGACTGAGACAAACACACTTCATCTCTTAGTGTCTCACTTTAAAACAGGAATGATATTTTTTTCCATTCTTCCCACAAATTATGTTAAAGCAGTGTTCATTAATGTGAACAGGTAATAAAAAAAATAATGATAAGCACATTCTCAAAGATTATAAATAAGTGCAACATATTCTTGCTATCTGTGACAGCTTGGCTAGGAAAGGTAACTACAGAAAGCCAGGAGAAACGAAGGCGGAACTAAAACCCAGTGGAGATGTGATTCACGGATTCGAGTAGCTTTTTTCTTAGTACCATGCAGATTAAGAGATAAGACTATTTAAGAACAAGACAAGGCTTGAACTACCCAATACAAGACTGAGATGCAGAAGTACAGAGCTTCAGGTAATTCTGATCCTAAAGTATTCGGATTTCAGGTGTCTAAAATGGTCCAGCCATCAACCTCATGACTTAGGCCCCTCAGTTTCTCTCCAATTAAACTCTACATTCTTCAGAAATTCTGTGAATCTTTAGGTCACTTTGTACAACTGCTTCTGCAACTCAGCACTTTAGAAAGTATTGAGATGTTTGTAAATTGCAGAGAAACGACCACAAGATTTTCAAATGCTTCTAAGAAGATAAGGTGCTAAAATCTATTTGAAACTCCATTTACATTCTAGTAGGTGCTTACCCATATATTTGCATAGCTGAATGACATTAAGATTCTGCCATTTAGGCACACTGGAAAATTTTAACCAAGTCCTTTTTGTGATGATTTATTTTGTGTCTCCCTTATCAGTAACATATGAGCAATTACTGAATTTCATAGGATATGAATCATCTGAAAAGACTGTGGCATTGGTTTTACTTGGGCTTAAATAATTGAAACCTATTACTTGTGACTTACCATATATTTATGTAACAGTGGTAATGCAAGGCTATACATTATCCAAAATGATACAAATAAAAAGGAAAAGGAAATCCTGCAGCTTTTTATTTTTCTGTTTAAGTCACAGTGGTTGATCTAATTTCTTTAAAAAGCTATACATTACATCTGCTCCATCAAGTAGAACTTCCACCAACCCACCACCTCTTTATTTGAACATCACACCTTAGTGTTCTGGCATGACATGATGTTAAAATCCTCTCAAAAAAAAACCCAGAGAAGTTCTAAAAGCTATTAGTCTTAATATATCTGATGCATCACTGTGCCAACAGTTTTCCATTAATAGATGATCTTATAGAGACAATGTAGAATGTTACATAGATGAGAAAAGCGTGATACATTGTCCAAAAGAAACTGCTGATTTGAGGACTTAATTCCCTCCGCATTGAGGACAGTAGAAGATATTGATGTCAGTAAATCAAACTTTCTGTTAATGATCTGTGTGAGACCAAGGAGAGGGTCAAAGCTATCATGCCTGTAAATGTAAGTTTCCTTTTAACTAGATCCATCTCTACAGAAATTGAGACATCCATTCCATTACCAGGCTCCTGTAAGATGCATAATGTTGATGTGTTTGGCTACAAAAATGATTTGTGAGGGGGAAGGAAAAAAAACAAAAACATGAAACTCAAGAGAAAATGTGAATCTAAGAGACTCATTCACAGTTTGATTTTACACATTCATTCCCTGCTTAATCAGTAGAATTGTGTTATTACTGAGCAGCAGCTACCTCCATCAAGTCCTATGCTGAATGGTGTTGGGGGTCAAACTAAGGAAACCATGAGGTGTCAAATCATCAAAACCAAAACATCTCAGCTCAGATATACTAATACAGACCAAGACTGGGGGGATTAAAATACAAATACTTGCTATTCAAAGGCAAATCTATGAGCTAAATGGACAGATCAGTAAAGTTGGATACTGCTCATTCACTATTTTGCAGATTAACAGGTACCTGAGTTCACTTTCTTGTGGATAAGTCTCAATGATTATGAATCTCAACGAAAAAGAAAACCACTGCCTATTTTCTCCATATTAACTGCTAAAATCTGACAGCTGAAAAGTATCTCATTTTCTATCATCATGATACAGTCTTTTTTTGTATACTCCAGGAACAGGTCAATACAGAGGTTATTCACATCATCTCAGAACTGAGAATAAGCTTAGACCAGTATATTTTTATGAATGTTCCCAAATGAACTGTTACTAATTTATCTATATATTTGACTTTGTGAAGTGAATTCACATCTTCCCAGAATCTACCAAGGATATTTGCCAAGGACTATACATATGTCAAGAACTGTATACCTCCACAAGAAGCATGCATGGGAGCTAAGAGCTCTCAGAAGCATTATTTAGATTTCAAGCAAATTAGAAAATTCATTTTAAGACACAAATCTGCCCAGAGACTCAGTCCATCAGCTACTATTGTACAAGTTAAGAACAGAAAAGGAAAATTTATGTTTTTGTTTGCATTTACATTTGGAATTGATTTTCATGCAGCATATGGGATTTTCTGCTGTGCAAAACCAGAATGACACAATTCAACAACATGTCATGAATCAAGAGAGAGAAACAGTGATCCCCCAAATGGCCTTGAAATTACCAGAATATATAGAAGTCTATTTCCAGTCCTGGAGCTTGCCCTGTAGCAGGAAATCCAATTCAGCCAAAAATTGCCCAATAATATTCATGTTCTATTTGGGACATACTCAAGACAAATATGTATATTTTTCTTTTTCTCTATATATGTAACAAGTACAGAATATAAGAAAATAGAGACCAAACAACTTACATATGCCTGTCTCAATCATGTTAGAAGGATCATTCCTTCTCATACTTGTCCAGGGAGGGCTTCAAACAAGAGAATCTTTTAGCGGATAAAATCTTAGCGTTCAGAGATCTACAGCTTGTTCGGAGACTTGCCATATTATACTAAGGAGACATTTTATCTTAAGGTGAAATATTAAGCACAGTACTTTCCAACTCCAAGATTGCAATTGTTATTTCTACAGGTATCTGCCTATCTCTAGCATATGAAAAATATTTTTGACGCCATAATATACTAATAGTAAGCCCTGTGAATCTTCAATAGCTCATGTTACATACTGGTTGCCCTTGGACAAGGATGTGACATTATGTACCTTAAAAGCTTAAGGAAAAAGTCACTTGGGTGTTCTCATTTGAAAGTATTTTGTCAGACCTAGTCTATAGCTTTCCACTTCTTTAGAACTTGGATCATTTCAGCTATTCATCAGATAATTTCCATGAGGAATTTTAATGTCATTCCTCAAGGCCTCCTGGATCTGTCTTTTATGATGCTTTCCCAGAAACCGGATTGATCAATAAGGGGCAAATGTTTCAGTCGGTGGTTTTCAACTAGCCCTTCATTTATGTATTTTTATCTTCACCATAAAGATTGGTAACATAGATAGTTTTTATAAACTATCTGAGCATATTGAATTAGACATAAGTAAGCAAACCCTGGGTGTGTTTAATAACATGTAATAATTATTATGAGCTACACAATTAGTGGGAAAGCTGAAAATATAAGCAGCAGCACATCGAAGTTGCAATGCAGAGCTAGCGAGTGCCATTTGAACATTCAGTCTTTATTGTCACTTGTCTGATGCAGTGACCTTTCCTAGAGAGGTGAAGGATTTGGATTCATTCATGTTTTGTAACTCTTTTGATAGTAACAAGATACTACTGAGATGATTAACATGTTTTATTCTGAAATAGTGCTGTCTTCCTACCAGATCAGGAACTTCATATTTCCCTCAATTACTTCCTAACAATAAAACCCCAGGGTCTATTATTAAAAGGACTGAACACTTCTAACTCCCACTGACTTAAGCTAAAATTCTGCATTTTGAACACTTCTAAAAATCAGGCCTGTAGCACAGTGCTTCTTTCTCCTTAAGAAATACACACGAGGATTTCTCATACTCGCACAGAATCTCTGATTTTACAGTGTCAACCTGAAGACTGACATAAGAAATCTGTTTATAAAAATATCCGCTATCATTTGAATCTCTCTCTCTCCCCAAGGAGCTTCTGAGTTTCGTGTCAGAGGTGTAGACAATTACACTAGGTCTAGAGATAAAAACACTAAACAGAAAAAAAAATAAGAATCCTAAGTAGCTAATAGCACTGATGCAATTAAAACAAAATCCTGTTCAGCTACAATAATAGAAGCAATTGCACTCCGCTTCTGGGATTTGAAAATGCTCATCAGAACATTTTCCCTTTTGTCCTTTGAAGCATACTCCCTCACTTAACCTATTAATTTTCTGCCTATTTCCAGAAAGCAGTTAAATATCAGCTGTAACTTTCAATTGCCTCATTTCGATGCATGGCTGTATTTATAGGACAGCTGAAGAGGTATCTGACTTCAAGTGTCAAGATAGGGATGGAGGAGGGAAAAGGCAAGAAAAGACAGAGATGTTCTATATAAACTGAACCCTCCTCTTGGCGGGTTTAGTAACAATCAAGCTAAACAATGTAAAGAAAAATATCTCTAGGGAAATCCTTCTCTCCTGAAAAGCTATTTGAACATAAAGGACTGCTCCTTTCTTCAACTGCTCTTTCCTTCTGCAGACTCAGGCTGCCTATTAAACTAATAGCTCTATAAAATAAAGTGATCATGCTGGAGCAGGCTGTGTGTGCTTAAAGCCAGGCACTGTGAGTATGCGCTGCCGCCCGCACTCACTGTATTGTTTGCAATACAGAATATTTGCAGGTGCTCCCTTCTTTCATATTTCTGCAGTGTGATATATCCTTCAGGAAATAAGCTGTCCAACTCTGACATTAGGAAAGACATAATTCACAGATAAATAATTAGATTGGTATGATTATCACAAAACAAAAGTTTTGAAAGGAAAGTCGGTGCAAATTGTAGGGGAAAATTATTTGAACCAATACAGTAGTTTTTAAAATTTAATAAACTCATATTTCTTTGAAGAGTAGAACCACTGGATGCGTTCCTTTTTTGACACATCCATATTATCCAGAATCCTCTCCTGCCTTTATTTTTGGCAGCAATTCCAAGCCAATCAGGTATTTGTTACTTAAGAGGCTTACATTTAGTCGCAGCTACGATTACACGCTATCGTACTCTATCATATGGTGGTGGTGATGCTTCACTCTTGGCAAGCAGAGGATGTTGTCATTTAGCTAGTTCCTAATAAGCAGTAAACCTTATAAACCTTTTTATTCCCTATTTGACAATTTACATGAAATTATCATGCAGTAGTTCTGTAATGCTGCTTTCAATCTATTTTAATGCAAATTAGACCTATTACCTAATACCTAGATATGTTTAACCTTAATAGCATTATTTGGGTTAGAGATTTGGTTTTCATGTTTATTATCTGTCCTTCATTGCTAGGCTTGCACATATTTTTGTTTGCCTTTTTTGTTTCTAGACTTATAGGGAAAATATAATTTAATGGATATTGTTATTAAGAGTGTCTTTGTGGTAAGCTATTAAAAAGTATTCTACTCACATAGCTGTCATAGTAGAAAATGACACCTTTTTATTCATTAATACTCCAGAAAATTCCACTTCTACTTACTAAAACAAAGAGTGTATAAAATATGATGAGTGAAGTGCACTGTTTGCTTTGTACTCTTCCCTCAATGCAGCTGGTTGTGTTCATGTGCAGCTGCATTTTCTTGCTCTCATTTGGAAGCATAGTCCTGGCCACACCAAAATTCTCCGTGACTTTTGGGGAAATGATAAACATGATTTCCAGCTGAACAACAAACGTTCTGGAAACATTTCTGCTTAACAAAACTAATATAGAGATCTTCAGCCACTTAACATCATCTCTTCAACAACTAATTTTTGATAGAGCATCTTGAAACTGGCTAATTACTCCAGCTAATGGCTGAATTGCCCTCGTTAGGAATGAAGATTTCTCGCATGACAGCCAAACAGAAACATGAAAACTGAGCTTATTAGCTCAGACACAGACCCACCACGACAGTTCCACTCCACGGTAGTCAATGAGGAGCACTCCCTGCTCTCACAACAGCACTTTCTGAAGGGTTGAACTGCCCACCACCAAGGCAGTAAAAGAATCTAAACAATCAAGCAGCTACCGGTTCCTCATTAAAAAATAGTTTTTTTTAGAGCCATAAACTTTGCTTTTCCTAGCAGTTAATCTGAGATAATGTCACTTGAGGAAAGACATTATGCCCAGAGACTATTCATAGGTAAAGCCATGCATCTCCCCAGCTTAATAGTTTTATGCAAGTTTTATAGTGCCATGCGAGTCTGAAATTCTGGTGCTACTGCAAGAAGCCTGGTTAACTCCTTATAAGACCAAACGGTGGGCAATCCTGCTGCAATTCCTTCTGGAACGTATCTGTAAAGGACATCTCATGTAACTAAACCAGCTTGGCAGAGGCATGGATATTGTTGAGCATTTATTAAAGTGCTCCTACATTGCTATAGCTGTGCGAAATCTAATTAGAATAGGAGCCAATGTATATAGCCTTATAAAGAAAATGAAGCCCTACAGTAGAGACCTGCTGTCTTTGCACATAATCAATGTGATCATCTATACAGCAGATGGCTACTTAGCCAATTGGCAAAGGGTTACAGTACATTTGTAAAAGTGGCTGAGAGTTTGTTAAAATCCTTTCAAATAACTGATTTTCCATGATGTACTTGCCCAGTAGAATAACATTAAAGGCAGTTTATTGGCTAATTGCAAAGATCAAAATGAAAATCAAAATGGCTAATTAAGGGGCTGTTGTAATAACACCTTTTTATCTGTTTCCACTAATATTCCTTGATTTTTACTATCCTGAAGAAAATAATGACACTTCAGTGAACATAAAGCTTAACTGCACTGCTGCTCTGGATAATCTTCCAGACATTTAACAGCTTTTTAGCCATATGGACAACGCATATACAGTTAGGAAACAGCTTTTATCCAGATACATATGAATTTACAGGGAAATAAAAAGGAAATACATATCTTGTGCAGTTAAGAGCAAGCATCTGGCAATCCCAGAAAATACATAGTTTGTAAACCAGGTATACTGGAAGTTCTCTTCAAATAACAACAGTAAAAATAATTCACAGCAGATTCATGCATTTATACTCTCTCTCTCTCCCCCCCCCCACCTCTATATATATGTAGAAACAGACACAGAAAGGCTGGGGAGAGCTCTATAATTAACTGGTTTTAGCACTTCAGTTAAAAGGGACCCAATCTTATGATATCCTTTAAAATCACAATGTATCCTTCCAAAACTTACCGCATTGACTCATTATAAAATGAATTTGTACAGAATAAATCAGAAATCTGATAATTCTTTTAGCAATTGAAGCATATTAAAAATAATTCAATTCAGATACTTAACACTCCATGTGATACTAGTCCTAGTAAAAAAAAAAAAAAAAAAAAGTAATGTGGACGTCAGGCTTTCATATAGTTAAAACAGTGAAATGTTATATATAGGCTACTTAAAGTTTCAGAGTTAGGGTTATTTCTACCTCCATTCTTTTTTATTCATTGTAACAGGCAGCTCTTCAATCACTGTGCTCTAAAGGATGAACCGTCAACTCCACGTCATCCCATAAACAGCAGGCTCACCTAAAACAGTTGCCATCATTTATTCTCCCCCAGTGGGACCAAAACCAAAGCCAAGCTCTAGTGATACCCATCATGGAAAAGCTTGGACAGCTAAGAGGGTGGACAGACATATAAGAGCAATTGCTTGGCCTGAAACCACAACATATATCTCCAATTACTTTACAGAGACATATTGTGGCACTGGCAGCACGTAAGATTTTGATTTCTTTGTGGAGAGGTCCTGGAGTTGGGTATAGCAATGTAGCACAGATAGGCAGGCTCATGAGATGCTTCAGCAAGGCAAGTGCATGGCGTGGGGATTATATATCACCCCATGCTTCAGATTGCTCTTGGCCTGTGCTCCACTGAGCAGCACAGATACAGGTTTTGACAACACAGGGCGCTGTTGATGGATCACTCTGAAAGCAGCTTTTCCTTGTGCAAAGAACCATTTCTGAGATGGTAACTGCAAAAAATGACCAATTCATTCCAAACCTATGATTTCTCAATAGCTACCCACTGAACCTTATTACCTCGAGATGCAAGGAAGAGGGGGAGAGGAGTGCACACATGTGCTCACAAAAATGAGCAAAGCAGGTAAGAGAAGGGGGCTCGCCAAGGATATTCAGTGTGCAAAGGACAGAAACCAAGTGTGCAGTTCTGGAGATAGGTTAATACACGCATATTGTGCAGGTGTACACATTTTACAGAAAGCTACAAGGGGTCAGAAACAGGTTCATAGGCAAAAGCAAAAAACTAGGCTGGCAAAACAGAGTATCTCTCAGTCTAGCTAAAATGGCTGGGTTGCACTGGCAGCTCTGTGCAGGGGTAACAGAATTTGAAAATATTGTTGAACCAACCAAAAGGGACGTTTTCACTCTAGAAAGAGCTAAATAAATCCCCCTCCATATCCCCACAAAACCGGGCTAACGTGCAAGGTGGGGTCTATGTCTAAGATTGAGTAAAATATTTGGAATTATATGAATTATGGCCTAATAATTCATGATTAAGGGCAAGCTTGGTAGCATTCCAATTCGCTCAATTTAGAAATCTGCTGTAAAGGTTCAGAAACGACTTTTAGCGTAATAAATTCCTCAATCTTCCCATCCCTAAAACCTTTTCTGTGGGAAGGTTTATATTTTTCCTTTTTAAACTAACCTGTATGATTTTTTTTTAATTGTTTATCGACTTTTTTCTTCAATAGATATATATCTTTTAATGACGCTACTCCTTTAGGCATTTAAGATAAATGAGAAGGGAAGAAGATACCCTCCCCTTACCTGTATGGGCACAAGAAGTTTCTTTTTTATTATTATTACTTTTAGGCAAATAGAGTTAAAATAAATTAATATCTTTCTCAAATGCCAGATGATTCTTCAATAGAACTTGAGCTACTCCTTTTTAGGTTCCAAAATACTTGCATAACTCCTTCTGCCTAGCTGCCTAAAACAGGCATCTGTTTTAGACTTGAAACTAGGTCACGAACTGACAAAATACAGTGACAGGAAGATTTTTGTTTGGTTTTTTTTTTTTTTTTTTTTTTAGTACTGTCAACTCTAACACATTTTAGCTGGTGGGGTTCCCTGTCTGCTGAGGGCGCAAGGGTAAATCAAAATCCTGGGGACAAGAGGTGTTGGGCATGGAGCTGGCGTATGTGCCACTGTCACTCTTGCTTTGTCCAAGAGGAAAACAACTCAGAAAGCTGTTACCAAAATGATGTTCAGTGAAGTTCTGGTAGGGATAGATCCCACTGATCCCCTGGAAGAGCTGTCCCTCTTCTGCTGTATTCCCAGCTGGGAACACATGAGGAAACTGGGAATTATAAAAGAAAACCTAATCAAGCCAAAAAGAAATTGTTTTCCATGTATATTCACCTCAAAACAAACCTGTCTCTATTACACCTTTTCAAATTTCTTCCATCGCTATTTCTCAAGGGATTAATTGCCTCTAAGAATCTCAGCTGAGATCAGCTCTTCCAAAGATTGATCTTCATTTACTGAGGCAGCAGATTTCTACAGCTCTGGCTACTTTCTAAAACACAAAAGCTTGATATGTAGTTTTTGTAAAGTTTCATTACTTGCAGTCCTTTGTGTCATGATTTTTCAAATGAGAAAGGTATTTTTTTTCTAGACAATAGTCCATTTTAAAAGAAAAGAATACATTGAGTTGGGATTCATTCAAGAACTTTTTAAATTAGAAAGCCTGTCATAATTCTTCATTGTAGTCAGTATCTTACAATAATAGTCACTTTCAGTGTTCCACAGATTAGCAATAAACGACACGCAGTATTTCATTTTTTTATACTTATGCCCACATAAACAAGCACCTGAGACATGACTCACGTATGAGAATAACGTCCAAAGAACAAGTGCTTACTGTGAGAATGGCATTTCATCAATGGAATTTCCATTAAATCACCCTTTCATTTTGTTAATGTCAAGGGTTGTTTTTACTTTTAAGATCTTGAAATCATTACAGTGTGTTACTGCAGAAGAAAATCTCTATAAATCTTAAATGTCAGAGGAACAAATGCATATTACCAGCTTTCATAACTAAAGCATTCAAAACTTTTTTTCCTCTTTATAAGACCGCGAGATCTTCATCAGACATATTTCAATACAAGCAGGATGGCATTAGGTGCAACATGAAATTCCAATAATAAAATTGGAATGTTTCATCTTCAGTAAAAGTTATTCAATATTTCAAGGTATTCCCGTTCTTTAAGATAGTAAGTACTCGTATGGAGAAAAATCACTGCCTCTTAACATAACTTTGTAAAGCAACAAAAATGAACCAAGGCTCATTGTTTATAATTTCTACACAACTGTAACTATTATATACAGCACCACTTTTTGTACTCTGCATAGTATACACATACTAGACACATGAACACAGGGGAACACGCTACCTTTGAAGTACAGAGATTCCCTAAACATAACATTCATCTCCAAAACCACACAAGGTTTTTGAACTGCCAGGGAATTGAGTAAAGGAAATCTGGAGCACTTAGAGTCATATATGCATTGGAGAACCATGCTTTTGTTTGGTGTGTTCTTTCTTTCTTTCTTATCCTCATGGTACCTCTGGGCGTAAGACCGGATAATCTTATAGCATTCCACAGTTCACAATTATTCTAGCAAATGTCCAATAAACTGATCCAATGCCTGTTGATACTGACAGAAAGGCCTTTTTTTTTTTTTTTTTTAATTTCACTGGACATTAAACATGATCAATTTTAACATTTGCAGAATACGAAATGTGTCAAATTCAAGTGACATGCAGACTTGTGACTATAAGATTATTCCATCCTTTCCTATTTTTCCATCACCTCTTTAACAGACAACCTGCTCACGAAACAGTCCTAACAGGAGAAACTGTGGACAGAGGACACTTCTCACACAGCTTTGAAATAAGATTCCCCTTTTTCTTGGCTATTTCATGGGTATGCATGTAATTAAGATTTTTAATGGGAAGTCCTGTCTGCCTGGGTATTGCATGTCTATGACCTTGTGTCATTTAGGGATATCATATAGCTATTGTGCATTGGAAAGATATTAGAACCCATTAGAATGGAAACAAAATATGTACTGTCATAATTTACTGAAATGTGATGCGCTTTCTACATTAAAAATGAAGCAAAAACCAAAGCCAGAGACAAAAATAATCAGCATGCTGCAAAGACAGATTACCAGTTATCCATGCTGTGCTATGATAGTATCTCAAAGTCTGCTCCGAGTTATTCACACACAGCCTCAACCACGCTTGTGTTGAATCAACTGCAAAGCTTCAAATGACTTCAACAAAAGTCAGGGTCAGGACTATTTTTCTTTAGCAACATAAGCCCATTATTTTCTGTAGACTCCTAGTGCAACAACCACTTTGTTTTGTACATTGATTATTCTCACTGAGAGACTTGAGGCAAATTGAAAGTTGTAGGACTGAAACCTTAGCATATATCTGTGCTTTTGATTAACATGGCTAAGTTAGATTAGATGGCTTGGCAAGTTTGCAGGGGAAAGTTGAAATAAACATGTTTTATGAGGTGCTGTTTAGGCAACAGTAAGAAAGAAGACAGAAATCAAGATCGTTTCTAGGATTTCTATGAATTTACAGAGATATATGTGCATAAACCATATTGAAATTAATGCTAATAATACTTTGTGCTTTGATATTGCTTATCCATCAAGTACAGGGTACCTCTTCTGCTACTTTGACTGCAAAATGGAAAGTAAAAGACAAGCACGACATTTTAAAAGGGAGGAGAAATATTGCAAAAAGGTTGCAAAGTTGGAAGAAAGACGTTGTACAAGCATCAAAGTTGAGATGCACTACAGCAGCTCCAACAACAGGGCAAAAGAGGCCCTACCATAAGTAAAGGGATTTCCTTACTAACTTTAGCCCTACAAATTCTGCATCACTCCAAGGAATCTGGGTAACTGTGCTCCCCCCATATATCTCTGGAAATAAAGTTTATTGAGACAAAAAGTAGCTTCCATTAGGGAAATTCCTCTTACTTCAGTTTACTGTCAATGAAATCCATAATATACAAGTCTTTCATTTCCAATTAGCTAATTAAAATACAGAGCATGTTGTCTTTTCACATGTACAAAAAATAGAGGCACTTTTTGCTCTCTTTACTATTCTAGATTTTTAAGAATGTAAGATAAAATGTATTTTTTCCTTTTACATAAACAGCCATAAGGATGAATGGAAATAGATCACTGAATGGAGAAGTGAGACTAGTTTCTTCTGAATAAAAAGAAAAAATACCAGCAATTACTACGCATGTTAGATGCTTTTCAATTGTCTCAGACGATCCTGCCTTTGAGAAAAATTGAGGTATGGAGATGACGTGACACTTAAGAGCTCAACCTCATAAGCTTGACAGGAATCCCTTTTCTTGGTATATTAATCTCCTCATAAACACTTTGTTGTAGAGTTTAGTCTGCCATTAAGAAATGCACATTTTTGTTACCAACCCACCCCATGGGTATTTCCCTAGCCATCTGTCCATCTTTGCATCAGCGCGCTCAGCACATTCCTCATGGCTTCTTCATATCCACGTTCATTACAGTAAGAAACAGCTTTCAGACAAGAAGTGAGTAGGCAGTTTGATTGATCCTACTCACTGCCTGCAGCTTTCCCTGCTAGCTGAGTTAAACAGAAGAACCCTCCTTGGTCTTGTGTGGATTAAGGAAAGTCAAATTAAATTACCGTTTAGAAATGCCAACCCCTTCCACATACAAATTGCTAGCAAGTACTTTATTGGTATTGACGACTGTCTGGCTTGAGGGAGCTCTCATCTATCTTGAGGGAGCTCTCATCTACTGGAAAGGAAGCTAGTGGCCTGTGTGTTTGTTACACAAGGCAATGACTATACCCATTTCCACTCTGTCAAACAAATTTGCATTTTCAGTAATATGCAATAAAACTTGAGGTTAGTCAATGTTCACACAGCAGCAAGTCATAACTAATTTTGGAGCTCCCTAGTTGGACTTTCACTGGAAGAAATTGCTGAAGACAACGATTATACAATAATTAAGAAATAAACAACATAAGTAAATAAGTAGAATCCAGATGGATAGATCCTCTTGTGCTAAAATTCTTAAGGAATCTTGAAGAATTGCTTTAACACCTCCACTTCCTTTTTTCTCCTCTTTTTGAATGTCATTACCAAATAACATCTAATTTTTAATACGTCTTAATTATGCCAACATGCCTCTTCTCATTTATATCAATAGACTGATGGTTGGGAAGAAGTGAGCACAAGAACGAGATATTGCCTCTTTGAGAGGACAGAGATCATGGCTTGAAAAATACAAATGGTCAGAGAAAAAAAACACAGCTTTATGGGAATCTCCGGAGATCTGCAAGGGACTTTTTTTTAAACAGGTAAGAAAGACATTACTGTAAAAATGTATTGTTAAATGGGATTTTTGTCATAATTCATTCTTTTAAGACAAGATTATTAGAAGAAAATAAGGGAAAGTCTGACATCCAGGGAGCTACATGATCCCAGCAACTTAGAAGCTAGAAGATCATTTTCTGGAGATTGCAGTGCTAGATGAAAACCGATTCACACTAAGACAGGTGGAAAAGATTTTACCACTGAAACTCAACTTAGCAAGTCCTCTAGATTCCTAGGCTGTTTTATGTGGTTTGGTGCTAAACGGATTGGCACAGCTGTAAGATACCAAGTGCAGATGATGGCGACAATTCATTCCTCTGAGAGCTGCTTATCTAAAACAGATAACGCAAAAATTGCTCTCTTTATCTGAACTCCAGAATGAGAGGAGTTTAATATTGCTTATCTTATCTGAAGGCCCATAAATCTATGGCTCTATATGCCAATACTTATATTGCACTCCTTCTCAGATGTCCTCATTCACATATGGCCTCATGCAAACATATTCCTCATCCTTCCAAAATAAGTCCAATGTGAACAAACCTATCCTTACAGCAAACATAGGCTTGCTGCTGAGAACCAGAGGTTCAGCTATGACCAGGTGTGGTAAGCAACAGTGAACCATCATTCCTCATCATTCCCATCTTCCAAGTCATCCATTTGCAGTTTTTACTTTCACATTCTTCTCTGCAGAATTTACTTAAGATATGCCTCTAAAAATAAGAATTAATAGCTGGGAATCTGGTGCAGATGTTAATGACTGAAAGGTATAACAAAACGCTATCAAGGACTTTCCTGATGCTGTCTCATTAACCAGATGACCTCCAGACGTTTCCAGTTTGGCCTACCTGATGTGATTGATCACCAGAGAGCAAAGGTTAGTAACTAGCCCCCAGATATTTATGTACAGAATCCACATTTACCCCTTTTCAAATTTCCAGAGACAGATTGATTTATAGGACAACTTCAATAGCAACTTGATAAACTCTTAATCAAGGGATCCTATATGACCATAAGTAAATTAATGTTGGTATCAAGAGAGACTACCTTGTTCAACTAGTACAACTTTGTACATTTAAATGACCTGAATTAGGCCATGCAATAATAGTCAGGGGGGCGGGGGGAGACAAACAACAACAAGCTGTATCAGCAGCTACTTCTCACTTGGATTTTTTCTTGAAAACTTATTGGCTAAAAGTATGCCATGGAAAACTTAAAACTTTCGTGGATGTTCAAGAAAATTAAGAGAAATGTCTGGTCTAGTTATCCCTGCCTAAATTTAAAACATTTAGAGAAAAAAAAAAAAAATTAAGTGTGATATGAATCTGCTTTTCTCCAATAGTTCAGGCTCTATTCAAGTCCAAGAAAATCCCACAAAGATACCTTTCAGGTAAGATCAACCAAAACCCTGCTCAAGAACTTTTCCTAAAAAATCCATAAAACATCCCTAGAATTTTTTATCCCCGTCTTGAATACAATGAAACTCAGTTCCACCCAATAAGATCTCTTGTTTTTACAAAATGTATTTCCATATTAGCAAAGCAAATTATAAATTCTTTTAGCTGGTGGGAATCAACATATTTCTGATGAAGTCAATACAGCTCTACTTGATGCCTGATGACACCATTCAAGGATGTTTTCACCAATTCGCGAAAGAAATACCTACTTTCTGTACCACTGCATGCACAAACATTGAGAAATCATATTATCTTCCTTGACTGCACACTTTCCATATGCAAAAAAAGGACAATATATTTTCTTCTACAAATGTATATTTACAGTCTAATGTAGATTTTTTTAAAAAATATATCATATTATTGTTGATTATTTCATATATGTACATGTATTTCTAAGAGCATAAGGCTCAAACCCAGGCACCGTTCTCCTGTTGTAAAGCAAACGCGTTGCTTTGGAAAACTTACTTTTGTGAAATACAATGAGACAGAAAGAGAGCGAACCAGTTCAGTTACAAAGCAAGCTGGTCTTCACTTTACAAAGCCCTTGATTATTTCAAAACCTAGGACTGAGGTTTCAAGGACATATCGCTAACTACTCAAGCGGACTGAAGCATTCTCATTGTGAGGAAAATTTCATGATAAAAATAGCCTTTGAGTAAGTCACACAACGTTAGCAGAATAATTAGTCTTTGACAAATTTCAAGGGCAATTCAGAATGACTTATTTTAGAAGCTGACTTTTGTTCTTAAATAGGTAAAGAATAACCTGTAAGGTACTGCTTTTATTTTCCTTACATTACAACTACAATCACCTATATGCAGAGATGTTAGAAAGCTCAGGCATATATAGTACATTGTATTTATAATAAAACCCTGAAGCTCATTGTCCAACACCACCATCCAAAAGGTCTAGTTAAGTGATGTATTTTTTAACATGGGCAGGTTTTCATATCATGATGATAACCACTGTAAATATGTAAAAGCAGATAAGTAGCAGATCCAGTAGCCTGCTTTACCAAAAATACCAACAAAAAGCTCTATGCTAGATGTATTTAAAAAAGTGCTGCAAGAGAGGCACACAAACTGCATCCAAATCTGAAGGTTAGAATACAGCTGACTTTGCTAGAATGTAAGGCACTTTCAGCAGAAACAGCATTTTAGGTGTTATAGATTATTCCATCTGGGAATAACAAAGTAGTAGCAGATGCTCTCCAATACTTCAGACAGGCATTCCAGTTGAGGTCATTCATTACAAAAGTTAGGGATGCTCATGTGCTGCAAGCTATGAAAATGCTCCCCTACCTTCCTGAATCAGGACCTTTCTAATTATGAAAATATTCAAATACCCACAAGACATAGGACATCAATCCTTTCTCTGCCAAGGACATCTCTGAAAATGCTCTGTCCACTTCATGCTGCTGACATTTTTCCTTGAAAGAAATAATGCATTGCTAGAGAATTTTTGTTGACTACATTGAGAGCTGACTCTATGCCCTTAGGTTTCAGTACAGAACGATTTTCAGAGCCTGATTACAAATTAAACACAAAATATCCTTTCTCAAATAAAATTGCAGAAGTCATGGCTTATAGTTTCCTGTGATGTGCTGATGTTTCCCACTATTTTCCTTAAGGAATTGGCATAAACAGCCCTGCTTGAAGTATCATCCAGTAGTCTTTTCACCCCTCTAGTTCTGAACAGTGCTATGTGCAGAGCTAGGAGAATCTGGGTCACAGATTTTATATTGTGGCATGTCAGGGGACTTGTTATTTCACTTCCTTTCTCTCGGACACAGCCTGATGCAAGTTGGCATGCAAAAATATGTGCAATGTGACATTGGTCAGGACAGTAACACACACCACCCTTGGGCGACCCGGAAAGCCAACACTCTCCTGAGTAAATGCATTGGACAAAGTTTTCCCCTTATTCACACTAGCAAAACTCTAGCTCTTCACAACAATTCCTTTTGGAAGCGTGCTTAGGAGTACTGGTATGGAGAGAGGGAAATTGTGATTTACAAGCACATTTTTCGGCTTGTTATGATTTAGAACTTTTTAGGAAACTGAATTCAGCTCACACACTTCAACTATGATGAGTGACAAGGCTCAGATTTAACTTAGATGATTTTTATGCTATGCAAATTAGTTACAGATTGGAAAGATAATGAATCAGTGTTTTGAACTGTTGCATCTATTTTTCCTGTCAAGTCGATGGGTACTGGCTTCCACAGCCTTACAACCTAGATGCCATTACACCAGGCACTGAGTCTGGACAGCAGCTTATATTTTTATTTTCTATAATACATAAAGTTTTAAAGACTCTACTGTTACTACTAATAAGCAGCTTCATAGAGTAAAGTCAAACAACTGAAGTTAAAATAATGTCCTTAGAAGCTATCAAATGTCATGTATAATAATTCCCTGTAATAACCAATGAGTTTAACAGATTCAGGGGAGCCATTAATACTTGTCATGCATTTTAAATCTATTTTTTAACGAAATACTTTTTTACATTTTTTGTGAAAGATAGAAAAATGTTAAAAATTGAGTGAAAAACCTCAGCTAAAAGAACTAACTCCCAGTTTGAAAGGATATTGAGACTTTTGCTGTGTCCAACATTAAACTGGACTAATCTTTTACATTCTAATATTATACAACTCCTTATGCTCAGGGTCTAAAGAGACATGCTGAAATACTTAGTTTGGATTGTGTGAATGCTTCATAAATATGGCATATAAATGAATGTAGCCAAATTTCTGGTATTAAATTAGATTTTTCTCCAAGAGAAGTCAACCTTTTTTCTTCCCAAGAAACGTAAAAGCATCTGCACTGCCCCTACACTGGGAAAGCTCTGCATCTATTTTTGTACAAATCACAAAATGCCAGATTCTACTGTCTTGCACAGGCAGCTGTAACACAAGCATCATATACTGCTTTCTATGTCAGAAATAAAAAATACCTGTACAATTTAACCAATCGTTCATTTTCTTTTACTAGCAATCAGTTGCTTTCAGAATGAGGAGGAGCATGAATTGCTATAAAAGAGAGTCAAAAATGGGAATAATGAACACTTGACCTTTTTCCACAAACCCCATTTTAACTTCCCAACTCAGACAGAACAAATAAAGATATTGAAGTCATTTACTGCAAGTTAAAAGAAATGTAATAGAGTTGGGAAAAAGAGACACAGGACCTGATGCTTAAGAAATCGTATTCATATGAAAGACAGTCTTTTGGAGCTTTAGATATACAGAGGAATACTTTACAAAATTTTTCATGTTATCCCAGCTTTTAAGCAGCAAGAAAGGTATGGTTAAGGCATGATAGCAAAGACTGAGCATCTAAATCATGCATCATCCATAGCATCATACTCGTCCATAGCATTATACTCATCACAAGATTCTTAGTTTCAAGCCCAAGCAGGTATGATGTCGCTTTATTTCCCAGGACAGAATGAAAAAATCATAGATATGCTGCCTGCACATCATCTTTTCACTTTTCTATTGCCATCAAGATTATAAACTTGCATTTCTTTTCTTTACATGAATTTGCTTTCTTGTTTTACTTTCTCTTGATATATCATTCCATTCCGATGAGACTTTTTTTTCCCACATTTTAGCTATCAATTTCACCACTCTCATCAGAAAGCTCCAAAGCAACCTTGTCTTCTTCATAGACTTTCTCTTGATATATCATTCCATTCCCATGAGACTTTTTTTTTTTCACATTTTAGCTATCAATTTCACCACCCTCATCAGAAAGCTCCAAAGCAACTTTGTCTTCTTCATACCTTTATTCCCCACTCATTCAGGAAAGCACCACTAAGATGAGCTACGCACTACACAGTCCGAGCAGCTCTACACTGCAAGGCACTTGCTAACCAGGCAACTGTTCATGCAACTGTTCATCATGGTGAGACATCATCACGTTCAATATAGAGTATTGGGCCAACGACCATCAGTAGTTTCTCTACAGAGAGCTTAGTATAAGTTCCAGCATTCCCCATCTCTTCCGAACCAAAAGCAATTCTAAAAGTATTTAAACTATGATCCATCTACACCAGTTGAGCTTCTTTTTATATGAAAAGCAATCCTTAGAGAAAGAAACATGACCATTCAGCATCAAACACCCAAACACCTAAAGCTCATGAAGGGAAGTCAGGAATTCTGAAAGAAAGTTTTCATGAAGAAAGAAGAATTTATGAAAGAACATTTTCAATGAGGAGCTTCTTTCAAATGGAAGCTACTTGTCTTTTTCTTTTTTTAGTGCATATAAATGCTTGCTCTTTAGACCTTGGCTATGCCCGTAAATTATAATGGAAAACTCAAAAATCAATTCCAAAACAGGAGAAATTAAAAGCAAAAATAAAGTGGAATGTCCACAGTTGAATGATTCCCTACTAGCTAGAAAATAGCAAACGAAATACTAAATATTTTTAAATCACTCTATTTTTAGATGCAAAGAAGTCTCCTGGTATTTTCATTAACACACCATTTCTGAAGGCAAGTATTCAGGTTGCCATGGTTAAAATGCAATTTTAAGTTGATGAATAGGAGGTTTGTTTGTGTACCTGGCAGGGGGCACTGGGAGTCATGTTTACATTTGAAGTTAATGTTCTTGTAGAGCACTTTGTTACAAAGAAAACAGCACTACTGTGATTGGAATAAAAAAGTGCTGATTTTTTTTTTAAACTTAGTTTTCATATTTTAACAATGCAGAAAGAAATAAATGTTCTGTCTATTCAGCTGCAACACAGAAATTTTCATACAAATGCCTATCTCTCTGATAGCTATCTGTATAATAGCCCTGGAATAAATATCAGATTCATTCCCGTAAGTGAGAGGGAGCACCTTATCTTCTTAGAAGTGAACTAGAACTAAGGAAAATAACTTATTATCTCAAAAAGAAAGCAAGATAGCAAGAGCGAAACACTAATATTAAGGCTACAGTATTCACAGTTACCTCTTGTGCATTCTTTTCAGATTCAACCAATTACTTTTAGGATGACAAAACTGTATTTTGTGCTGTGTTTACTCCACAGCACAACCAGTCAAAAATGTACTTGATTGATAGTTTTAAAAAAAAATGTTTAAAGGAATATGATTTTCTCACTGAAATTTTTGAGGGGACTATGATGAAGTTTACTTTTCCTGTTTTCCTTAGTCTCATGACAGTGTTCTGCGGTAAAGCAAGCATATTATTTTTGCATTGTGATTTGGATTACTTACATTTCAACATTCACCTTCATGTATTAATTCCTACACAATTCTTACTATTTTTTATTCCAGTATATTTTCTCATTATTGAAATGAAACATTCAACAAAATAAGACAACTCATTGTTTACAAACTGAACTTTTCAGACATCCAGACATTTGCATCCATACACAATGTTAAAATTTCAACCTTTATACCAATTCAGAATGACACTTCAGAGACTAAAAAGTTCTTTTTATGTTTTATCAGTGAACAGCTGATTAACCAGCCTTCTTTGTTTTGAAAAGTAGGGACATATGGTACAGCTGGGCAATGAAGTTTTACTTCATTGGACCAGATTGCTTGAAGAAACAGTATGTTCTTACAAATATGTTGAGCTACAGAGTAATAAAAGGAAAAAAAAATTAGTGATCTAGAATTAAAAAAATCGAAAGTATATTTTAAGGTGAATCTTGACTCTCCATTTAATGCCACCACCAGACTTAAAACTTTTCCTAAACTACCAGTGCACTGAAAAAGTAGCCCTTTTGGTGCTACACACGCAAGAAAGACATGTTCGTGCAGGGTAGCAACAGAATGTAAATATTCCTACCACAGGGCAAGGCTCACATGCTGTTTTCAGACACTTTTAAACTTCACGGCTTAAACCCAAGAATAGCCTTGTCTGGAAAAGGATCTAGTGACTTTCAGAACCTGTTTATGCATCTTGATGTAGAATTAATACATTCGTCTTCTTAATGTTCAAACAGCTTTTCAGAATTACACACGCTACTGGAAAAGATGATTAGCCAAATGATAATATAAAGGCATTTGAAACATGTGCCAAGGTTATTCTGCTCAAGTCCACAGTGCCAAGGTAATTCCACTCAAGTCCACAGTATCATTTTAATACAGGCTGAGTGATGACTGCTATCTTATACTAGAAGAGAGATCCTTGTCTCCTATTCTTATACAAAACATGTGTGTGCATGTGCTTACTTGTATACAGTAAAATTAATGAATAAAATGGCTAGTCCAAAAAATAGTTGCCATAAAAACAGGTGCAATTAACTCTTTTCTCTTTTATCTAAATAATAAGTTTTCACCTGACAGAATTATCTCAAAGAGGAAAGATAATATTTGGTTTTTCAAGGCCAGATTTTCCAAACCACATTTCTTCGCCGAGATGTTTGTCAGGCAGCTACTGCCAATTGTGGAGCAGTTGACAGAAGTGAACAGCAGAACAAAAACTAGAATAGTCAGAGCAATTCTCACCAGTATTTTTTTTCATCATTTTACTGCCTAGATACCAACATACAAACTAGTCCAGAGAGAAGAATTTTACATAATTTCCACAGTCAATATTATAAAGTGTAATGCCACATGCTACCCCATCACTCAAACATATTTGGTCTTCACTGAGACATGTGAGTTATAACTACTACACGAGTGTCTCCTAGGCCCAAACTGCCACGAATCTCATTTTACAGGAAGATGAAGCAGCCTCCATCAAAGCATTAGTTACACACAGGCAGTGGTTATTGAGCATTGCGATTTTTTCCTCTTTAGTTATGGGTCACCTGGTTTGGATTTAAAGACAGTTCACAATCTATTATCTATCGTCTAAAAAAACAACATGAAATGGATTTTCTGAACTTAGGAGAACTCCAGAACATGCAAATGTGAGAAGGGTATTACTGAATGTCAATGGTAACTGTCAACATTTACATTAATAATTAACAGAGTTAGAGGTGAATTTCAAATCTTTTCTACATAGTCCCCCGCTTTCAGTAGCAGATGTTGAACTGGTAGATAAAGCTAGCTTTCAGCACAAATTAAATGCAAAACCTACTTAGATTACTGAGATCTACTGTTCTTAGATCCCACAACATCCATTCTGTTGAACTTTCTGGCACTAGTCCTTCAGCGATGCCCTACCTTACATTCATTAAAGTGGTATTATATCAGTACTAACACCAATCTGAAGCATAAAACTGACCTTTAGAAGCATAGAGGTCATACAAGTGACAACTTGCAATGTTTAATAATGTCTAAAAATATACTTTATAAATATACTTACAATATTGAAGAACTGAAAACAGATTTTTAACCCTTGCAAAGCTTTACTTACAACTGGCAACATGCAGAGTACTTAAAATACATATTTTTGTGGCTGACATTTGCATATCCCATTAGAAGATGCACTGATTATGGGCATTATTTATTTCAGTACTTGAAAAGCTGCTCAAAACACCATTGTAAATAATCCTTGTGTTATTTAGTGCATGAATAATAATTATATACATGGTCATTCTTTATTAAGTTTATAACAAATATAAGCAGCATATATTGTGTACATATGTTACGTATTCCTTGAGTTCATTTTCCACATGTTCATGTGCACAGTAGACTAGACTTCCAGCACAAACTTTCAGTCAATGTAACCATGAAGTTATAAGGGTGGGATAGAAATGAAACCTGGTAAAGGATTAAAATGCATTTAACTACAGTACTTCAAAATCTTTTTGAAGGAAGTCATATTTTAAATACAGTTTTGTCAGCTGCTAAGATATTTAACCATGGTTTGGCTTGTGGATGTACATACTGTGGTCTGCATGCAAATGCACAAAAATCAGTGCTAGTAGATATGGCATAATACATCAGAAAATGGAGTGTTTAAAAGTGGAATACACGCACGAAGTATGAATAACTTCGAGATGAGTAGGATATAAAAGTCTAGACTCATACTTTACAAATCATCAGACAATCTCAGTGTTTGAGATGCAACTATGGGAAAACTATTTCTCATTATAAGAGGAAAATATGTGAATTTTCCACATTATAGAAGGAGAAAATGTGAATTTTCCACAAGTTCCAAAAGCACCAGGTGCCCATCATCTGCTGCAAGAATAAACTTCTTTTTAAAAAAAGTAGGTTTTTGATTGTCCTATCCAGCTCCCCAGGAATCATCTTAGAATTAATCAAAGTTAAGAGACTTTAAAAGGATCTGTACCTGTGAAATAACTATACTTGGTATTTAAAATTGACCCATAGAAATAAGGCTTTGTTAAAGGTAATTCCATAAAAAAAGCTGATTTCAAAGGACCCTGGAAAGCAGATGGATTCTGGGAAGGAATTAAGTGTCTGCTGGTAGGGGGGTGATGGTTTGCTTCATTAATAAAATGTGAACAGCAGGAGGACACTAATGAATACGCACCCTAGAAACGGCTTATCAGATTTATTCCACTCAAAATGCAAAACCAAACCAAAACAGTAACAAGAAACAACCAAACAACCAAAAAAAATAAAAACAGTGTTACTGCACTTGCAGATTGAAGGAGACTACAAAGCGATTCCTGTAATAGCCAAGTGAAGGGAGACTACACAACACAACTTTGAAAGCAGTAGACACTTTAGAGGCATAGCTTAGAGTAGAATAAACTGTCACTGAGCATCAATTCACTGCATTTTCTAAAGTGCCGTTGGAAATGCTAAATTATCTTTCTCTAAAAACTAAAAGAATAGGAGCAAGGGAGCAGCTCAAACTATTTTTTTCCTCTCACTTGTCAAGAGTTCACTGATCCTTTACAGTTTTCACTCAGCTCAGCTAATATGAAATCATTACTCTGTGCTACCCAAAACCTAGATGGGCTCTATTCATTGGAGTTTGGATGCAGCAATAAAAATATTATGTATTTTTGTCTGGAAGTGTTGCAATTTCCAAAGAAAGGCCTAAGACAGGGATAACGTAGTCTAAACCCTATTAATATAGTACAAGAGGTCTCAGGGTTAAAGCATCCAAAGGAAACTGGGTTTTGAAGTACAATGCAATGGCATTTTCTCTCTGTAAGTTATTTGAAGCAGAAAACCTCAAATCACCTTGTAATCTTATGAGAAATTGACTGTAAGATTTTATCACCATTTTATTAACTTAGACAATCTCTAGATAATAAATGGAACTTTTCCTTAGGCTGTCATGGAAAAGCACAGTCAGGACATGAAAGAGTCCCTTATTCACACCTTCCACCTTGTTGTTCCACAGTCTTTGCTTTTACTGAGGTAGGATGCACCCTGCTAAATATGATAACGATAGCTTATGTACAAGGATTAGACGGAAAAAGAATGAGGGTATCTCTAAAATGAAAGCAAAAACGAGGTTAGTAACATGGATTTCCTTCTCCAGTAGCACAATCCTTTCAAACTTCCATCAACTCTATGGAAGCTGTTGACATTGTCCAAAGCCCTACAGAAGCAAGGAAGAGGGATGCATACCATCTATCTGCACAGCCGTATAGTGATATTTTGCAATTCAAGATGGGTATCTACCGAGTGGAGCAGATGTTCTACAGCTCTACTGCTCCCTTCTCACAGTAGATGCATCTTTGCTCACGTGCCAACATTCTGCAAAGCGGAACAAAATGCACGTGCAGCTCACACCAGACACGACGCAACACACCGGTATTTCTTTAGGCTCTTACCTCTTGCCCTCATTTGCAAGCAGTGCACTTAGCAGATCGATTTTCCAGGGTGATCGCTGAATGTGGATATCTAAAAAAGAAAAAGCACCCGTTACTTGTGGTCTCCACAGAAAATATGGCCCTGTATTTCTCTCTTTCTCAGGTCTTGCAGTTTAAAGTGGAGCCACCTGAAAGGGCACAGGGTGGATGAATATTGGCTTCATGCCACTAATTGTTTCAGGTTGCTAATGCGAGATAGCTTTTAACAGCTTTAAAAACATTAAATGCAGATTTTAACTTGCCTTTTTTTTAAAAAAAAGCAAATGAGACTAAAAAAATACTAACTAGATCTATTTTCTCTCAAAAGTAAAAAGCCAACATCCTGGAAAGCTCTTCCATGTTCCCTGCCATTAGACAACAGCAGTAATCCCAGCACTTGGTCCTCTTTTCTGAAATCTTAAACACGCGCACACTCTTAAATTTCATTCATACACTTTCATTCTTAGGATTTCATTTTGTATAAAGTAGGAAGAAGGGGGAATTTTCTCTTTAAAAATCTCATTTTGCATTTTCTTCACTCATTTTGCACATCAGCAATTGCAGCTAGATAAGCATAGAACCGGGTTCATTAAAAAACACATCTGACATACATTCTAGATAAAATATTTAGATATTATTATAATGAAAAAGATACCCACTGTTTAGATCAGCAAGCATTAAGTAAATCAGAAGAACATTTAAGACACAAAAAGAGTATAGTACTAATATGTCAATAATTGCAATGCACCCAGTTGTCTAAAATCACATTTTGACAAGTACCTGTGAAAAACATTATCCTTCTCTGGAACTACACACATACTTTTAAAACTTACACTATGCTTATAGAAGGGGGATATGTCTCTCCCAGGAAATACATTCTTTATTGTTTGTATTGTGGATCAGTTACTTTTTCCTATAGAAAAATAATTTAGCAGGGTATTTATTTAGTACTGCATGACGGCACATAGGTTTACTTTGCACACTAACAATTCATTTCTAAATGCTAAATAATTGTACCTAGAGGATTTTAAAGCAGATTATACGCTTTAAATGCACATATATAAAATACTAAAAAGGTACTCTCAGCTTGGCATACATATTTACATAGGTGACTCGTTGAGAAAGCAGTAGCGTTTTTTTAGCTAAGTATTAGGTAATTCCATACTCCTTTAAAACTGAGCTTTTGAAAGACAATTTGCGTATCCAAACCGCATGCAGTGGCACGTATGACTATTTTGGAGAAATGACTGCAGTGATCTCAAATGTTGCCCATTGCACCTCTGAGAGGCATCTTCTGCGTTTTCTCTACATCTTTTCTATACCACCTCTTTAGGTAATTCTAGACAGCTTTAAGACTCCTGTTTTACTTTCTGAAGGTTGAAGAAATCTAGCTCTCAGGTGCTTTTAGTATGTCTATGCTCCTATCTTCTTCAGCCTGTTTCATTTCTTCCCAACAGGAGCTCTGCTTTACCGACCTCTTCCTCCAGCCCAGTAATGCTGCATCACAGAATGGTCAGGGTTGGAAAACACCTCTGGAAACAGTCTAGTCAATTGTCCCTGCTCAAAGCAAGGTCTGCCAAAACAGCTTGCCCAGATCCATGTCCAGCTGGGCTTTGAATACCTCCAAGGATTTCCTGAGGGTCTTAATTACCGGCTACCATTTGGACTTTGCACCAGCGATCACTGCTCTTTAAGGGCCCAGCCCATTTCTACCCATCTTCTCATCCACTTATTCTGACCATATCTTACCAGTTTGACTGTAATATCATAGAATCACAGAATGGTTAAGGTTGGAAGGGACCTCTAGAGATCATCTAGTCCAACCCCCCTGCACACGCAGGGTCACCTAGAGCACGTGGCACAGGGCTGCGTCCAAGCGGGTTTTGAAGATCTCCAGAGAAGGAGACTCCACAACCTCTCTGGGCAGCCTGTTCCAGGGCTCTGTCACCCTCACTGTTAAGAAATTTTTCCTTAAGTTCCTGTGGAACTTTCAGTGTTTCAGTTTGTGGCTATTTCGTCTTGTCCTATTGTTTTTAAAAGTACGTAGATATAATATTAAAAGTACTATTAAAAATCTCAAAATTACTATTTTTTATATTGCTCTGAAGTGACTGATGAAAGACGTAAGAAATCAGTACATGATAGGCCCAGCTCCCTCAGCCTCTCCTCATAGGGCAGATGTTCCAGGCATATGCTTCCTTTTACTCCAAATGTTACTTCAACAACGAGCAACAATTTTTCTCTTTGCAAACAATGAAGTTTGCACAGTGATTCTTTCCCTGATGCCCGAATCCTATGATAAAATCTGAACATGATGTACTGAAATCACTAGGGATTCCTCACGACTGATGGAAAGTCTTAGGATAATAATGTTCAGGATCATTTGAAATAGCTGCTACTATCTAAATATAAATGTACTATCATTATTTCAATAGGCAATCACTGAAGTAAACAGCAACATTTCTATCAATGTGAAGAGCCCCACAGCAGACAGGTGCACATATATTTGCATGCATCTGAAGCCCTATGCATTGGCACAGTTATGGATTTACCCAGAAATGGAGGATTGGCAGCATGCAGTTTTCAAACGCTTCCATGCTATGTCTTAAATGTAAAGGCAATTTTGTCCACACAGCAGTCTTAAGTATTAAAAATAAGCTACTCCTGACATATTCATACTGAAAACAGCAATCTAAAAAGGTCTTAAAAAACACCTTTCTGCTTAGATATGGCTGTTCTCAAAAAGGAATTACGTTCATTAAACCGCTTGGGAATATCTGACATTTGAATGTATGGATATTTTCAGGTTAAGATTTCTATGAGAACAAACTTTCTCTTCAAAAAAAAATAGGGAAGAGAAGAAACCAAGTAAGTCATTATCAGCTAGAAAAGCCAGAAAATAGCATCTGGTTGCAATTTAGCTAGTCAAAGGGTATAGCTGTTTGCTCTAAGTATTTCAAAGGGACAACCAATGCACATGCAAGAAAACAGCTCCTGCAAAAAAGAACAAACTTGAACAGTAGAAAGTAAAGATACAATAATTATGAAAGCTCTCCAAAGAGATGGAGCTGCTCTTTTGAGCTCACTGCTGCGATATGGTACAAGTATACTATCAGAGCACCCTTGTACAAACAAATCTTATAAAATCTGATTTTACAAAGTCATTCCCAGTAGGGGATGCTGCTGTTTTAATTTCTTTCATTCAAGCTAGCTCTTGGTGAGTCCTTAGTCTTACCCTACTCTCTCTCCTCTCCAAGAAGTAACTCTCTTTGCTGAGCAACAACATCAGTGCAATGCAAAATGATGAAAACATTAGCAAGCTCAGCTGATTCTGTCTACAAAGACAAGGCAGCAGCACACAGGGAGGGAACCGACTGCCATATGGGCAGACAGCATCACTGAACACGCTCGTTTGCATCGGTGCCACTGTGAAGCAGGTACAAAGACTGAATATCCTCTGAAGGCACAGAGAACTATCCTGCTTAGACCCTGCGGATTTTTTTTAATAGGAAAAAGTAAAAATAAAAAAAAAAAAAAGAGGGGGGTAGTTTGAGCTATAAGCTCATCTATTGTTAAGTATTATAAAATAAACCTGCTTACATACTTAATATCGCATAAATGAGATAAAGAGTTGTTCTAACAAATAGCTTTCTGCATAAGAGTTCTGTAACATGCTTATCTTTAGGAAGCCATGAACTTTCCCCAAATACATAGTGAGGAAGGTAAGAGGAGGGAAAGAAACTTTGAATGGTACTTAGTCTTGACATACATAAACAATACAAAACTCAAGCTTCTAGACCAAACAGGAATGAGGTTATGCCTGCATATTTTTTTCCCTTTACAGTCTCAAAGCTGGTGTTAGGGATATAACAGAAATTTCTTTATAATATTCCTGCTTGTAGGTGAAGCTGGATCAGCTCATAAATTGCAAATAGGCAATAAAGCTCGTAAGTTATTTGCATTTATGTTCAGCCCTTAAGGGATTTGCCAATACCAAATGCTATAAAACACATTATCATTGTCTCTAAAAAAAGTGCTGCCTTGCCTTCAATGATAAAAGACAAGCTCATCATTCCCTAATTATATATATTATTTCTCATGTGAAACCTAATAGATCCTAGCTGCAAAGCATAGACCAAATTATTTTCATATTAAATCACATATAATTTAAAAAAACACGTGTATTAATTTTGTTTTATGAATAAAGCTGGGGAAATGCTGCAGAGATTAAGATTTTGAATTTGTAGACTGGATTAAAACTTTAACTATATATATTGATTTGCACTAAAGTAGGAATAAAACTGATGAGAGCAATGCAAACAGAGCAAGACAAAAATGTTCAGAAGTCTTAAATCAATCATTTATAATAAAAAATAGAGCCCTTACTAGTAAAAGGGTTTCGTAGGTATCTACAGAATAAAATGAAATTTTATGAAGAATTTTTGAATTGCATTAAAAACTAGTTCACTCAATTTTTAAAACAATTTAACATCCAAATTAATACTAATTTTCACATTAAGTATACATTTTATCATTTGATTTTGGTAAAAATACTTAAGAAAGGTAATAAAAATAATCACACTGAGATAAAAGCTATAATTAAAAAGAATTAAAAAACAGACTTTCTCTGCAACAGAAGTAATAAACGACAACTTTCTATTCTGACCTGGCACAATTTTTTTTTACATGTTAGAATTCCTCACAGAATGGAGATCATCATTCTCGCTATACATGTTAATTGAAATCAAAGCCACTACAGCAGAATTTTCCTAAAACTTAGTCATGCAAACACATGATGCCTCTTGCATTTGGCATAAGCCCTCTTTCTCTTTCACCATCTTGCACAGTTCATTATCTAAAGACTACAAAATGAACCTTAAATGACACTTTCCTCACAAATGTATTGTAAAAACATCTGTACAATTACACCAAAGACTTTCCCAATCAAAATTGTCATTAGAAATATATATATATATATATATATATGGACAATTTAAAAAGACAAATTGTACCGTATCCTTGAAAAAAATGCTACATTGTAACATACAACATTGGGTTTTCATTGATTGTATTTTACAGTACCATGCCTAAAACTGGAGTGAGGAAAGCTGCGTGGGGCTGTGCTATATTATGCATATGTGTTTTGTTCACAGCAGCAGCAAGTTCTTTATGGCACATCTGCAGCACCTCTTGAAGAGACTGAGCATTGACTAAACAGCACACGAAATAAAGACTCATATTTTTTTCTCATTTTTTTTCTTACATTTTTCTCTTTCATATCGCAATAAAATTAAACCCCACCAATCACAGCATAAGGCCAAAATCTTGCTACTACAATATCAAAGACCAAAGATGAATTGACTTAGCTGGGGGCATGATCAGAGCTCAGCACAGCACAGCCTTGCATGCATCCCCAAAAGGAATATAGCATAAAATACCTGCATATGGTTTGTATCCATGGTAGTTAAGAACTGGCCTCACTTTCCACGGACTCTCAGTTCCAGGGGAAAAAAAAAAAGAAAAAAAAAAAGGCTGTCCAAAAACAATTAAGAAGAAATAACAAGAACCATCACACTTAACATTTTCTTTACTCTACTGATTAGGAGATATGCCTTAATAAGGCTTTTTACACAATTAAATGTTTCAGATTACTATATCTTATAAACACTCCATCCTAGATTAAAATTATTATAACCATTAAGACTTTCAAAAGCATTATGCAAATTCTATTTTAGCTATAATACTATTTCATACAACCAGCAGCTAAGAAAGATGAGATTAGCTTAGCTAAAAGGAAAGAACACAACTTATTTTTATTTTTATATGATACACAGCATAATATATGTTCTATTCTTAGTTCAGACGTCAATTTTTTAATCAAGGCGATACACAGCATAATATATGTTCTATTCAGATGTCAATTTTTTAATCAAGGTCAAGACATCTGCAGTAAACAAGCTTCCTATCAAGCAATACTTTTTGAGATAGCATGAGAAAGAAACTTGTATTCAAACCCTGAGCATTCCTAATTAATTATGTAAATAATAAATGCAGCATTGTCTCGTAAAGCACACAAACAATTTTGCTGCTCACTCTCAGTACTTGACTTTTAATAGCACTGTAATCCAAACACTTTCAGACTGTCCGTCTGGAGCACGCACGCAGTCAGATAAAACTATTTACATGTTTTTAAAGGGCAGCCAATGCACTGTGCCTCTATTTGCATTGCCGTGCTTATTTTATGCAGACCTATTGCCCTGGCGGAAGGTGCTTGGAGACCCTGACTCCGAGGAGACCAGCTAGGAATTTTTCAACATTCACTAAATACCGGTCAGTATCTTTCAGGAGTCATTAACCCTTAGCAATAGAGGGATCTACACCAAACCTTGTGCTATGGTCAGAAAATCAACAGTCCACAGACCTAATGGGGCGCAGATAAAGTCTGCTGCTACAATGAAGTGATTAGTTTTATCTCTGTTGTGAGCAAATAACATGCCACATTTATTGACCTCATTAATATTGTTTACATAGTTGTTGAAATACATGTTTGTAATCCTTATAAACTTCAGTACGTACAAAATTTCACCTCAACATACACGCGTTGCCTTACCTGTGCAAAAAACATTTTGCTTCTCAGTGGATCAATGCCTTGCTAATAATTCAGTCAAGTAAAGTCCCACCTGGTTTACCAAAGGCATATTACCATCTCCAAAATAGTGAGGAGAATCAATCATCTCAGGGCACTAGGGGCAGATACATAAGTCAGGCTGAGCCAATTTAAGGATTAAACTATTCTGAAAGGGATGGTTCCATTCCTAGTCCCATACCACTCCTGGCTGCTGCTGGCTACCTCGGGCATTTAGTAGGCCACTTCCCATCATTAAACATGCAGAGGATGAAGTCATAAAAGTGAAGAGTTCACTGTTAGGAGTACACTGAATGGAAACTCTTTTTTTGTCAATAAATAAATTAAGCTTAGTTTTCTTCCCTTTATTCACTCATACCTTTATGAACTTTTGTTTCCAGAAACCTGCATAGTAAATTGGGGATTTATAATTAATTTTGTTTCTACTTCACCCTGGTTTCAGATAATGATGTTTTCAAAGTAGCTGTCCAGCCTCAGGGTGCTGCTTCTTTATAGCCATAGCCATCCTCAAAGCCAAGGCAGCCAAACACTCCTGGCTCTTCTGGCAACCTGTGCTCTGAGCAGAGCTAGCAAGAGGGCACCTGCAGGAGAGCAGTTACAAGAGGGTTTGAACCCTAAAGGCTTCAGAAAAAAATGTGACAATTTTTACATTTTGAGACACCTCAATAAGCAATTTTACTCTGCTGCTGAAAATCGTAAAGGAGATTATTAGTCCTTCTGAGTGAACAAATGGAGACGCTAGTTCATTTCCACTACCCTGAAGGATTTGCTTAAGCTTGGAAAGAAGAGAAGAATATTCAGTTTCTATCTTGGTGGACATTTCATTCCGAAAAACTAAAGTGATAAAAAAAAAAAAAAAAAAAACCCTCTTTCCAGCATTAGAAGTCAACTCTTAAGGCAGAACACAGCAGATATATCATTTTCATGCAGCTTCTTTCAACTTTCTCCTGGACTTAAAGGGGATGTACTGATGAAAATTCCTTCGGCTTCCAGCCCCATCTCGTCTCTTTTGGTGGGCGCTCTCTGATATTTTTGTCAGTGTGGATGTATTTCCTAAGAAATCAAAAACCACTCATTTAGACTAGTGTAAGTTTCTGAAAAATCTGATGAGATTGCATCTGTTGGAGATGAGGGTCCCTGCTTCACTGAAAAGACTCTCCAAATGCACATGGAGCACTAAGAGATAGATGACTGCCAGCCAACGCACATCTGACCAAACATCCTCATTTACCAGCCAGAGGATGGGAATCAATAAAAAACACTAGCATCCTGTTTTACAAAATGCTGTTATCCACTGCACTTTGCAGCGGCAATGGCAATACACTTCAGTTTCTCAAGACATCACAACCTGGGCTCACATTACTCCCTCCAGTCCAAAAGAGAAGACAAATTTTTGTTGTCCGTTTCAACTGCAGCTGTGGTATTATCTGGTAGTATTACCTGGTGTTGCCTTTAAGCACAGATGCTGTCTTGAACTAGCACAAATAATGAGTTCAGCTTCAGGTCAACAGAGTTATTTCTGCTCTGAAAAAAAGAATGGTACTCTGAAATCTAAGATCTATTTATGACAGTGTGCCTGATTCTAGATGCTTCAGGGAATGTATTTTTCCAGAACAGACACTGTGATTTGCATCAGCAATCCCTCAGTAGTGTCACTCTGTTCCTAGTTTAGGTCTGCATATGTTTCGGTTCTTTCTTCAGCAGAAAGACTACGTTGTTGATCTGTTCTGTAACTTCATCAAAATGCAGAAGGAGAATATTAAGTTTGTTGAAGGTTTACTGAAGCCAGGTTGTTTCTCAGTACCACGACAGTAAAGGGCTTCATGCTGTTGCCACTTCCAGTGCTGCATCCAACTCTTGTGCTGCCGATTCAGTTGTCCTAACACAGACATCACAGGTTGTCTGGGCCCTGGGCCCTGTACCCCAGCACTCACACGCACTCTCCAGTATTTGCAGCTCTTCACATAGTGGCAGATTGATGACTGCATTTTTAGTAAAACAGGAACAGCTAGAGATCTGCGGCCTGGGAGTAGCTAAGACGTAAAGGACGTGAAGGCTTCACCTACACAGAGAAAGAACACATGCCAGTGCGTGGTGACTTCACATACCCAATAACTACTTACATAACCTGGGCTTTTGAGACTCCTTTTGCCTGCTCTGAAAAGGTTCTGAAAGAGCCTGCAGAGCAACATTGTTGAACGCATCTACTGAAACCATAGAAAACACAAGCAGTAAGAAGATTAACTGGACTTCCTGCCTGCTTGCTTCCCTTGGGAGCCCACTGCTTTACGGTGTGCTTTCTCCATGATTTTTTTTTTTTTTGCATGTTTTATATTGACTGATGTCATCATCCTTTGGGACTGTTCTCTGTACCTACACGGATAATAAAACAGCAGTAAAGCTTCTAGTTTCAGATTGGAAAGGGTCCAAAACTCAGGAGGTTACTTAGCTGTCCTTATCAGGAGGTGGCCTGGATGCTGAAAGCTGCAGCTGATTTACTGAGTTATAAGAGCAAGGCTTGTAACTCATCTCTTCAAGAACCTGACATCAGGCTTTTAAAATAATTTTTCAGGTTCATCCTTGTCTGAACTAACTGTTATTATTGATTAGCAAACTTGTTTATTCTTCTTCAGAAACTAAAATAAGTATGAGGCAGTTCAATAAAAAAGCAATTTCATGCTATGATAACATTGCAAATAAGAAAAAAAATATCTAGTTAGGTGTGTGTCTGTGAGAAAAGGTATCTTAACAGCCACAAGATACTGAAATATATCAAATAGCAAATCTATCTATTCTTAGCTCATCATACAAACTCACACCTTAAGTAAGACAGTGTAAATTTATTAACTTGAGAACACTGCATTGCTTACACCAGACCTGAAATCACACAGCAATTTCATTTAACCTTTTGTAAGTTTATGCCCAGAGAGGGAAAGAAAATCAGAGCTTTTCCAAACTTCTGTTTACCAAGAATATGGGAGATGTTCTTTCTGTACCATATTAATAACATAAGATCTTTCCATTAGTAACTGCTGCAATAAATATTGAATCAATTCAATAATATTAATTTCATTCATAATATTAACGAAACAGAAGTGGAAACAAATGGAGGCCATGGTTCAAAACATGTGGTTCATAGGAGGCACGTCTAACAGGCTAACCCAGCAAAGCTTCAGAACTTTTACTTGTTGTGGAGTATATACCACTATGCATAGAACTTGGCATCCAAATCTGGACACAGCCTTCTAATTCATGAATTGTAAAAAATAAACAGCACAGAGTTACTGCTTCACAAGTTCTGTAGCTTGTACTCTTTTTTTAATACAGATCACAGTATACCATTTATCAAATTTATAAAAGGATAATACTGACAATTGCAATTTGAGTTATGATCAGTTATAACTATAATAATTTTATTGCAAGATTTGTATCTTTTCCATCCTGTTCTTCCAAAACTGGCTGTTCTTACTTACATGTAATATCCCATGCTTATCTGTAGTGAAATAATTTTATGAAAATTTTTGATCATATGCCAAGATAATTTTGCAAGTTAAACCTCTTAAAACATTTTCACATGTTTCCTAGAATGGTGTCAGCTGCACCTATGAGAAGTGTACTTTATCAGCCAATTAATTGCCTAATTAATGTAAGGAAGATAACTGTCATACATGATTCCAAAACATTAACCCCTCCATGACGCACCTCAGTAATTTGTGCTCTTGAGCCATTTCTTGAATTTGCAATTTGGTAATAAAGCTGTCACAGGCTTCAAACATGCAACGTTACCGCAGCATTGGACTTCAGTTTAGCTATTGTGCTTTCCCTTCATTTTGAATTTGCAGTAGGGTCCTAATTTCTACATCTTTTCAATGTGGGCTATTTTGCTTTCTTTGCATACTGAAAGCTTAGATTTGTTCTTTACATTGTTAGATGTTCACCATTAAAATTAAAACATAAAGCATACGTGCTTAACAATGTCCCAAAATTTCTTAAAGTTGCTCCTTCACTCATTCCACATAAAAATAACATGCCAGATAAGTGAAGAAAAAGTACACAGAGATTTGGATAAACATTTGGTCTAAACAATTCCGATCTTGCATAACCACACTCTGATCCCCTGTGCTGGGTTTGCAGTCCCTGAATATGTGTCTGTCAATTGGACCAGCAGCTTTTTACTAGGTTTGCGCCCAGCTTCTTTATCAGCAATATCATACACTTTGGCACAGAAAGTTGATCCACAGGTGACAAAGCATAGGACACTGCTGGGGATTTCGTCTTCAGTGCCAACTGGGTTTCTTTAAAACAAAGATCCTTCTACAACTGTGTGAGCAACTTACAAAACTACATCATTGCCATCTTTTTTAAAAATTATTTTTTACAAAAGAAATGAAAAAGAAAAAGACAAGAAAAGTCCTAACCAGGTTTGAAGTATACATGCGAAATTAGTTTTTTTAGGTTTTCTTGGAAATGGAATTTCCAATTTATTTATTTATTTTTTAAGTCAAGTCAGCAAGTTTCAGGAAAGACTGCCAGATTATTAAAGCAGCATTTGGGGTAGGGAGGGAAGACTTTTATAAAGGTCCCTTTTTATTATAAAATCTTACAGCCATATTCCTTAGGAAGCAAAAAATATTATAAAATAAAAGAATCAATAATGGAGCATACACTGCCTTCCCTTGCATATATGAGTTCATACTCCCATCTATCTCTCTGCATCTACAGAATTATTTGCATGGAATTTTACTAGCAAAAAAAATAGAAATTTATAACAGGAATTGTCTCCCAAGGAATATTACAATTGTATTTCTTCATAAAATAAGTGTGAAGATAACTGTTTTGCTTTTCCTAAACGAATAAGGAGCTAGGGAAACTGGATAGACTAGCACAGACTGGGTACATCCTATCAACACGATTCCCAAAGAAAGCAGTGAAAGTTTTTCTAAAGGGTAGTACAGAAAATGAAGATGGAAAGAACCACCAAAATATTTAATAAAAGACACTAGCAGTCTTTAGAGTAGCAAGTTTGAAGGGGAAAAGAAAAAAACTCATGAGAATATGGTTTGTCCTTGTTTTTTAGTTTGCTTGCTTGTTTTAAAAGGAATAATTTTTGTTTTCTGGTTATAGACCTTTAATACTGAGCCCTCTCAAAACATGTATCTGAACTTTTCTTTATATTTTGCCTCTCAGAGAATATGTACAGTAACTGACATATTTATCTCTCCCTCTGTACTGTCAACAACTTCCTTCCCAGCAACACCATAGCCCAAAACTGAATTTCCAAACTCCATATTCAGATAAGTCCAAAACACAGATCACCCCTAAGAGTATCACAACTTTTCAGTTTCTCCTTAATGTTCAGATTCCCTTGCCCCTGTGCAACTTCTTGGGTCTTATACCTGCTTTGCTCTCTCTCAATACTACTTTCATCTATACAGAAGATGATCTGCATCATTTCAGAAAATTGCCTAGCCTTTCTCTACTTCCGGTTTCTCCATATGTAAAAAAACAGGAAATAGGAAAAGGTTATAATACCCACTTTTGCAGATAAAGCACTTGGACTGTTACACACAAGAAGTAATCCCAATAACGAAAGAATTACTGGGATTTTTAAGCACTCAAAGAGCCGAGAGAGAATTTTTCCCTTAATTTTCTGTTGCTACTTGTACTCGGATGGTTGCTCTTAGGGTGATCATAAAGAGTTTTCACATATGTACTAATTTAAAGGGCTGTTTTATAGGTCATAAAAATACATACTCAATTACTTCAAGTGACACTTGGGGGACTGCTTCTAAATACCACATAAATTACTCGATGAATCAAGCCAAAGTTGCTGTCAAAATCAGAAATCTGAGGGTAACTGCAATACACACACACAAGAAGGGAAAGTTGCTTGCTGGAGAGTAGCTTTCATCTGCATTGTAAATAAAACAGAGGTTTTCAACAAAGCCACTTCAAACACACACCTGCAGCAAGTCTATTATTGAGACTGGTAGTGGCCCAAGGACGATCAATGTACCCGGAGCCTATGTTGTTTTGATTTGCATTACAGTACGCTTGTACTGCATAAATACTTATAAAACAGCTTGATGTTTCCGACAAGCTGACTAAAGCTGTACGTACAATAAACTGTAAATTAAAGGTTTGAAGCCACTAAGGCATAGTAATTCCATGAAGTTGGAATTTTTCCTGCCTTCTAACTGCTGTATTGTTATTATCAAGGTCTTTGTAATGTATATAGAATGCATTTTTTTGACCGGGTATTACATTTCCTATGATTAAAAATATATACATATATATATGTATATATATCTCAGTTGCTACATATTCAGTTTTCTTAAAGTCCAACCTGGTTCCTACAAGATGACCAGGCACCAAGGTATTTGGTGGCTGCAAGGTGCACAGCTTTTGTGTCATGCTCATAGGAGAATTTGTTGATACTTCAATCTATAAAGATAGATAAAGAAACGAAGATGTAGACTGCTGTGAGACAGGAGGTATTGATTTTTTTTTTCACTACTGCATTATGAAGACTGCATTAAAAGTAACAAAATGCAGCAGCTGAATATAAAGGGGAAATACAATTCAGTCAGTATGGAATAAAATAAATATTAGTACTGTCACCCACTATCATTATAAACCATGTCAATCACCCTACACAGAGCAGAGCTCCCTAAACACAATTTTGACTTCTTGACTGTTTAAGACTGACAATTTTTTCCAAAGGCAAATGAATCTAAAAATATGCTTTCCACTGTGTACTTTCAATCATGAATCTCCAGTTTAAAAGGACTATTTGACTGGACCTATTGCTTTTAATGATTCATTTCTAAGTGATGTATATCTTGGCTGGGAGCAAAAAGCACTTTTTCCCCTAAGGATTCTTAGAGCCCTAACTTCACTTCAAAAATATCTCAATACCTTGTACTAGAAAATAATGGATAATGCCATGCCAATTACGCTAGCAAATGGGGCTTTATATCACATTTTCCACCCTGCCTCTTCATGCATCTATGCACAGAACGAGTTCCTCATACGTGTATGCAAAGACAATGCATTACCCTCCTTGAAATTTCTCTCTCATGGCAAGTGCCTTTCGTAACATCTATTTAAGCTAAGCAAGGACTGAGCAGCTTGGATACTGTCCTGGTCACACTGTTCAGAACTTCCCCAATGAAAGTTTTAATGTATCTCCTTTACTGACCCAAGCCTCCTCTTTGTACTCAGCTGTTGTGCACCTGTTACTTGGATAATTTAGCATTTATGGTAAGTCCTAGCATATATTTGCACAGCGCCAGATACAAAAAGTCTGTGAATACTATCATCAACACCAATAGCAGCAGTAGAAGTAGCAGAAATAAGTATAATACTAATTCTATCTGATACAAAAATATGTAAATCCCCCTTTTATAGGTGGGCTTTTGATACAAAAATGGAACAACTTTCAGAGATGCTTAATGGCATAGACAGAAATATAACCATTCATTTACAGAGTTCTAAAATATTAGGTAAATGTTCTTATTTTGTCAGAAAACAACAACAAAAAAATCTAACTCAACCTAAATGTCCCAGGTCACTGGATTCCTTGGGAGGAAGCTTAGTGTACGAACTGTATTTTTGTTGTAAGGCAGCTTTGTCACAGTAGGTTATCCTACCTCCCCACTGCGAGACTGCTGTGCCTTTGGAAAACCCTGCACAGTCGGAGAGCAAAGAATTACACGGTACACAGTGGGCAACCACGGAGAAACAGCACTAGCTGCAGGACAGCCACGCTCTGAAGGGCTGCACAGGCACCATCCCTACAGACACGTTCTGGTGCTCAGAAGAAAAGCTACATAGAGGGATGACACTGAAGGACATTCCCACACCAACTGTATACATTTCAAACCAACGCACAAACCAAACCATAAATGTTTGTGGATAAGATCTTAGATCTGTAGCTCTTGGAGCATATACACCAGACAAACTTTTTTTTTTGTATATATTATTTGCTCAATGATACACCAATACTGCTTGACAGAATTAAGAATTGAATGCAGATCTCATGACTCATGGACCAGCACGTTAACAAAGAGAATAGGTTGTTTACTGGTTATCTCCCATCTAACAGTAGAAGAATTCAAACAGCTCAGGGACTACACTATGAGTTAAGCAAGAAGAAATTCTGTTCTTTCTTTCAGTTTGAAATACTGTAACAAATTCAGCGACAACTCTGTGAATTCAGATGCTTTCAGCCTATTGTATGAAATCCTTCTAAGCAGAAAGCTCACACAAAGCCCACACAAAACTATAGACTCTTAAGGTCTAAGGTGCAGCTTGTACAGTCACGTTTCAAGGGAAGCAGATGAGCTCTGCAAACCCTGTCCCTGGGTAAATTCCTATCTCAGGCCAGTCTTTTGTAGTGGATAACATACGCTAACTCACTTGTATATGATCTGGTAACTATTCAGGACAGAAAAGTTTAATCAATAGTTTAGATATAAAACAAAGATTTTTGACCTTCAAATCAACTATTTCCTGCTGTATCTGATCACATTGCCAGACCACTGACAAGTGACTTTATAATCTAGACACCATTCTTATTTTCAGGCATCACATGTCAAAACCCAACAAAACATTGTGGTGTAACTATATGGCTTCCATGCAGAAATTCATGCTTTCCTGTGATTTGAGAGCTTAAATTGCTCCTCTGGTTAAAGCAGACAGCAGTGCTATCTTTATCAAACTGCTGGATGCTTCATCCGATTGCCTGAGTCATTGGCAAAATAGCTTGAGGCTAGACAGGTATATTACTCTTTGGAAACAGATGGTGATGCTCACAGGAGACTTGAGAAACACAGACATTCTCCACATAGTAACAGAGCTCTCTAAAAAGAGCTGTCCCATTTATTACAGTTGAAACAAAATTTTTGCTCTTACCTCTATTACCCTGCCATTAAAAGCACTTGGAAATAGGCATCAACACAAATGAGTTTTATTTTCTGAGAACCACTGTCAACACAAAAGAGCTATTCATTCTTTCTTGTGCAGTAGATATTTTGGCAGAGACAACTAATTCAGGAAAATAATGTTGAAGGTTAGCATTAGATAAGGATGTTTTTGGCAAAAGTGCCTCAAATGCCACAGTTTTCTGAAAAAAAAAAAAAAGATACAGCACTTAATGCTATTTGGGATATTAACAACTTGGAGAGGAGGAAAGCAAAAGAAATGCAGTACTGTTGCAATCATTTTTTGAAGCTTATCTGTTTCATCAGCTGTCCAACTGCATGGTAATAACTCATGGTAATAACTGAAGAGATCACTATTAAAGGTATATCAATATTTCTTTCCAATCCATCTCACAAAAAATGCCAATGTACTCTAGCATATAGCATTTACGATCACATTCTCAACATTTTTGAGCACAGCACTCAAGTTAGAGGCTAAATCTACTCTTCACTTTTCATAATTGCAACTAAACATCCTTGTTAAAAATGTCTGCAGAATCTGGAGGTCACAAGATAGTAAATAAAACTACTATTTCCATAGGTTTTCACTTCAGTTTTCACTTTGGATTTTTATAGATGGTGGGGAGAAGGGAAGGTAAATAAGTATCAATTTCCTTTTTGCAAGAGTCAAGTAGTGTAAATGCATACAAACATCTGACTTTAAAAGGAATCATTTCCATGCTGAAGCTAACAGAGCAAAAAGGCAACTGCCCCTCGAATCCAGCCACATTCCCAGTACAATCACCTGTCTAATTACAAAAGTCAACAGTACATACCAGGTTTGGTAAATACTTGAGGTTAATTCTTAACCTTAACACTGCAACTTTTGGCTGTGCTTTGGGGTTTATGGAAAACCTAGCAGCATGTCCGATACTGTTTCATGGAAAATAGCTGAACCTGCAACATCTCTTTAACAATTCTTACTGGGGAGATGAACAAAAACAGTGTCCAGTTTGAATTCCAAGATAAAAAATTTACCTACCAGCATTTACCTATTGAGAACAGTTAGTGACAATCCAACTTAGGGACTAAGTATTTGCTATTTTTGGTTTCTTTTTTCTTTTTTTTTTTTCTATAATTTTAAACCACTACCAGTTTATTGCATTGACCATGTTTACAAAAGATGAAAGAAAATGCAAAGGGGAAGAGAGGAAATCTGTGATAGCATATAGGGGTATTCCTCACTATTGAGTCAAACAGAATTAAAACAAATAAAAGGAATTTAGGAAATTGTTACCAAAACTGAGGCAGCAATGACAACATTTCATTACCAAGACAGCCACAGAAGGCATCAAATAACCCAGTAATTTATCAAGATCTGGAATCCTAAGTTGGGGTGGGGGGGGGAAAGCTGCCTCTGCTGCGTGACTGATTCTTTTTTTCAGCTAAATCAGGATGTACTTGCTTGTTTATGGCCTTTTGAGAAGCAAGGTACTCATCTCTTCTTCAGGAAACAGAAGATAAACAGCATTAAATATTACAGCTAAGAATAGACTGACTCATCTTTTACTTTACGGGTGACATCATTACTCCAGCTGCTCAGCATGGAGGAGGTCAGTTGGTGATAATCCCTGCCAAATGTGTCCAATAAGCACAGATGAAGAGCAGAGCCTACACATCATCATAATCTTCTCCCCTCTGAGATTGTGGACTCTCTTTTGGATGAACACAGCATGCTCCAGGATTTCATGTAATTTCAGGGGAAATGTCTAGCCAGAAGGAAACGGAGCCAGGCAGCAGACACTCTTGGCGGCATTCTTCCATGGCAAACCGGATGATAATCCACCAAAAAATCCACTGGAAGTAAGTGCTGACTAGAGATGCATTACCCCTCGCTTGTTGGCTCTGCTCACGCTACTGTGAGTTCATCGTGCATATGCATAGAGAGGGAATGAGCAATTTAAGTGAGGCCACTAATGCCATCATGGCTCAGGACTGCATTTTCTTGCCAGGGAGAGAAGCCAGGTAGCAGCAGGAAGTGCCCAGACCTCTCTGATACTGCCCCAGAATTTGCAAGGTGGTAATGAAGATTCGCTGCAGATCCTTATGTTAGGGATAAGTATGGACACCCTCTGTGGCTCCTGGCCACGTTTAAGGATTTGCAGCAAGTCTCTTTCCCCATCCAGCTAAGATGAAAGCTGTCAGATGTATTGTTTGCCATGAAGTACAGAAGGGAGCAGGCAAGAGTCTTGGTACTGTCTGATTACTCACTACTACTCATGCACACATGCAGGAATTGGGGAGCTAATTTTGTCAAGACACTGCAAGAGGAATACCCTAAGTCTACGCTCATTGAAAATTTTGAGAAACTGTGCTTGACAAAATCACTGTAATAGATGTGGCCCATATAGAAAAGATTCTTATACAAACTCCACTCAGTTGCAAGGAAGTACTGTACATGGATTTCAATGGTCTTCAGATCAGAGTCTTAGAACAGATCAATTTTCCTTTTAAAAATGCAATTGCGCTCCTGATTCACAGACCACTCATGACTTCTCAGTAGCCAGCCAAGATTCAGATACATTTCCTTCCTCAAGCTCATCACGGAGTACAGTGAGGAAGCAGAAAAATGTCAGTAAGAGAACAAATAATAAACAAGCTTTAAATAAAGTGTTCGATAGTGGAGGGCCATTTAATTGCACGGTTACCATTCAGATAGCAGACAATTGTATAGGTACCATCTTAGCATAGGGAAAATGCAAATTTATTCATCATTTCTAATCAACAAATAATATTCCGAGTAATTTAGGCCATCGTCATTGTTCAATAATAGTCTGAACAAATAAGCTCACAATTAAATCCTGTGTGGAAGGCAGTAGACAGCTTAGACAGTTGGAGTACAGTGAAATCTATAGGAAGTCTGCCTTGGGGATTTTTGATTAGTAAAGTGGTATTTAATACCTTGCGGAGGATTTAAAAAACACTCCAGTACAGAAATGAATAGAAAACACCTACCTAAGCCTTTTTTCCCTACCCTCCGCCCCCTTCCCTCTTTAGAATAGGAAAAAAACTTCCTAGTGTGGGAAGCTAGCATTTCAACAGAAAATTAGAAATATACATCTAATCCATAAAAACAGCAGCTTCTTTATATCCAAGGACCCATTTATTCAGCACATCAGAAACTACTGAGGCAAGTATAACACCACATCTATTTATACTGAGTAGTATTTTGCTCCACAAAGTTTCCTATCAAAATTTATCTAGCATTGTGTGTATGAGCAACATGGGCTAAAGGTGAACAAATCTAACACACCAGTGACAGACGTTTGCACTCAGTGTTTAAATTAGAGGGGTCTGAAGACCAGCTGCTTTATACTCTGCTCTATCAAAATCTGTTCTCACCACTCCATAGCAAACCTAAAGTCCAAAATGAAAAAGCAATAACCAGTAAGATCACAGGTGCCACTAATAACATCTGAGGTCCCTGAAACCTCAGGAATTTTGTTAAATATTTTTTTAAAAAAAATACCAACAGTTTGTCCCCGGATCTGAAGATAATCTTCATCCCAACAAGCAGTCAAGACTGAGACATTTTCCCATTTGATAAGCAGGTAAGATCTTGGCTCCCCGTAATGAAAAAGCTGAATTAATACAAACCAGGATATACCGTACAAATATACAGAAAACAGAAAACCACAGTTGTGTAAAATGGATCAACTCCTGTGAAGCAGGAAAAAACATGATGGTCACTAGACTCCCCAGAGAGGGGCAACGCCTCTGTGCAGCAGAAGTAAGGCAAGGAGTCGCCTCTCCCTGCATTTGCAGTAGGCATCTTGCCAATGCTTTCTGATCTTACTTTCCTCCTATCCTCCCCCAGCTTTAGTTCCTCAGACTGTTACCTTCACAGTCCCAGAAGTCAACATCCCTCTCTAACGAGCTCTTTGGTGAATTCTGTAGTCCTAGTTTACAATTAATGACATCTTTTACTGTATCGATCAGTCCCGCAGTCTGTTCTATCTACTGAGAGGGTTACACTAGCAACTTGTAGAACTGTTTTGTAAGAGATACTTTCTCCAGAAAGTGCCATATTAATTTTTATTTGTTAATTATGAATGCAGCTGCACCGATCTACTGGTACGTTCTTCATGCCCTTATGTGTTTGAAAACAAAGGCCATCAAGACAGCAGGAAGACAGCACAACCCTTATACCATCACAGTCATTTCAGACTCCTACAAATACATTCTGATCTTTCATAGAAATCAGAAGTTCTCATTCAGCACTTTGTGGAATACTTTTTCCTTTGTTCATACCCCTAGGCGTAATCCTATTCCCAAAAATTGTTAGCCATGAGACACATCTATCTGACTCTTCTCCAAAATTTCTCAGGATATGTTTCAAAACTTCCCCATTCCATACAGCAAAGCTTTGCTTTCCTCAAGACTCAGGAACGTCTGTCTTCAGAGACTGAAAAAAACAGCCTATACATTTATGGATCATGTTTTAAACTTACGGTTCAATTAGATAAAAGGGATTGAGGGCCACACAGTTGCTGTGACCTTACCTGCTACAGGGTAAGTGCTCTTTATCTGTTGTGAAGTTCAGATACTGCAGCTCAACTTCATAAACAGGAAGGTTTGCTGCTTTATGAGAACTCCATATGCCTCCAATTTTAGAAGCACCTTTTCTAGTGCTGACAGATGTGCAACATTGCTTCTGCCTCTTGGGGGAATGCTGTCAATTCTCACTACCACAACGTGGCAATATAGTCTTCAACAGATTTTTCCATTGTTCTCTAGAAATTTTAGGGTGGTGACAAAGCTTCATATGGCACCAACCCTATTCTAAATAGCACCTTGGCATTTTACAGAAGTAAATGTCTTCAGGTCTTCGCTCAATCTCTTCTTTCAGGCTTATGCGGCTACAACTTGTTGCATTTAATTTTGACTTTACACTGCAGGATGAAATTAATAATTGATACTGTAGATATTTTCTTTTGATTTAACCAAAGGCAGTAAAAGCATAATGTGTTTAACAAATTCTACAGGTGACATAACACCCCCAACTCAAAAACCTCACTCAGGAAGATGAAGCTCCTGCTCTCAGGAATTTGACTAGACCTCAGCCTGGATACAAACTGTAGCCTTTACTCACCAAAGCTACTTATTATTAAAGATAATAAATATGTCCATGGATTTCCCAGAATGTTACCATTTTGGTAAGGTATAACTTGATAAGTTCAGTTCTAATTCTGATAACTTTTTGTTCACACATCCAGATCACAAGCTTTTTTTTTTTTTTTTTTTTTTAAAAAAAAAAAAGTAGAATGAAAGGTTAGGGTTTTGTTGGTTTTATATTTTGCTGTGACAAGCTATTGCTTATCAGATTTCCTTTTACTCACCATTCACCACAGCGCTTTTACTTTTCCTGGCCTAGGTAGCATATAGGCTTCCTCTCTATCCTCTTTCCAATATATATTAAGAGATGGTTTTATTTTACCTTTTGGTTGGTATTTTCCTCTTCCCCTCCTACCCTCATGGGGGTTGAGATGCAATTTGACCACTACCCCCGTGTTTTTCCAGGCTAAAAGTCCAATATTAAGGCTGAAAAAACAGTGGACCATTTTAAATTTACCAACAAACACAAAATAAGCTTCTGTACTTCAGAAATACATTTCTTGAGCTTGACCCTTCCAGCTGGCTCTGCATTCTGTTTGCTGAATTGGTTCGCTCGCCCTTGCTTTCTAAATGCAAATCTTGCGAAGCCCTCACCTCCTGCTGCCACTGCTATTGCTAATTCTGCTCCTTCGGGCCAGGCTTCTTTCCTATCTGCCAGCAACAATCTCCAAATGCCCCTGCTACTACAGCACAAGCCAATAAGTGGCATAGCCATTGCTTGCTAATGTCTGAGCTATGTTCCATTAGCCTTTCTACCTATGCCACATAAACACCTATAGTTTCTTCCTGACACTTCGGACTCTTCATACCCCTATGAAACACAATACAGTCTGTAATAATGTTGTGTTGCAGTGCATATGGTTTTTGAAACCTTTTGTGGTCCCTTGTCCTCTGAAGCTATAATGACAGCCTTAAAAAGAAACAGATTTTATACAAACCAGAAAGAAACTAATAGGTGTTAGTTATCATTTATCATCGCTATTTTAACAAAAGAATCCTAATGGAACCTTTCAATATATTGCTGCCAACCATTATCTTCTCAGCTGTTGTTCTGTTTGTATTTTTTTCCAAGTCATTGCCACTTCTGCAGGCTGGAAGTTGCTTTATTTTAATAACAACAAAAAAAGCAGGGTATGGGAAGGGGATCTCAAACATGGCCTGTCTCTATCCCATAATAGTCTACCTCATATTTAGGTAAATTAAATTACTTCCTTCACCTTCTAGGTGCCAAAGAGAAAGAAAACATTAAACAAAATATTCCTTGATATTATTTGGCCAGCTTTTGCTGGCATACACTGAACAAATGTACTGTATGCTTCCCTTTGCAATGTTTTTCCACCTTATCAGCTTCAAAGCAATTCATTTAAGAACTAGCTGCATTTGATTTGGTAAGGTTGGCATGCTGTACAGGCACACAGTGTTTCTTTTTAAAGGCCTGACCTTCTCCCTCTCCCTCTCTTTTTCTGCTTTAGGTTAAAGCCATAAAATAAAAGCCATTAAAGTTGAAGCACATGGCTTTTTGTGTTGAGCCATTGGATGACAGTAATTACACTCTGCTTCCCAAAATTTCCCTTTCAGATGCAAAAGAAAAATTCATCGTTTTTATACTAAGCTACAGCTCGCTCCAGTCTTACCCCACAACCAGCTGCTTCATTTCTAGAATAACTTACAGATTTACAAAGCGAGCTTCCTCTGGGAAGAACACTGCTAATGCTGCGTAAATCATTACCAGATTAGCATTTCCCAGTGACATGGCTGCTTTTCCTCCCATCCTCCTTAGATGAGCAAGCTGTATGCAGCAGATGACATAATGGGCTTTGGCACACTGTATACTATATGCCATATAGGTACTATAATGTGATAGCATAGGATGCAAAGACAAGACTACTTACTTCATTAGCACTGGGGCTACTAGCTCTAGTCATTATATATGTTACTTTTTAAAAAAAGAGTTATTAAGAAAAGGAAATAATATCTAAAAATCACGGGATAAATTATCTGACCACCACCCTTGAACTCTGAGACTCCTGACCAGCTGAGGGAGAGTCTAATTTCTCCTTCACTTATCTTCACAAATCACAGTATTTTTATTTCGTGTTGATGCTCAAACCCCAATGGATTTTCAACGCTTTATACATCAAGAGATACTGTAAAACTATATATGCTTCAAAAATACCTGTCTGCCATCTCTTAAAGGTATATTTCCAAGTTAAAAAACAGGAGCTGTACATATGATCTCCATAGACTATCTGACTTCACAACCCAAGCCTTCAGAAAGGCGAGTGCAAAGCACTTGGCTCTTCTAAAACCGGAGGTGACCTGTGTGGAGCGCTCAAAACCTCAATAGCCAAACTCAGACATAGATCTTTGACATTACACCAAAAGTCTGTGACAGTTTCGGGGAGTAAAATTAAAATTATATGAATGCTAGTTTTCTAAAGAAAAAAAAATGCTCTGTTTTTCAGTTCTTCGGGTTTCCCTATGATGAAGAAACATTTTTTTTGTCCTGAAACTCCAAGATTTTATTTAAAACACGGATGTACAGTTCATTCAAGGAAGCTGTATGAGATTAAGAATCCTCTAAAGGCAGAAATAAAATCTTTATTTAAATAGGTCAATGACATTATTGTTTTTATTCAGTCTTAAGAGGCAAATGTTTCCCTGTATAATTCAAAGAATAAGCATACATTGCTATGAAAAGCTACCACTTCAAACAAGATACAGACTGGTTTACAAATTGGAGATTGAAAGGAAAATCCCATTGGTCTCCTGAATAATAAATATATATATGTATAGACCTGGAAGTTCCCATTTAAAAACACTCTCACAGAGTATTTGAATCCGAGTCTCTTCTCTAGACTAAAGTCTACACTTGGACTTCAACCCAATATGTTGACATACTTATTGACACGGAAAGTAGTTCATTGTGAAGAAACCAGCCCATCGCAAGTCACAAAAAAAAAAGTTATTATCCTGAGTCTGGTCTATGAGGCAAACAATTACTGTTATGTAGTAGGAGACACTAATATAAATATATATACACATATAAATACACACATCTATATTTTGCTCTTTGGTTCCCCCACCACTACCACAATAAGAAGAAAAAAAAAAAAAAAGAGGTTTTTGCTGCATTTGCTCTGATTATCATGATGTGGCAAGTCCTACTACTTTAGCAAAAAGGATTATTTTAAAGGACAGTATGTTTTTGTTGCTACATCAGCAGCAAAGGAAATAACTGCACTGCAGTGTGACTGATGAACAAACATATTTACACACTACTTCTCTAAGAGAAATTAAACAGGAACAACTTTCTCCTTTGTGTTTCCCTTTTCATTATGTTTGACATTTATGAGACTTCCTGTAAGTGCAGAACTGCCAACTCGCAGTGAGCAGTAGAGATTAGCCTTCAGTATGTTACATTATGTAGACACACCAAAAAAGAAGTAAAATTGTAAAAACTGATTAAAAATGTGAATTGTAAGATTTAAAGAAAAATTTGTCTTCAGAATGGTGAACCACACTGCCTTAGAGACTTAAAAACTATCTAGGATGATGCAGATAAACTATGTATTTGGTATTTCTCTCCATTTAGAGAGTGTCCTGGCTATATTTCATTCCTTATTGTCAGTACAACACAAAAATGCATTTCAGATCATTGTTTGATCAATTAACAGAATTCTGGTAGTCACACTACTCAATTCTTCTTTCCTTCCTGAATATGGTTAGATGAAATGTAGCATAGACCTAATTCATCTTAATGTAACTGCATAAATGTTGCAACGCTTGGCCAGAACATAGGAACACAGAACCTGTTTTGGAATAATTAGTGCTTAAGGATTCATTTGGTGAGTAGTAAGCATTAATACTGTGAGCATAAACTACCTTTCAGAGCTCATGTTCACTCTGGCAAACCTACATTTAGCAATGCATAAAACTTGCATTTCCTTTCATTTCAGATATGCAGGACTGAACTGTGAGCAGCCTCAAAGCTGAGCTCAACATTTCTAAAGAAAACAAGAAAAAAAACCTTTGCCACCAACATATCCCCTTCGTGCTGGGAAGCAGACAGCCATTGAGGCAGCTGTGTTTCCAGGGATTATTTTAAACTGGCCATTTCTACCAGTTTTCTGCTTGCCTTGTATCACTAGAGCAACTCAGATGCATTACCAGGATTTGAGCCTCTGAATAACAAATCCTTCTTGCTCTACAAGAGCCAATTTTCTTGGACAGTTTCCTCTGCTATTATTCCTTTCTTCCTTTTCAGTTTGCTTTAAGAGCGCCAAAGTTATGATCTCAATATATTATAAACCCTTCAGATAACAATTTCAGGATTATGAATAGTTGAACGACTAGCCAAGCATGTCTTGTCTAGTCCTAAATCAACATTTCAGAAGTACTTTTTTCCCCCCTCAGTGCTAAATGTTGAAATGACTTTTAGTAGCTCAGATATGCAATATCTCCTTAAGTCCCCACTTCAGTTTAGTCAGCTTCAATGTGTACCAATAGACCAGGACTTTAAAAAAAAAAAAATCTATTGTTATAAGTCTACTATTCCTTCCTTCCCTTCATGCTTATTCTACAGCTTCTTCCCACTATTTCAGTTGTCATGCTGCTAAAAGGGAATCTCTTTTTTATAGCAACATAAATCAGCAAAAGGTTCATTGACTTGAGCAAAGTTATTCCTCATGCCGTCCTGTGTGCACGCAGGCTCTGGGGCAGGGGTGGAATCCTATTATGTTAACGGCACTTCATTTAACTGCACCTCAGCATCTCCACAGAGATCAGGACAAGCAGGTATTCAGTAAAAGGCTGAGCAAGCTGGGAAACATTTCATTGCTCCATGCTTGCTGTGGCCCTATGCAGGGCCATATGACTTGGCTCTACAGCTATCCACTGACAAAAGGAAAGATGGGAGGACAGTGTTCAGAAACTGTAGACCTATGACTCTCATATCCATCAGAATAGAAAGAAAATTCTATTATAGGGCAATTTATGATAGAAAAAGTAATATCAGACAAGAAAATTGCAATAAAAAGGAAATATGGAATCACCATAGAAAGGTGAAAACATCCACATGAATCTACATAGGTAAAAATGACCAAATAGTGTATTTTTCACTGAATAGGAAAGCATAAAAAAATCATTACTTACATAGGAGGCTCAAAGGCTACATGTTCTGCCTGCTCTGATGTGACACTGAAACAATGACCTTCAGCTGTGTTCAATTAAACTTAGAAAGAGAGAGAGAGAGAGGGAGAAAGACCAGCACAGTTGCTATGGTCCTGGCACATGCTGAAGAACCAGTTCACTACATTAAACATCCTTCCCCGAACCGCAGCACCTTTCTGCATGCGCTCAATATTTCGTACACACTCAGGCACTGCCACTCTTTGGCGAGGCACAGGTTGCTAAGTCACAGTCCAAACGTTGTACGTAGCTGTTACACACAGCTGGTGTCAATGTGAGACTGCCAGGACCTCCACATGCTGCAAGCACAGCCCTGAGCACCCCAATCACTGCTGGGGGAGAAGGG
>NW_010586459.1:191899-207288 GCF_000705375.1 Tinamus guttatus | reverse complement strand
AGGGTGATGCTTTAAATAGAAACCTTCCATAATAACTATTCAACTTTTATTTTTTTTTTCTTCCTTCCAAAGGATCAAATCTTTGTTGTCCGGGAGGCTTTTCTTTCTTGAACTTTGGCTTTTTCAGGCGCTTGAGGATGAGTTAATGGGGAGAGAAATCCCCGAAAGGCTTGTGTCCATGTGATATAAGGTTTTCTGCTCTGTTCCAGGCCTGAAGAAGACAGTGTCTTCTCTCAGTGCTTGGATCGCTATTGCTTACACCAACAGCACTACTGCTGTGCTCCTTCTGGGACATCTTAGCCCTTGCTGCCCTCAGCCCTTGCCTTGATCCTCAGGCTTTAAACTCCTTCCTTCCCTGCGCATCTCAAGTCCAGCCTCATGACATCTGTGCTATTTACAGAAAATGTTTGTCAAGACCAGGTGGTTGCAAGTAAAAATGCCAGCAGATCTGCCTTTTGTAACTGTGCAAGCGGCTTGTTAAAATTAGTCACACACTAAGCTGCAGTACATCTGTGCTGTCAGCTTTCCATGAGCTATCGATACCGTGCACTTCCACAATACAATTCCCAGATGGGGAGCTGTTCTGGTAACACTAATCTTTGGTTCTGGGTTAGCACAGATTAAAGTCATTCCTCGTTCCTTTCTCCCCCCACTCTGGTTCACAAACCTATGTCCAAATTTAGCATTAAACCTCATTAAACCTCATTGTGCATCCTAGATGCACAAATGTTTGTCCTGAATTTTAGATGCTCCAAGACAGAAGTTCCCAAAACAAAACCTGGGAAATCTTGGCACTAAAGCTAGCTTAAGAAGTTGTGCTTTGCTATTCTATATTCTGTTTTTTCCCCTCTCCCTTAACTGAGTCACAGCTGGTGTTTCCAGGGCCTTTCAGGGAGCTGGGTGCCTAGCTCTTGTTGGAAGTCTATTAAATGTGGGTGAGGCTCCCATAGTCTGCTTGAAAAACTGAAGTAAAGTTCTTATCTGGGTCCCTGATGTTGTACAGCTATCTAGCTAAGTCTAATCTTCTAGTAAGTAACAGCTGCCACCAGTGTTGAATGGGAACCATATTTTTCTATCTTCTATGTAGCATCTAGCGCTAAGATTTGCCATTTTGGGGGCAGTTCTCTGAGCGAGCGCCTGTCCTTTGGCACGAGTGACACATGGGCCAAGATGGCAGGGGCGTGCGGAGCGCGCAGCCCGCGGGTAGCGCCGTGCCTGGAACCCTCTGCTTCCCCATCGGAACGCTCTTTGATGCACATCCTAAAACCAGGCTTGAATTGGTTTCCTCGGATCCATCGTGCTCTCCTGCTCCATGTTACAAAATGGCGCTGTCTTTGAGCCAAGGGCCTCGTCCTTGAGTCCTACCTCTGGTGACTTCCCCAACGTGCCACAACCCGTATCTGTGCTCATCCCAGGAGCCATGGCCGCGTGTGCGTGGTCCCCACTGCTCCTTCTCCTGAAGCACAGCAGTATGAAGGACTTTTTCTCCTCAATCCCTTAAAACAAGGAGTCTCACACATATTTGCCAAGCTTCCTCCTGCCATGGGCACCGCGTTTGGGCTAACGGTGCGCGTTCGCGCAGGGAAGGACGCTCCGTGGAGCACGTTGGACGCCGGCTCTCAGGGCAGGGACGGTGCACGTAGCTCCCCGCCGGCGTGGAAGCCGCACACGGAGCGGGGGCCGTGAACACAGAACCTTTGTGCTGGGGTTTTATGCGTTTCTCGCACACAGGCTCTGCGCGCGCAGGCCGCCCGGCGCGCCGGCATGCCACGCTCGCTCATGGAATTTGGATTCAAATGTGAAAATTCCCCACCGCACAATAAAAGTGGCATTTCCATGCCCTTTAGCACATCAGTCTTCCCTTGTGAATAGAGGTCTGAGCTCTTTGGCTTTTGCCATATGGAACAATTGATCCCTTCAGTTAACTTGCCAACCGTAATCAGTTTCTTCTAGTCATAAATTTTAGCCGTTCTTTCCCCCCCCCCCCTTTTTTGGGGGGGAATGGGGGGGATAAAGTTGTTCTTTTCTTTTTTCAAAAAAAAGATAACCATAAAGTAGGCAGCTGTTAGGAGTCGGATGTTGCTCTGGGGAAGAGGCAAAGCAAATCTCAGACTGACTTTCACCTGCCACCCTATGCTGGGTTTTAGCTACCTGGTCAGGTTGCTTTTTAACGGGTTCTGTTGCAGAAAATTCCATTTTCTCTGTAAATGTTGTTTGCGAGGACCTTTGTACTTAAAGGGATAACCAAGGGAAGAACCCTCTGGGCTTCCATGTGGCTGGATAAGGCAAGGTCTTGTGGGCAAAGTGGTAACGAGACAATAGTTGTTCATGACATGTTTTTTCTGATACATTGCTTGTGTGTATGATATGGTTTTGTTTGTTTTTTTTTGTGATGCTGCTTGTTTGCTGGTTACTAGTCTCGTGTCTCCAGACTGCTTATTTCACCAGGGCTTACCTTTTCAGTGTATGGTAATATCCATTTCAAAAGGAGCTCAGTACTCTTTGATCGTAGTGAGCTCTGGGTTTTGTGTTGCGTGGTGTTGGACACGGTTTTCCAGGAAAAACTGCAGCAGCATAAATCCAACCTCAGCTTGCAAATTCTCTTTCTCTTTTGGCTGACGTCCTGGGAAGCCAAGTCCATGTTTTGCTGTCATGTCTGCAGCTGAGGCAAAAAGATATAAAATGCCTTTTTTTTTTTTTAAAAAAAAAAAAAGGTAAAATTCCTGCCTCTAAAGGTGAGCACTGTTGAGCTCACCTTGGGACTTGCTGTCTTCTAGACCCAGAGCCTGTCAAGAGGATGAGTTTGTAGAATATGTTTGTTCTGACCATATGGCCCAAAGCAATGAGTGGCTTCACTCTTCTGTTGTTGTGGTTTTATTTTAGCAAGCCATAGTGGTTTTTTTGGGTAGCTGATTCCTCTGGGCTTGGGAACAGTAGTGCAGCTTTGAAACTGTGATAAAAATGTTCAGTTCTGCAAGGGAATGTTATCTTGCTTCCTTCCTCTGCCTGTTTGCTGCTCCTCTCCTTTCTCTCTGTGCTGAGGAGGAGGGTGGAGGCCTCCATCCTGAATGACTTATGAAGAAAATGAGGCAGATTTAAGATTTGATCCACCTGAGCAACAAAAGAAACATTCCTGTTGGCTGGTTTGTACCCTCTTGGGAGGGAAGAATGTCTTATTTGGGACTAACTTTACTTCTGCAGGCTGCAGAACGTGATTGGCATCCGTAGGGCCTGTGCAGACTGCTTTATTCACAAACCAAGCAAGAAACCTTCGTGCATAGAAGCATTCCTCTGACCCTTGCAGTTGCTGGTCTGTAGATGTTAAGTCCTGCAGTGTGGTGTTGATTCCTGTGAAGTTCTTCCAAAACTAAAGTTATTTAGGCAGAGACCTGCCAGATCTTGTGGTCTCCTCCCCATATGCCCAGCACTAGGTGTCGTGTGCCAGAGTAGATGGTGCAGGGCTTCCTGGCCTCCAAAGACAGCAGTTGTGAACGTGTCACCTTGCAGGTGGCCAGAGGAGAAACTGCTCCAAAATCTGTGCCCAGCTTCCCTCCAACTAGCGTAACTCCATGCCACTAAAATCCTTGTTTCCTAGTAATGCTCTAGAGCTAAAATCTGATTTTTATTTATTTTAGGGGTGATTTATGTTGATTTCCATCCTCCCTTCCTCCCCGCTCAGGATAGGAATAAAATATATATGATATAAAGCATCTCTGAGGCATTATAGCTGTCAGAAGGGTGTTTAGGGTTTGTGCCTGTGTGTGAGGGGGGCATTTCATGGACAATAGCAGGATTTAAGACCCAGATTTGGAATCTTGTTTCAGGTCACAACAGATCAGAGCTGCCTTGCAGAGTGATTGCTTTACACTACAGATACACAAAGTTTGTGACATCTTTTCAAAGTAAGATCTTGAGGTTGCTTGTTTTGTTCTTCCCCCATAACAAATATCTACCCAATTCAGTATATGAAGCTGTCAAGGCAGGGATTGTCTTCTGATGGGGTTTGTGCAGTTTCTAGCTAGAAAGGACCTCCTCAGATGGATGTACGAAATATTTCTGACACCCAGAGAAAACCAAGAAACTCAAGGGAAGGCCAGAAATAATATATACAGCTGCTACTCACATTCTTGTCCTAAAAAAAAATAAATAAATACACATAACTGTCAGTCTACCACAGCTGAACACAGTTGTATTATCTACTCCTCTTTCTGATTTATTTGTTGAAGTGTCGCGCGGCAGTTATGCCCTAAACAGCTAATAGTTGCTCTTTCACTAGCAGCAGAAATGCTTACGCATTCCAGTAGTTAAATGATGCAATATCCAGGTGGATATTTAATGGACCATCGCAAATCTGGAATGACACAACAGACACCATAAATATCTTCACTTGAACTGATAGAACAAAACCTTTTTTATGAAAGTGGTTTCCATTTTTTCATGTGCTAGCCATGTTTTAATGAATTCTTTAAAAAGAGTCCTTGGAACCTTCCCTGTCCCCTCTCTAACCTCTTTGTTTCTCAGCACTCCAGAGCATGGAGCCCACACTGCTGCAAGCAGTAGATCTCGTGTAAAACAGATGCTTCTTTTGGATTCCTTTAAGACTCGAGGAAATATTCCAGAAGTTTAGTCATACAAATATTCCCAATTTGCTCAGCGAAACTCTTGAGCATTTATACACTTTCTTGGAGCAAAGTCTATCTCAAAAAAAAGAACATAAAATATTGTGCTATCACACCTTTTCCCATTCTGAGCTTCTTCAAGGACTGCCAAAAGGGTTGAGATTTTTCTCATCTAGTCTTGAATCCCATGGTCCCAAGCAACAACTGAGCAGCTTGGCACTGCTTTTGCCTAGGATCTGATCCCTCTTTCGAGCCCCTGGCAAACTCCATGGGTAACTGTTCCAACCAGACATGAAGTATTGAAAGAAGGTACTTAATGCTACTGTCCTCATTTATGGGCCATTCCTTTATACTTGTTTTTAAATATTTAGAAAGCAGTAAGATTTAATTACTGATTTGTGCACACCTCGGATGGCTACGAGTCTAACAGAAGCAACATGGCCTGTTAAACTGTGGTTTGGAGAGTGAGGTATTAACTGATCAGTTAAGTTTAACAAGATGTCCTGGTACAAAGTACCAGAGAGGCTTTTTTCAAGACGGGCCTGTCTAAAACGGAGTGCACTCAGCTTAATGGGCTCTACATGACTATATTCCTGCCTACACCTTCCTTCTTTAAAAATGCTCTTTATTCTTGAAATATATCCTTTATTCATAAACACCAAAGAACTTGTCAATTTGTCATTGTACTCTATATCCCCTTTTTCTCTCTCCCGTTAAACCCTTAATATGGGCTAACAAAACTTTGATTTTTATCTCTTCTTAACCACTTACTCCTCCTGGTATTTTGCAGTCATTTTTACTGATACTCGTGTGTTTATTTCTGTTTAATCTCTAGTGTCAAAGCACTAGAAATCTCTCTTGGTTTTGAGTTATGGGATACTTGTCTCTCCCCCAAATTAATGAATGATGTAATCACAGCTGCATCTTGAACTAGTCTGCCTGAAAATGCCTCCAAGAGCAGCTCTCCAGCCTTTATTGCATTGCGTTTGCCTTGTGAAAAAGCCTGTTCCCAGCCATACATCAACAAAATCCTCGCAGACGTGCGTGCGATGCCGCGTACAGGCAGCACGCAGCAAGAAGCTCCAATTGCTCTGGCCAGCAAAAAATTTAAGGGTTGCTCCATGAGGTGGTGGTGGTTGTGGGGGAAGTGTCACAAGCTCCTATCTCTTTCAGAAAGCTTCACTTTTTTTTACTCTACTGCATGAAAAGGTTAGTGTTTCCTCATGAAGCAGTGAAACCTCTCTTGCATTTTTTTTTTCTTCTCTAAAATGTAGCGACCCACCCTGTTTTCTATGAGCTTGCTCTTTGAAATGCCTGACATATTTCAAGAGATGTTTCCCCCTCCCCTTCCAAAATGCAGACAGAGGCAGACAGTCAGCTTGGAAGAGTTCAGCCCTGGTGGTTGAATTTTGGCAATAGCAAATGAAAAAAAAAAAGTGTTTTATCATAGAAAGTGTCCGACAGCTTTAACGATCAAAAAGTGCTACATAAAATAAAGCTGGGTGAATGATTTGGCCTGCAGAGGAGACAGCAAACTGTGTAAATGGGGAGCGATTTCTTTAGGCCTGTGTTCTTCTGCGTGGTTTTCTGCCGTATCGCTGCTGTGGTAGAAGCAGGGCTAGTGTAAGGATAGTTGGCTCAGCTGGTTCTTCCTTTTGCTTGGTTGAGATCTTCCAAAAAGCTGGGTGATGCCAACCTGGCCCAGAAAGCCCTTCTAGGAGATGTGCTCAGGCCACCCATCCCCTTTGGGCCTGTGCAGAGACACCAAGGAGCGTGGCCCAGGCCTAGCTTAAGAGACGGTCCCTGGCTTTACTGGTGGCTCCTCTGGTTTCCTCCTCTCCCCTTCCCTGCTAGGAAGATCTTGGCCTCCTCCTGGGACACGTCTGCATTGCTGGGAAGACCTGAATTTCCATTACTAGAGTCTGTCGTGTTTGTCACGTCCTGTACACCCCATACACCGTCAGGTCCCTTTATATTCCCAAAGTGTTAAATGGCATTTACTGTATGGAGACCCAAGAGAAAATTGGCTAAGCAATTGAAGGAGAATTGTGTTTCTAGTATTTTCTCATTCTTTGTTTTGTCGAAAAGATTTGTTTGGTGAAAAGACCTCTGTGTCTTTATCCAATTTTTCTCCTGCTGTGGCAGTTACTCATTATTCATTCAGTTTTTATCTTTTATGGCAATGAATTTAGGGGGTTTTTGGCCATGAGCTCTAGTTTGTTCTGCCTTTGCCCTGATTAGCTCACGTTTGCTTTTCTTTTGCTTTCTGTAAGAACATCTTTGTTTAAAAACCTTGTGCATTTATCTCAGGCATTTATTTGTAAATCACCACCAGGCCCTTGTATTCAATCCAAAGGCAAAAGCCCCAGTATCTCCAAGAGACATTTACAGTCTGGCCATGGAACAGTCTCCCATATTGTGGGGAATATTTGTGTAGTTTCATAGGTAAGGAGTTGCATGGGTTAGAGCAAAGCTTAGCCCTGCCTTCTCTCTTGCACAACAACAAGGACCAGGTGCTAAGAAAAAAGGTGTAAGAAAAGGGCAAGTGTGTTGTCATACCTCCCTTGGCATCACTTTAACTCCTGGCTGTCTATGGCTTGGGGGCTTCCCAAGCAAGAGGTGGTGTTGCTGCTTCCTGTTTAATGTCACTGTCCCTAGTCCCAGTTTAAACACAGTGTTTAACTGCCACTTAAAGAAATGTTACTAACAAAGCTTTCAGTAAATGGCTTTTGTGTTTTCGTTGGCAAAATATTTTTGGGTTCCATAAAGTGTTTTCCTTTTTTTTAAAAAAAAAAAAAAAAAAAGAATAAATCTTGGTGATCTATCAAACTTAGCACTGTAAAAATCATAGCAATTCTCAGGCCAACTCCATTGTCTGGAACTCGGCTCGGACTGTTTAACAGCTTCCTTGATCAATGAGGAGTTCCCAGAGCGTGGAGGTTTCTGGAGGGGGATCTGCTTCCACCCTGAGACTTCAGTGTCTCAAAGCAGGAGGGAGAATCTGTGTACAGGACCTCCCCAGGGCCAGGTCATTGCAGCAGCGCTTTGCTGTTGTGTTTCCAGGAAAACTGACTTTTTCCCTGGTGTGCTTCATGTGATAATTAACCCCCGAGTCACTGATTTGAAGGTGCTGTTGTTTGTAGTGATGATTCCTGTTGTCCCTGGGCGGCTGTGGTGCTTACTGTGCCAACAGGGTGCTAATTTCCTCAAGGGCTTGCCAGGGAACATAGCCGTAAAGACCATCTGTACATCCATACATTCATGTCCTGTCTTGGTGCCGTCGGGGAGGAAAGAGCCTGCAACCAGTTCTCTATCCAAGCAACCAGCTGGGCTTGTCTCATAGCTGGAAATCAAGACCCTAATGTTGAAGTCTGTCTGTAAGTGTTGCAAAACCTTCCCAAGGAGCATATGGAGGAGGTCAGTCCTTGCTGTGCTCCCAGCCAGACCAACAGGGATGGAGCAGGAAAAGAAAGCTGTGGGACACCACCTTGGAGAGCCCCCCACTTGCTTTCCATATGGATAACAAGAGGGTTTGCCCAGCCTTTCCTGGAAAGGCAAGGCGGGCAGAGCTTGTTTCTTCTCAGCAGGGGAATGTGGGGACATGCTCCCCAGGGCCGTTGTATGGCCAAGTCTGGAGTTCAGAGCGCTGCAGCTGGAAGCTCTGCTCCTCCTGCTGAGCCCCGTGGTGGTTGCTGCTCTCAGAAGTCCTCTGCGTCATATCCATGGCCGAGGGGTCGGCCGCCGTGGGGAGGTTTGTGCTGCAAAGGGTTTTGCTGCAGCACGGAGCAGTAAAATCCGTTCCAAGCATTTGGGCAAGAGCCTGTTTTAGAAAGTTGCCTGGGTGCCTTGGCAGTGCCGGTTGTTTTCCAACCCAAAGCAAGCCATCAGGGCAACAGATGATGTTTACTCCGTGTGACATAATACTCAAGTCAAATATTATTTAATATTGCTTTCTTTCATGTCCTGACAACTCTGAAAGTGCCTCTGTATGACAAAAAGCTGTCGAACAACTTTTTGCAGCTTTGTCTCGTTTTGTGTGTGGACTGAATATTTGTCTTTTCTTTGGCCAAGTCAGACGGATCCCAGAAGAGCTACATCAGGTCAGAATGAAGCCATTTGCATGCAGTTTTACTAGCAGAAGTTTATCATGTCCTGCAAAGGAGAATGCAAAAAGGCTCCAGCAGATTTTAGAGCAAACTTAAGGTCGGCTATAATGCTTGATCAAGCTGGAGAGATTAATAAAAATGTCAGCAATAGAAGATGGGGAAAAGGCTTGGATTGTTTCCTGTAAGGGACCATGTGGGCAGCCTCCTCGCTGCCTTTGGTGGTTCAGCTCAGGGCTGTGAGCACCTCAAACTCTGCTTTTGGCACCAGGGTGAATAGGAAAGAGGAGGCAGGAGCCTGGGGTTACACTGGGCAATACTGGTGGGGAGAACAGACAGCAGGAGCTGCTCGTTCCGCTCTTCTGGCCCTCTGATAGATGAGCCTTTGATCTAATCCCTTGGGTTTAGAGGCGAGAGCCTCTCTTCCTATAAATATCTCTTGTTGGGCAGCAGTGCTCTCACGCTCCAGCAGGACTATTTAAATCTCTGGCACGGATGAACGTGGCTGATAGCTCGTACCTGGGAAAGGTCATGGGCTGTTTCAGCACGCCTGGTTTGGGGAGCCAGACCCTGGCCAATGAGCACCTTGGGCACTGCCTGACTCTGTCCTCACTTTGCTTAGTCCATGGGCAAAGGGAGATCATCCAGGTGGGCTGCTGCTTCCCACTGTCTCTCTGAAATAATTCCATAAAGATTTTGTGGGTCTGTTGGAGCCTCAGCCAGCTCCAGAGCAGAGAGGTGGTTGTAACTGCCAAGTACCCACTTTGGAACTGAGTTGAAATCTCATGCTGAGGTTTTGGTGTCCAAGAAGTGTGTTGAGGTGTTGCTGTCTAGAGGCATCATCACTTTTTTGCAACAGTGACGGTTTATTAACCTCTGCAGATCAAATTTTCATAGGAAGCGTGGATGATGCATTTCAGGGATTTGACCTGGCATCTTGTAGGATCACAGGATGGCTGAATTTTAAGAGCATCTACTGCTAAAGCTTTGCAGATCCTATAAACGGAGCTCCTTGGCAGTGGGGTAGCTGTGAAGCACTGGATGGACCATTTCATTTTAACAGTGTGTTTAGACATATTTTATTGTCACTTTTATTAGGGAAGGTAAATACTTTTTATCTCAAAGGAGATCTTTCTTTGGATATGGTGTTTCAGGTTATTCTGACAGACTGGCAGCAAAAAAAGTAGTTGTTCTTAGCCTGCAACAGGTTTTCTTGTTTGGAATCAACAAGGGTCTCATGAATAAGGTAGAAATATCCAAGTATTTTAGTTAAAATGTTTTGCTGATGAGAGAAAATATTATTAGTGGCTTGCCTTTTAGTAGTACCCTGCATGGGGCTGAACCTCAGCTCTCTGTCCTGTGGAAAGAATTCTCCAAGTCTCAACTATCTTGGAGAGGTAAAATCTCCAAGAAAGCTGGGTCACAGGCAGAAACTGCCAGTGACTGAGCTAGGGGGGAAAAAAATAATTTCTGCAGGTCTCAAATTTGTATTCACAGCCACAAAGTCTTTGTCACCTGTGAATGGAGCAAAAAGGGCCTCACTTCCCTTTGATTCATAGTAGAGGAATCAGTAGATCAGAGATTATCTGGAGAGGTTGGTGTTTGTCCTGTGTTTGAGACTGTGCTGGGTAAGTCACACTGAGCATAACTGAATGGCACCTCTTGGCCTCAGGAGGCTGTTCAGGAGGCTGACAGGCTGTGTTAGGCTTTGTGAAACACCTAGAACAAGTCTGCATGTGTCCCGATACAGGCATGAAGGGTAGGGTAGATAATCCCTGCATGGAGCGTCCCCACCACCCCATGATGGGCTGAAATGCTGTCCTTCCTGATGGGAGAAGTCCAGCATGCTGGCGGTGGCTGAATGTCACAAAAACATCGTGAGTATTCATGGGCATTTCCACATGAATTTGTTTGAGCTACTATTGCATCCTTTATGTCTACTTTTTATTTATGTTCATGCCATCAGATTTTATTAGCAGCAAACCAAGTTGTCATTTGTAGAAAATGAGCTTTACATCCTATACAAAAAAAAAAAAAAAAGAGAGAAAAAGTTTATGGGGAATAATTAGGGCCTGGTTTAATAATAGCTGGCAGGAAAATAAGGCTCTTGGAATTTGCCTCATGGTTTGTTTTGAAGTTGGGGTGCCAAGCACTAAATGGACAGTACACACCGCAGTTAGGTAATACATAGTTCAGTCTTGCCAAATCAGGATAGTTGTGCTGTTGAGGGTGGGTGTTCAGGGTTGTCTTTCTAAATTATCCACATACAACTTTCCTATGGCCATCCGAAGCACAACTGTCCGAGCAACTTCTCAAAATTTAAAATGCCTAGAACTGTTACTTATGTGCTAGCATTAAATCAGTTTATAAAGCTGCAGGTGCTCTCAAAGTCCCATTGAGTCCTCTTCATTTTCTTCAGCAATGGCAGTTTATAGCAAGTAGTGCACACAAGTATCGCCACCATCCCCTGGGCCGAGCACAGAAAATAGCTTCAACCCTCCAGTAAAGCTACTGTAATGGCTGGAATTAAAAATAAATGCCCATACAGCAATCTTCCCATTAAAGTAGCTGTTTTTAAGAACATCAGATTAATAGAGCCTACTTCATCATAATCAAGTTGTGTTTTTCAGTGGATGTGCATCTAAAGTCGCTAATGTTGATGTAGTTGGAAGCAAGATGTTTGGTCTGGTTTATGGGTTGCATTGTTTCAAAATGATTGATGTTGCGGCAACTTTTATCATCCTGTCAGCAAGGGAAGGAGAAAGGACACAACGTGTCCCGAGTCGAGGAGCTGGTAGCTCGGGCTGGCGCTCCTAACTCGCAGCTGCCTCCGCTGCGCGGCTGCCCGGCCTTCCCAAAAATAAAGGGCTATCAACAAGTGTTCAGCCACGTCCCTGCTCAGCAGTGAGCCCGGAGCCCGCAGGAAGGAGAGGGATGTCCATCGGCCATGCTCCAGGATTTGCTTTGAGAGCTACCAACCTGGTGGGGTTCTCAAGTTTGAACCCAGAAAGCATCCCAAGCTCCACTCCGCGCTCTGCAGGCTCATTGTAGCCAGCTTAACGTTTAGATTGGAGACAGATGGCACAGTTTAATCCAGAAAAGATGGAGACAGAAGCTTTTTAATAAAGGACCGTTTATTATAATGTATTCTCAGCTTTAATTTCAGGACATTTGAAGAGGGTTGGGTAGCTCTTGCTGCACCTTCAATCACTCACCCTCGCAAATACACGTGCACAGAAATACCTGGTGCGCCCCTGCCCAGGAGGCTGGTTTAGCAGAACCCGTTTCCCGAGGTGTGTGAGCCACAGGGTCCATGGGGAGCCAGTGGCATCTCTGGCTTCAGTTGCTCCCTGCCTGCTTTTGCAGGGCAGTGTTTTCCTGCCACTCTTGGCTGGGAGACAAGCTTTGTCTGAACAAGCAGGAGGGAGGCTGTTTTGGCAGCTCCCAGTCTCCTCTCTTGTCTGTCCTGGTGCTTTGGCTCTTACTCCCCTTCTCTGTTTATTCCCGTAGGAGCCAGGGCACTAGCAGATTTGTTGAGACTCCAGCAAGGGTGCAGCAGTCGCAGCAAACAGGCAGTCACATTTCAGCCCCTTTACAGAGCAAGAGAAAGAGCAGACGCACAGGAATTGCCTTTGGGGGTGGCGAGGGCTGGGAACAGCCTTCTTGGGACAGCCATGGAGCTAGACCTGGGCTGGCACCACCAGCGCGCAGCTCTGGTTGCTTTAGCTGTCACTGCAGTGCCAGCCGTCAAGCACGCTGGCCTAGGAAAGCCCTCGTGGGTGGGATGAAGCTCACCGGCTGGAGGTCAGTCCTCATCCCTGCTGGAAAAGTGTAGGGCTGGCTTGGGAGGAAAGCTTGTCCTCCGGGAGATCTGCGGTGGAAACCGCCACCAGGAAAAGTAAGAGCAGGCACTTCCAAGTGCTTTTAAAGCTCCTGTTGTCTCCGAATGCCTTCCCAGGAGGAGCTCTGCTTTCAGTTGCTCAGAGAAAAGGGGCTCTGGGTGACAACTGGTGGCGATTTCAAGCAGGGGCTTTGAGCCCTACCCAGACTGACTAGCACTGGAGATGAAAAGGTGTGTTAGGGAAAAATAGTAACAAAATAACCAAGAGAGAAGTACATTCACTTGTTGACTCTTCATCCTCAGTTCTTGACACAGGTCTTCAGCTGATACTAGCTGTCCCTAAGAGCAAAAGCTGTTTGTTGGCTTGCCCCAGCTCAGTCTTTCCTTTCTGTCATTTTTGGAATATTTGCTTTTCTTAACTGTAACCATCTCTACAACATTGTGTTGAAAGTCCCGGCAGTCACAAAAGAGCTTTTCTAGCAGTGTGTTTCCTGATCATCATGCATGCCTCCTTCCCTTACCATCATTGGGCATGTCTATGAGTCTGCAAGCAAGGTTGGAAACCTCTCTCCTACAAGCCTGGGTGAATAATGGGAGCTAAAAGCCTCTGTATTTCTAAAAGGAGCGTTTTTTGGCTTTTGAAAGAGATTTTTATGATCTCTTTTATGGAGATGGGAGACTGAGTTCAGTGATCTTTTCCAGCCTAGTCTTAAACTCAAAGGCTGTAATTTAACCATGAATTAAATCATGAAATGAGCCTTGAGTCCTGTGCTGAACAGAAGCTCAGGTGAGGTGACAATGGTCTTTTCTCACTTTAGCATCTGCCAGTTGAAGGCAGGGGGCTGCTGTGACCATTCCTTGTCCCAACCGCACAGACAGGCTGTTAGCACCACATCTTTTTGGAGAAAAAAAAAATCTGAACCAAAAGCCTTCCTGTGAAGCAAGCAGGAGTCTCCCTCCAGCCCCAGGGCCTTTGCTGCCTCTTGCTCTTTGGTGTAGCTCCTAGATGGGGAGCAGTTGTTTGGGGCTGACCACTGGTTGTGGTGGGGAGGGCCACATCGCCTCCCTCATGCTCTTCCCAAGAAGAAAACGCGCAGAGCAACTTTCAGCCATGTCTAGCTCCTCGTGGGGTGGCTGGTGGGGAGATGATGACAAACCACCTACAGTGGTTTCCTACGCCTGCGTGGGTCTCGCTCTGGGTCCCAGCCGCTTTGAAGAGCAGGACCACACAGAAAGTCCAGCCAGGCAATGAGGGCTGCAGCCCTTCTCTGTCTGCACTTGGGTCTGGCCACCGCTCGGCAGGAGCCACCCGCACGCACGGGGTCCTGCGCACGTGAAAGGTGGAATGCAAAAATACAGCCCCGGCGCTGGCGAGTAACGGCAAGGGCAAGAGGGTGGCTTGCTGCAAATCGCCCTGCACGTCGCTCCATAAATAGCCAAGTAAATACCTTTGTGTTCCTGTCAGAAGGATGCGCTTAGCTGAACATGGAGCAGCGCGGAGGGGCTGGTTTGTTTGTTGATACGCGCGGTCTCTATGCAGTGAGGCCCCTGCAAGGCTGGAAACCCTATCAATGTTTTGGTGACAGAGTTACTAAGCTACTGTCAAACCTCGCCAAGAAAGTGAACAGATTCTCTCTTTAAACACAGTTCGCTTGCTTAACCCAGGACTGTTAATCCTGAGCCCGTTTTTTATGTTTATGGCAATGTTATGTAATGCAGTTATCTCCCACTCTTCACCTTAAGAGATGGTGGAAATCAAGATGCTCCTCTACTTCATCCTGGAAGTGCAGAGCTGATAACTCTGTAGCACCCACCACAAGGAGGTTAGGCTGGAGGTGCTGATGGAGGCAGCCACAAGCCTTTCCTTTAGCAAACCAGCCAATGACCAAATCGGCTCCCTCCAGGATGGTGATGGGTTGTGCCAGTGGTACGTATTTGTGTGGGGCAGGCAAGCCAGGTTTGGCCGACCGTGGTTTTGTTTGTTCTTCTCTCTGGGCTTTGACTTGGCAATCCTGCTGAGCCTCAGGATTTAAAAAAAAAAAAAAAAAAAAAACCTGAAAATGTTTGTTTCAAGTACTTGGCTGGGCTTTTCTTAGGCAAGATTCCCAGCACAGGTGTGAACTTCTCTTTCGGGTGCTGTTTGTGATGCAAACAGTGAGGGAAGTGCTCCCATATTTTGCGCCGATTTCATAACGCTCTGGCTTGCTTTGAGTAGATTCCTTGTGGCCTTTGGCAAGACTAGTTTTACCCCTTGTTTATTATTTTAAAATCATCCTCTCCCTCTCTGAGCAAGGAGGAGCAGTGGCTGCCTTGGTGGCTTGGGTTCCCCATGGGGACCCTGAGCAGGTGCTTTGCCTGTGGTGCTCTCCCTGCTTGGAGCTATTTGCAACCCTCATATAAATTAAAGACAACAACAGATTTTGTCATCTTGGGAAATGGGGCACACACTTGTGTGTTTATCTAGTTTCAAGCTCTGATCCTGTTTCCACTTGAAATATGTTGGGATGTTTCTTGTAGAGATTCCCCAAGCTCAGCATCGTGCAGAATTTCCTCTTCCAATACCTGGGTACTGCCTTGGGTTGGACTCTTGCAGTTAATGCAATCTTGGGTTAATGCTGCTAATGCAAGAGAAAGTTCTCTCAGCCCTACAAAAAAGGTGATAAGTCACCCAACTCCTAAGCCAACATTTTTCCAGGAGCTGTTGGGCATGTGGGGTGGAATTTTCTTTTAAAGCCAGGGCACAGGTGCGTGGTGTTTGTCTTGCTGGTTTTTCCAGCTTGATGGTGCAATTTAAGGTCATGTCAAAATAGGACTTTAAAAGTAAGA
>NW_010586459.1:140612-186672 GCF_000705375.1 Tinamus guttatus | reverse complement strand
TGAGAAAAAACCCCAAAGGGGTTAAAAAAAAAAAAAAAAAAAAAAAAAAAAAGTTTTGTTTTTTCTCCCTTGACTTTTAATGAGGTAAAATGTTAAAAAAATACTCTTTACAAGAGGACAAATACAAAATAGGGAACAGTTACAAATGCAGAATCTCTTTATCTTATTGTGGTATTAACATTCATATAATATACTTCTTCTGGAATGCAATGTCACACTAAGCTGATAATGGTATGATTAGATAAATGCTACTTTTCCATGTATACAGCCTTATTGGGTTCCATTGGTATGTTTTAACAATTGCATTCTCCTTCCCATTAGAAAAAATCCTTTTACATTGTAGTTATTACAGATTAAAATACATTCATTACTTGAGAGATGGAGTTAAAGGTACTTGGAAAACTGGAGTTTATCAGAATGAGCAGATTTAAAAAGGTAGTGCTGGTGGTGGGAGGGCAGTCTGTTTTTTGTAGAAAAACAGGGAAAAAAATACTGTTGGAAAAATGCAGACACACATCTTTGTTTCAATTAGTGATCTCTAAATTCTTAGGATTCCTGGATGGGTGTCAGATTAAGAGGTTTTGGCCTCAGTCCTTGGAAGATGTTTGACACTGCCCAGCAAAAGAAGCCTCTCTGAGCCCAGCAGCAGCAGGTCTCTGGTGAAGGGATCCCTTGCTGGTGACTTCCCAGTTGTGCATGGGAACAAACTGCCCCCGAAAGATTCAAATTCGGAGCATTCCTACTAACACTAGGCAGGGATTAGATCTAACGCTAAAATTCCTACTAACACTAGGCAGGGATTAGGTCTAACGCTAAAATTGCTTCCCCCGTCCTGCCTCACATTTGCCTACGCATATGTTCAAAATAATTCTTTTCTCACGTGAAAGAAAACGTGGGGTCTGGGAAGCAGATACTGAGTTTCCACGTCCTTACGCCGCTTTTGTGCTTTTCAAGTTGCTATTTCAACAGGAAGGTGTTTAATCAATGCGAGGTAAAAGGCAGAGCAGCAAACTGGTGATTTCCAGAAAGAGAAAATGCGGGGACAGATTAGAGCGTTTCAAGAAAGAGCAGACAATACAAAGGGTGCGATAAGGCACCCAAGATATGCCCGAGGTCCCCCCAGCAGCCCTGTGAGTGCATGGCACGCTTCCTATCGTGCCGGTCCCGCTCGGAGCCTGATAAGAAGCGGCTGGGGCAGCCAAGCCGCGTTTGTACGAGATCCTTGAATATACCTTTAGAAAATCTCTATCTTCTCCCAGTCGACAAAACCTGAGAAGTTAGAGGAAACTGTTCCCCAGAGATTTTTTGGCTTGTAAATTTGCTGTTTTATTTCACTTTTTTTCATATTAGGAAATCATATTCTTCAGATCATGTGAAAGTAGGAGGATGGGAAGAAAGATGATATTTCCTTTAAGTGCCAATCTGTATAAGCAAAATGGTTGCTTTTCAAGTGGGCACAATATCTTTTTGTGCTTTAAAATTTGATTGACGTGGTCAACTGGGACTTATGTGCATAGCACATGTAGCCCCTCATATCCTTCTCAATTTGTGAGGTGAAGTTGTTAATCTCACCCATTTCCTATGCTCAGCACAGTGTGCCAAGATGTTCAGAAATAACTGGGTATTTGAGACGCCTCAGTTATTGGGTCTTGGTTTTCAGAAAACCTTGAATTCCTGCTCAGATTTGGGCTCTTGTAAAGCATCTATCAGCAAATGGTTGGGCAAGGTCCTTGGAGGTCTTTGTGTAGTAGATGGTTTCACGTCTGTAGGCTGGGCTTGGTGGAGCATCACTGGCTTCCTAAGATGGACTTTTGTAGAACAATGCCAGCACACAGCTGGTGGTTGTCACCTGGAGTTGTTTCCTGATGAGTTGTGCTGCTAGAGCTTCCCTTAGGCCTGCAATTGACAGGCACCAGCATGGGGTGATCTCTGATGAAAGTAAAGCAAGGTGAGGAAAAAGGCGAGTGGATACTTTCCTGGATTACCCTATATTGTTTACAGGAGAATTCAATATTGCCAGAGCCATGGTTGACCTTAACATTAAAAATTCTAGAGAGAGCAGAGGCACCTGTCCTCTATGTATTAAATTTGCAAATATCAATTCACATCTCAAAGAAATGTCGAATTTAACTTACACCTTAACATTAAAAATTCTAGAGAGAGAGGACAGGTGCCTCTGCTATGTATTAAATTTGCAAACATCAATTCACATCTCAAAGAAATGTCAAATTTAACTTATACAACTTCTTGTCAGAAGAGGCACATTATGGAGTACCTAGGAGTGCCTCATACCCAGCTTGAGTTTCTCTCCTACCCTACTATATTCTTGTCCTCATCTCTATACTGTCACAGCAGCTTCTCGACGATGGTTGAGAATACATTTTATGGATGAACTCTAAAGTCAATATATGAGAAAATAAACAATATGCAGAATAGATCCAGCATGTACCTGCTTGTCCTAGTGGTACAAAGCCAAATAATACCTGAGTAAACACAACAAAAGTAGCTTTTGACAAATTGGCTACTCAAGAAGCCAGTGACCTCTGAAATGCTAGAAACCTGCCAAAGTCCAGGAAAGACAAAGCATATGATAAACCACATGTTTTAGAGTGAAAAAGAAGGGAGAAATATAAATGACATCCTGGATGTTGCAATCTCCTGTAACTAACACCTTTATTACGTACACAGGTGTGTATTGATCTCTGAGGAACAAATGTGTCAAGGGAAATCTAGTTTTTATTTTTTTGTATCCAAAGCTTCTTTCACTGTTTTAAAAGTAACATAAATAATAAGAAAATATTAAGGAGATTTGAGGAAATAATTATAAGGAGAAAAGCAGTAAAAGAAAAGCAGTCTTGATTCTTTTTCTTCCTTTGAGGAACTCTGCAACATGCCTCACATGTAAATGCTGTGGTCATCATACAAACAGTTTTCTTGGTTGGGCAAGGTTTTATAGTATTATTTTTGGCCTTGGGGTGCATTCTCTGTGATTTGCAGTAGCCAGGCTAGTAACTCTGAGCCGTTTGCAAAGACGGAGAAAAGCTGCTTGTTCTCCCAAAGAAATGTGGTCCGTTTTGCCCACAGGGGAATGCAGGTCCCCTTTAATGATCTCATGTAATGTGGAGGCCTTGGATTTTTTTTACGTATTCTGTTTCCAGATTTTCTGTTGCCCTCCTCCTTGGAGAGTTGTCTTGTAGGTAGGATTGCTCATGGGAGTCACGGATTCTTGTCACTTCTGCGTTTGCAGGGCTCACAGGCTGTTTACAGATGACTCCTTTGAATATTGAAAGCCTAGAGTGTGAGCTGGGTAATGGGCTTCTCCTTGAGTGACAGAAGCCCTCTCCTTCCAACAGTGGTGGAGCAGGATGGAGGTGGAAGAGGAGAGCAATCCCTCTTGGGACATAAGATGGTCTTATGTGCATTACTCCTTGAGAAATGCACATATTTTTTAAATCTCCATCTTTGGTAAGAAAATGTAGGACTTAAGGACAGCAAAGTATTGGTCTTGGGAAGATGCATGGTGATGACAGCAGTTGCTCTGTATGAGGCTCTTAGTAGATGGAATTGTGCAAACAGGAGGAGGCTCTGCCTTGGTTTTTTGGTTTGGCTAGTTTAGATGGGGATGAGTGCTCCGTACTACAGCAGTTCCTTCCCTGGATGTGGGCACTTCCCCTAAGCAAATGTCCCAAGATAGTTTTTTGGCCTTTCCTGCTCCAGGATCCATAAAGAATGTGTTCTGTTCATGTTTTATGCAGACCAGGTGCCACAGATTTTTTTTCTCTGAAACACTGCTAAAATCTTTATCTGTTTAGATGGAGGTGTGGGGTTAATGTATATTACCAATACCAATCCTTCATGTTTAGAGTAAAAAATAGATATCTTTTAAAGCAACTCATCTAAAGATTTATTGAACACCTACTGTTACTTCCTGCTTGGTCTTTAGCTGGGGCCTGCACTGAATAGCCATCGATTCTGCTTTTAAACACAGTATCTGGTATTTTAAAATATCTTAGTCTGCCACCAAGTGAAAAAAAAATCTCTTCCCTTAAAATCCAGGATATTTGTTCTGCTCTTGTCAAGCACAGTGTGCAGGAAAGCTGGAGGGACAAGAACTGCCTTTCAGAGCAGGAGGGAGATGTTCACTCGGTGCCGTGTTTCTGGTCTTTCTTCCAAGCAGTGCTCCCAAACCCGTGGTGCTCTGAATCCAAGGTTTTTGAATTCCTTCCCATGTGCTGATGCGAGTCGGGCTTTAACAGTGTCTGCAAGGCTGTGGTTAGACACATCCTTCTCCTGGTGCCATGGAGCACTGGGATCCTCTGTCTCTGCTTAGCAGTGACTACAGAGCTGTCGAGCTCAGCTGCTTGCCTGTTCTGCCACGAAAGCCATTTAACCTGTGAACCTGAGCTGATCTCAAGTGTTTCTCCATCAATCCTTCAGAAAAGTTTTACTGAAATCAGGACTTTCGAATGACCCTCTGCATAGTTCCTACAAGAGAAAGAAAAAAAAAGAAAGAAAGAAAGAAAGAAAAGTGGAGGGGGAAAAAAGACCAGCTCTGTGCTGGTTTGTGTTGTTTTAGCAGAAACTAAACATAACTCATAAAAACACAGGCAAGAAAAATAGAGCACACTGGCTGCCAGAAAAACAAATCATAAGAGAACATGGAGGGGCCTCTCGCAGGGAGGAGGCCGGGAAGAAACACCTGTGATTTCCATTTGAGCTCCCCTGATAGCTCCGTTCCCCGTGTTCTGCTCCAGTACAAGTTCTCATGTGCTCTATCTTTGACCCCAGGGCAAGGTCTCGGTGCAAAAAGGTCCCTCCTCGTTGGGCTGCTTGGCTGTAGCGCCAAGTGCTGGACCAATTAATCACCACGCGCAGCTGATGAGCACAGGCCGTGCCTGCCAATTGTCCTCATGTCATTGCCATGGTTATCTTAAAGCTCTCTGCAGATGTTTGCCTGCTTAAAAAAAACTACTAAACGCCTTGGATGGAGGCAGAGCTGTTGTTGCTGACTGGATTTTGGACCGGGCCGCCCCTTCGAGGCCCTCGTGGAGATGCCGTGGCCCAGGTGTCCCGCCTTGCTCCCAGCCAAGGCGAGCGCGACGCGTGTGTGGCGCTTGGACGGGCTCGCTGCTGCCTCGGCCCTTCCCAGAAGGGGATGGGGGTTTGTGGGGCCGTCTTCAGCCCCATGAAATCCTCCCACTTGCCCCGTGCTAGCTGATAAATGTGTGTATTTTTTCTAAAGTTCCTTTACCAAGCAAACTTGGAATGTCAGGATTGGTTAGACACGGAGCACTGAAGTAGGTATGTCTGCTGCATCTCCTGAGCACAAATCCTCCAGGAAACTCTAAAAAAACAAACTTTAGGCGCTGTAAGCATATCAGAACAGCTCCTTACTGGCAAAATAGCTGTATGGCTGTATTCCTTCCAGATGCCTCTTAGGACTGCCGTTCACTGCTGTGTTGTCCATTATAGACTTGCCCTTGGGGGTAGTCATAGCACCCAACTTAAGGACACAATTCAACCCTCTGTTTTTCAGAATTACATTGCCTTCTGAGCATTTCTTTTTTTCTCTCTTGCTCTCCATTTATCTCCACTGATAATGGTGGCGATAATCCCTCCTAGAGTAACGGTACATGGGCTCAATACCCTTTCCTTGCTGTAACACCACCCATAGCCTTTCCTATGCTCAGGAATATCCTTCTCCAGATGATCCTGTAATACCTCATCAAAAAAGCGCAGGCACAAGGGGACTTCAGGGAGATCTGAGACTTAGCATGCGACCTAAACAGGAAGTTGAAACGTTTGTCTTGGTGTTTTATGACTTTGTCAGACTTGATGTTTATAAGAGGCGAGGAGATAAATGATGAGCGAGAGAAGCACTAGGTGTTACTCAGCTCAGCCAGCCCTGTAAGGAACTGCCTCGTATTATGCTTGCTGCAGCATGTCTCTCAGAAAGACCAAGGCACTTGGAGGGGTACAACCAAATGCCTTGCGGGGACACTTGCTGAGCATCCAGCTCGGGCCCATTGGAACAACAGGAGTTATTTTTTATTTTCCTTTGATTGAAATGATCCCCAAATCACCGTAAAGGTGAGTGGCACATGCGAGCACAGCTCAGTGGCAGTAACCAGCCCTGCGGGTTGGGTAGTTTTTAGCAACAGGACATGGTTCACTGGCCATGTGGTGGAGAGGCCATTGCTACATTACACTGAAAGAGAAACAGCCAAGGCAGAAAGTATCCTCTGTTATTTAATGCAGGTTCGAGTCCACAATGTTTTTAAGAATATTTAGTAAGGCTGGGGTAGCTAGATGTAGTTTTGAAATACTTTTTTTTTTTTTTTTTTCCTCCTCCAAAATGGGGAGAAAGCAGAGCCCAGGTCAGAGCTGAATAGAAAACAGCCCTGCTATGAAAAGCATCGTTGCCTTTCTCTGGAACATAAGCACAGGCACATAAAGAGCTCAGCTCAGCAACGTATGCGACTCACTGCTCATCTGCAGGCTCTAAGGTTTGTGCTGTTAGGAAATGCATGTCTTGAAACTATTTATGATGAGCCCTGTCTTGGTAGTGATGTGGCTTATCTTCCAAAGGGCAAAATGGGGAGCTCATGCTGCAATAAGACAAGGCTAGGCAATAGATAAGGCTTCCTTCTGAGGAAGAAGGAAAATCCCAAGATCTTGAACACCTGGAGCTTCTCCACCCTGGTCAGAGCTACCCAAAAAATCTCCACAGCTGAGAGTGGTTTCCATTGAAACAACTTTATTTAAACAACCAAAGACTCTGTGAAAAATGCCATTTTAAAAGAAATTCTTGATTTTAGGTAAATCTTTGAAGTTTACCAACTCTTCAAAGATGGTTACCATATTTTTATTTCCTCCTTTCCTTCTTCCCTCTCCCACTTCTCCCCCTGCATGGAAAAAAAAATCCACAAGCATGAAACTAACTGGCAGAAAGAAATGGGCTTCAGGCAAGAGAAGAAATCAGGAAGCACTTCAGTAAACACTGGCAAAAACAACAAGGATGTGGGTTTCTTTGCACCTTGGATTGGAGGATGCATCTCTGGTATTCTCTGTTAAATTCTTTTTCATTTTTATTTTTTGGCCTTTCCATGTTTCTCCCCTGATATAGCTGGCATTGTAGATTAGAAGATGCTGGGTATCTAGTCTGTGAATGAAGCCAGATGTTTTTGCTCAGTGGTCCTGTGGGCCCTAACACCTGAGCAGCTCATGCAGGGGCTGCTTGGCTTGCTCATTCCCAAGCCACGTGCTGTGGGAGACCTGCCTGGGATTGCATTGCAACCAGGAGCATCGTTGCTCTCCCAGATTTTCTTCCTATTCTTCTTTTGGGTCTTGCTCAGTTCTAGAGCTGTGTGCAAGTCGCCTTTCAAGGGATTGGCAGATTAAAAATGACCTGTATGATTTAGAAAGGAAAAAAATCCCCTATAATTACCCCCCCAAAGTCATGTCTTTATAATATTCTGACAAAATGATGTTTATAAAACAGCTGTGTTGTCAGTGAAGTACTCATGGTGCCTTGGGGTGACCAGACGCGATCAGTCTCTGAAGCTCTTGCAGAGAACTGGTGCAGCAAGAACTGCCCAGCTTGTGCTTCAGTGTTCAAGCTAACGTTACAGCTAGCTTGGCACTTTGCTTTGGTTCTCCATCTGAGGAGATCAGTGTCCAAACAGGGATAAAGGGTTCCTTTCTTCTGGGCAGCATCTGAAATCACAGTCTGGGCTTTGGTAACAAGATACTAGTAGCTTCAGTTCTTTCGATAAAGGGGGAATGCTTCTTTTCCTCGTTGTTGTTAATCCTGAGAGTGGAGATCAGTTGCAGTGCAGGTGTCTGATTTTCATTAAAATTGCAAATTGGACTGGATGCTTGATCAGATAACAAAGACATCATTGAAACCATGTGTCTTCCTTCAGCATCAGAACAGGGGACAAGACAAAGAATTTCCCAGTGTGTGTCCACTTGTGCATATTTACAGCAGAGAGCGAGTCTTAATACTTTGGTCATGGGTGAATAAATAGCTTCTAAGAAATGCTAACCCTATCAAACTTGCTGCAGCTTTGGAACAGCTTTTGATTTGAATAGAACAACTACAGTATTAGTCCTTTAGTGAACATACAGACTGCCCTCAAAGGAAATTAATTAACTGTAGTATCTCTTTGGTCCTAATTCAGCAGATCTTCCCCTTTTATCAAAGAACTTAAGCGTTTTCTTAGCTTTAAGCATAATCTTAAGTGCTTTGATAAATTAGGATGGACTTTCACCCGTGCTGCTGTCCTCTTCAGAGTCAAGTCCATGTGCTTTTTATGAGAAAAAGAACAGGTTACACAAAAAAAAACCCAACCAGTCCTTTTGTTTGGAAACTGGATGTGAATAGCTTGCTTGAAGTAGGCAAGTGTGGGGGGCTGATTGCACAGGCAATATTTGGAAAAGAAATTCCTTGTGTGAAGTCCTCTTGGCAGCTAAACAAAATGCTTCTGAAGCAACCAAACAAACAAACCAGTGCTGCCTTAGCCAAGAGAGCATCTTCTGAAAAATGTCACTGTGTTTATACCTCATAAATAGAACTTTTAAAAATAGTTTTCCTTTTTTTGTGTGTGAGAATATCTATAAGCTTTCATTAGTAATGCTGAGGAGAGCAGCTAAACAAAGTCTTGTCCAAACTAAAGCGTTAGCTAGTGACTAGAATAGGCCCCTCTTAACACTTTAAGCACTCTAGAACCCATGATTAATGATAAGGATGCTGAGCAGTGCCCACTCCTAGATTAGCCTTTCTGTTTGGCCCCTATGAGCCAGGGAGCTTTCAGCTGTGACTTGTACTTGAAGAGTTCTTGAAGAGGATGGTTTTAAAATGGAGCATTTTACATTGGCACTTGGCACTGGAGGACACCTGAATTATTTTATCATACTCTTACATAGGGTTAGATCCAAACTTGACATGATGCTTCATAATTTAGGGGTAAAAGAAAATCTGTTCCTGGTGTAGGGGAGCAAGAATTCTCCATGGAGCTGCTAGAAATGGAGGGTTATTTGGAGAGTCTTTCCCACCTCTACTCTGCTCCATGGTAAATGTGGCAGGAGGAATTTTGGAGGGAGTTTAGACACTTCAGACCTTGGGAGGGAAAATAATTTTTGACTTTTACAAAAGAGTCTGTAAAAAGGAAAACCTTGTCCTGCTCTGTATGTACAGAGGTCAATTTCTAAGATATAATTTGTTGTCCTGGCGTCCTTAACCAAAACTGTCAACCATTTTGATGTGTTTGACACAAGTCTCATTGTTCTGGATGTAGGACACGGTGTAGGTTGCATTTGCCTCATAGATCTGGATCTTGGAACAAATTCCTGCAGGAGTGGCTAGCTGTGAACCAAGTCTATTAAAAACTGAAATGTTTTGTTTTTCCAGGAATAGGAGTTATTTTAATATTATAGATGTATTCAAAGGACTTCTTTAGGACTAGGACCCTGTATCACATGCTCCTCTGTTACGGTACAGTTTCATCCTTTGGTGATTGGGAGGTAGCTGGAAGATATTTTCATTTCTCTCCGAGCATCACTTAGGATATCTGTAGAATCACTCAGCGTCACAATTCCAAGAAATCTGCCAGGATTATGTTCTGAAGTTTGCTTTGGATGAAAAAGGACTCAAAAGGTCATAGATTATCCCAGGACATATCAAAACATGCATTAAAAATTTCCATGTTCTTGAACTTGTGGTAAAAGTCAGTCCTATCCTCTCAATTTTATTCAAGTTTAAGCTCAGGGGACTTTATCTCTGCTTGCCAGCATGTGAGTGCGTTAAGAAAGGAGGTGGAAACTACTTGCTGAACTCTGCATGTGTGTCCTATCAGACAGGAAAGCACCATCAGGACGGGGAAGAGCATTTGGACACAAAGGAATGGACCTTAACACCTAGGAAGCTGCAGGCCCCAAACAGGAAGACACAGAGTTAACAACACAGGAGAGAGGTAAAAGTGGCTGTGGAAAACCAGAATGCAGCACCTTGCATGTGTGGGATACAAACGTTGCCTGTGCTGGGCTTCACGAGCAAGGTGATGGTGGTGCATGGTGGAGCACCAGGGCATGAAGACCCTCCTGTTGTACCCAACCAGGCAGTATCAGAGGGTGCCGTCATGGGAATGTTGTAGCCTGTCCCGTGCTGGCTGCTCGTTTAATTGCACGTGTGAACCTTGTGCAGCCCTCCGGTCCAGACGTGTTGTCAGCAGAGCATTGCTAATCAAAGAGGAATGGTGCAGATAGGAAGGTGAAATCATCGCTGGGCAGGAAGTTACAAGCAGCATCAACAAGATCAGTCGAAGCCCCTCGGCCAAAACTATCTAATAAAGTGAAGTGGGCCAGAACGCCAACATCAGTGACCCCGAGATTGTTTTGTTTTTTTATCATCTTAAATAATCTTATCTGGCAACTCCGTTCTAAACAAAAGCAGGGATTTCATGGCCATCCTCAATGCTTTTGTCTGTGCTACAGTGGCAAGATGTGTTTCGGAGGGTCAGTAATGGGAAGCAGATGTTTAAATGTGTACAGGAAGAGGCAGAAAAGCAAATACTGCAAGCGCAAAGTTGGACATGACAAGGAGGCTATCTTTGCATAGTAATGATTTAAAAAAAAAAAAAAAAAAAAAGCATTCATGAAACACAGGATTAGATAAACTGCTATTTTTTTGATTGTTGTGCACAGCTGCTTTCATGGCTGTAAAATCGCAGGCCCGCTAATATATCTGAGTCAGAAACGTCTTCAGCAAACCCTGTTCTTGGTTCGTACAGGGATAAACTGCTGCACAAGCAGCGTTGCAGGAAAATGCTGCCAGAAAGACAATGCACGATTAATTATTTGCCCAGCACACTGCTGCCAGGCTATGAAAAATGTTTCTATGTATTCTTCTAATTAAGCAGAGATACTTCCACTGTGCTACTTTGAAATCTGAGAGATTCCAGTCTTTCAAAATTAGTTTTCCTTCCAAATTGGAATTTTTAAACATGTCTATTCAGAATGTTTTTTAGCACTGTCAAAACATTATGCAATTCTAAATATGTATCTACTATAGTATGTAAGCTGCAGATATCATTTACAAATTATTATAATGGAAAAAAACCTCTGAAATGAATCATGTTGTTACTTTTCCTTTAAACTTCAATACATCCCGTTGAAATTATTTCAGACATGTTCAATCTTTGGACAGAGAATGTTTCTTTTTTTTTTTTTCCTTTTTTTGGCACCAACAGTAGCAAAATCTATATGAGTTTCAGTTTTCTTTCTTTTTATATATGAAATGAAACACGAAAAATGAAAGTTAAAAATTGCTTTTATAGGATACATGGAAATCTACAGAGCTACAGCAAGATAGTAAAAAGTATTGGAATTGTTTTATTTGAAATGATAAAGATCATCTTGTTCCTTTTCTGCCTGTTTCCATGCTATTCTTGGATGAGGAATAGACAATCTCCAAGTAAATGTTGCATTGAAATCCATTGAGGAAAAAAAAATTAACTTTTATATTTTTTACTGGGAAAAAGCGATGGTTCTACGAGCTGACGTTAAGGGACAGATTTTCAACATTATTCACCCATTGAAAATAACTCCTATTGTTCCCAAGTTCAAAAGCCTCTTTCTGGTTGTTGCAACTTTGTCCTCGATCTGTAGCTGGGCCGTTGGGCTCAGATCCTTCAAAGCTGGCTGCAAAGAGCCGTGACTTGGCGGTGCCGGCCGTGCCTGCGCGGACACAGGGCCGCGCGCCGCATCCGTTGGGATGGAGCCAACTGCAACTATCCGAGGGGACGTGTCCCACCACAACGGGATCAATGCGGAGAGCAGAGCTGGATGGTCAGTCCCGGGCCTGGATGCTCACCGAGGCCGGTGGAAGGTGGAAAAACCTTTATTTTCTTCACCAGCATCTGGGGGGAAGCGCAGAAGGAGCCCAGTGGGGCAGCTGTGCTCAGCAATTGTCCAACCCTGGTAAAATTTCACACATGATTTTGCTGTGAAACTGAAACAAGATAAACAGGAGTTGGTAGGAAATTTAAACATAACGCTGGTTATGTTATTTGGGAACAAAACAATTGCATAACCTTGTGAAAGGACAGCACAGCTGTTCCGTGCTGCGGGCCGTGCCAAGAAGCACGGCCTTGTCCCCTCTCCTGTCCTTCCGCTGGCCAGCGACCCTCTGCCCTGCCTTGGGCTCCCGGGTAAGTGTGCTAGCCCCGTTCCGCCTGGTTTCAAGACTCATAAGCACTTAAACATAACCTTAAACTCTGCTTTTCAGTCTGCTGGCTGTGTTGGAGAAGCAGGGCGGGCTGGCCCTGCGCTGCTTCTTGCCTCTTTCTCACTCTCAGTAAGTGTACCCAGCATGAAAATCGGATTTGCTGTGAGATTAGGGGAGAAAAATCTCATTAAGAGCGACAGGCTCCACTGCCACCTGCTAGATATCACCACCGTGCTGATGTCTAGCAAGCCGGGGCTGTGATTAATGGCCTGCTGCAAAGATAATGATGCACAAAGTGGGGCTGGCGTGATGAGCGGATGCGCCCTAGGCAGGTCCTCGGTGTCACCGCCCTCCCCCTGGGACCAGGGGCTCTTTATTCATTCCAGCCCAGCTATTAGGTTGTTAGTGAGTCCGCAGCCTCGTGAGGGTGGCAGGAGGGGACCTTTGCTCCAGCTGATAACACTGTGGAAAGTATCTCCCCAAGGTGTTTTCAGTGGTGCCTTCACACCTGGGCAGGAAAGAAAGCTCATTTTTAGAGCTGTCTTGATAGACCATGGGTATCAAAGTTGCGACTGCTGGAGCAGAGTAATTCGGTGGAACAGGAGCTGATCAGTATGTTGGAGCTGTTGGTGCTGAGGCCGCCAGGTTTCTGCTGTAAGGACTAAATCTGGTCTCCACTAGAGCCAAGGCTTCCAGCACAGCTGGAGGTCCCTGAAGGACCAGTCCCTGGGTAACGTGACATTTTCCTCTGAATATGTTCCCCGTTTGTATCCTGCAGATATATTCAAACTGCAGCCCTGCGTGGGGATGAAGGATGGCTGGGCACCATCCTAATCCCAACCTGACACTGTCGAACGCATTCAGCTCACTACACTCAAAGGGTCTTTCTGCTGCTAGAGGGAACAGGCATGAGGCATGCCTCTGTGCTCGGGGCAGTTTCCAAAATATTGTTTCTTTCCTATTATTTTTGCATGTGTTAATATTAAAATCTGGATGATAAATAGCTGCACTTTGTGTATGCAAAACAAACTTGATGGTGATTATGTGTCTAACAGCGTGGGCACTGATCCTTACAGGCAATGCTTGGTAAGGAAAGGCAGAGGTGAGGCAGGTGGATCGGGCAGAGGCCCCTTTGTACCCTCCCCACTCAAAAACCTGAATCCTTTGGTGTTTCTTGCCTGGCACAAGAGTTTTGGGGCAGGGCTGCTCCCCCATAAGATAAAAAGCTGGAGCAAAGGAGGAAGTTCTTGGATCCCCGCGCTGCCGAGGGCGCCTCTGCGCGAGGCCTGGCCGTGGCGCCTGCGCTCCGAGGCTCTGCTTTATTTCTTCTCGGCCGAGTCACTTGGACACTTTCCTTAAATGCAAAATATTTTGGAAGCTAAAGATAGTTCAGGCCAAAAAGCAGACATCTAGCTGACACTGAGCAAATAAATACAAGTTATGAAAAATTCGTAGTGAAAATAAAAGTCTGGAGGACTGGGCCTCATTACTGAGAGCCGGGCAGGAGGGGTGGGCGGCAGGCAGCTCCTGGATGATCCTCTGCTCTGTCTATAGGAGCCCAGAGGTAGCTCCAGGGATGGAGTAGATTCTGTTAACGCCACAGAAATGTGCTACAGGTGATTGAAGCTGCAGTGCTGCCGTATGATGCGACGTGCCTGGGCTTAGCTCAGCTCGTAAGCAAATCTGATAACTTGCCGCGTGCAGCGGGCATGCACAGCTGGCAGCAATGGTGCCCTGAAAGCAATGGGGAACAAAAAGAATACGTCAGAAGGGGGATGAACCCTTCTGTGCTCTCAATTCCCTCTCTGTCAGGGTGTGGGAGAAGCTCTGCTGCTGGCCAATCTCACTTGTTTGTGTGCCAATGGGCCAAGTTTGTTTCACAGCCAAGGCCAGCTGCAGGACATGTCCCTTCCCAGGATATCCTTGGGGTCAGGTTTTTGTCAGGGTGGCTGCTAAAGCCTGGATGCTGCAGCCTTTAGTATCTAACAGTGCTGTTAAATACGTTCTTGCTATTGCTTTTCACTATGGACTGGGACAAGAGCCGCTGCACGTCTGCGTTAGTGTGCTGAAATTCCAGAGGGAGAATGATTAAAGACATGGGTAGCAAGTGCACGCTCCCTGAGAGCATGACCTTTCTGGTGTCTTTCCTTGCTTGTTCTGTCCTCTAGATTTTAAGGACTGCAAGCACTAGTAATACGGACTGATGTTCTTTACCTTTTATCGCTGTTGACTAGCGATATAATAGAATCAACTGGAATTCCAGGAAATATTAAGTCTGTTTGCAGAAATTACCCTTCTTTTAAACATAAAAGCTTTTGTGTGTGTGTGATTACATTCTTACCAAGATACCTTCTTATCTGCCTCTAGCGAGGAATGCTTTGGGTTGCTGCGCTGTCCTTTGCTGATTGCGGTGTAAATCTGGTACTAACCTGAGGTTACTCTTGGAAATACTCTTGCCCCTGATATTTTGACTCTTAATAGCTCTATCTTTTCCCAGTCCTGCCTAAGAAGAGGGCTGGCTTTCCATGTTGCCCAAGGCAGTAGGTCCCCATCAGGAAGAGGTGACCCTGCAAAATCAGGGACTGGAGAATATGGAGATGGTGCTGGCCTCTTTTCGGTGGTGGCCACCGACAGAACTAGAGGAAAAGGCCAGAAACTGAAGCATCAAAAGTTCAACAGGAACTTAAGGAAAAATTTCTTAAGTGAGGGTGACAGAGCACTGGAACAGGCTGCCCAGAGAGGTTGTGGAGTCTCCTTCTCTGGAGATCTTCAAACCCGCTTGGACGCAGCCCTGTGCCACGTGCTCTAGGTGACCCTGTGTGTGCAGGGGGGTTGGACTAGATGACCTCTAGAGGTCCCTTCCAACCTTAAGGATTCTATGATTCTATGAGATGTGCAGGTATCCCGTGCTGGCCAAGAACCACAGCAAATCACTCTTGCAGCTGTTGTTTCTCCCTGTCCTACAGCTGCCTCTGCTCCCTGCAGCTCGATGGAGAGGATGTCCCTGGCACATGCCCTAGAGAAAGAGGGAGAGCCCCTTTGCACAGACCAGTGGTGAAATGGTGTAAAAGACTGTCACAGGCAGATGAAAAGGAGCTTACCGTTCTGATAACCACAGTTGTTTTAATTTCCCAGGGCTGAACCAGGGCTGTTTTGCACAGAGCAGGAAAAAATCCCATAATGAAATACCGCAGTGAATATTAGCTGTTAGAAATGCCTCGATAGAAACGCTAGAAACAGCCACAACAATTACGAGAAATATGTCAGGGTAGATTTAATTGTCCCAGAAACTAATGAGTTTGTGTGAGGAAAACGCTCTTATTAGGTTGTGAACGCGTTTGCGGCTTCCCTTGCTTGATGAACTCCTGCTTGCTGGGCTTGTTTTTGAGCTGCTTTTGAGCACTGGGTTCCTCAGTTTTGGTCCCGGGACACCATCCTGCAGACCTGTGCTTACCTGCAAAGTGGAGATGGAGTCTCAGGAGAGCCCAGCCGCGGTGTGAGCTGGGCCACAGACACCCCAGGTACCTTCACACTTCCATTTCATCTCCCCGGGCTTCCTCTTCCTACCCAGAAAGCAGGAATTGAGGGCTGATGTGGGTGCAGCATCCTCTGCTATGGGGCCTGAGGGTTAAGTTCATGACAGGAAGAGGTAGAAAAAAGCTACTACGGTGACTTAAATCCTTAGGAACATAGGGTTCCTCTTTAACAGGCATGTAGCTGCAGCGGTTAATTCAGCCTTTGTAGAACTCATAACTTCATTATTTTTCACTGTGGGGATGAGGAGGTGTCTGTGGAGATCTACGCTGTGCTGGGTCTGCTGTCGGCAACTTGCTTGTCTGGAAGCCCTCGCTCACGAGCAGCGCTGAGCAAGGGTGCTCGGCTGGCAAGGGCTGCCAAGCCAGGGTCCTTCCAGCATTCCTTAAATGGATTTGATTGCAGGGGAGGATGTATCTAATGGCTCAGCTTGACTTGAAAGACTATGTCTTCTCCTTTGGACGTCCAGGACAAAGTAGATTTTTTTTTTTTTCTAATGTGGCCAATACTGCTGGGCAGGGCAGCAAGGGAAAGGAGATCAAAGATTGCCCGATGCTTTTCAAAGCCAAGCAGCCTATCTTCTGATTGGGCTTTTAAATAAAAACCACACAGCTTACCCTTTGAAAATGTGCAGACCTGAGTGTAAACGTTGCATTATGCATGGGAAACTCTGAGAGCAAATGCTTTTATCACCAAGAATGATCGGGGCTGGCTATTAGCTTGATAGAGCAATGACAGGACAAACTTGGGCCTGCTGATGCAGTCCAGGGGGATTATGAGGTGTACTGAGTTTTCCTCTTCGAGGATAATCACTCGAATGGGAATATGGGCAGCCTCCACGGTGGGGTTCAGGTTTGATGTGCTCTTGAGAGAGGTGGCTCTGGTGAACTGTTACCCAGAAGAGGACTGGGATGTGCAGGTGAGTCTATGCAGCACAGTTATCCCTGGCAGGGTTAGGATATCCTTGTGGTTATACCGCCAGTGCCTGATTCCTGCAAGCAGCTTCCAAAGCAAACACAGGGCATTGACACCGGCCCTAGCAGAGTCTTGCACTATACTTGAATTCGGCCTGCACGCCAAGGCCTTTGTGCCTTCATACACTCTGATTCAGCCCTTTGCAGGTTAGATGCAGGCAATGGAGTGAAACTTCTGTGAAACAGTTCGGCAGCAAGTAGAGCTTCAGCAGCTCTCTGGGTGGAGGATGTTAGATATTGGGAGTGAAATACTGGACATTTGGAAGTCTGTTCTTGGCCCTGCTATGGATCTTATATGTGACATTGCGTCTTTTTGCTGAACCAATGATTTTCAACCATGGAAGATGTGGCTCTGGGCCTCAGTTCTGTCTTGGCAGAAAGGAGGGAAAAGATGGAAAATTTTCTTTCTCTAAGGGATTCTCTGAAAGCATGTCTGTTATCACCACTGAGGTACTCATAGACTAAGGTGATGAGAAACCAATAAAAACAAATCCCATTCTCAGAACTGAAGAAAATAAAATGGGAAACAAATGTTCATCCCAGGTTAGAATAGGTGCAGAGGGATTGCTCGCTGAGTTGAAAAAAAAAAAGAGTAATTCTGCACATTTTGGTCTCCCATTTGGTGTCAAACTGCACAGCTGTGAGTACTCCAGGGTGAAATGACAACCAATCCCTGAGGTTGCTATTACGAATACTGCGCCTTCAGAAAGACGACGGTTTTAAACAATTTGTTCCTAATTGAAAGGGGTCACATGAGACTGACTTTACAAAGTTTACATAACAAAGAGTAATTCTGTTAAGTAAAATGATTAATTCCTGTCACTGCACATCAAACAGCGCAGTTACAAAACAGTATTGTCTGTGTTCGCATTGCATTGAAAGCCATTTTTTCTCCAGCTTCCCTTCCCATAACGCAACCTTTTGACGAAGCCTTAACTCTTTGGTGTTATTCAGCCCAGGAATTTGTGAATGGGAAGCGAGTAGGCTGCCATGGAAGTGTGAGATATGTTACGCTGGTGTGGCGGCAGGCAAAGGACAACAGTTCTTTAGAGCAGACCGAGCTGCCCCAGGATCCCAGCGCGATGGGAAACGCTCTCCAGCACAATGTGTTGGTTGTCGCCCTGCCCAGACACAATGGGGCTTTGAGGGAGAATCACAGCCCCAAAATGGCAGCTCCTTCCTTTGAAATGCTTCCATGTTGGCTTGTAGATAGGCACCAAGGAAGCACAGAGTGGCCAACTGCTGACTAATTTGGTGGCTGGAAGATCTAGAAGAATATGGGCATCTTCCTAACCATAACATTGTCAGTTTCCAAGTATGTGGATTTCACTTTCCATGAAAATCATGGAGAGTCTTTATGTGGTATGTACAGATTTGGTATATGGAGAATGTTGGGATTTGGAGCAGCTCCTTGCTACTTTTCTTATAGCAGAGCTCTGCTTTGGAGGGGAAGTTGTATGGTCAGGTGAGATCAGATGCCTACCCTGTGTGTTGTGATAGAGGAACGCTAGAGCCCTCAGGACAAATCTGTGTTTCCTGGTGCTGGACAGACGTCCTCCCTGCTACCCAGGGAATGGTGGATTGTCTTTGCCGTTATCCCACACGATGATGACAAAGTATGTAGGCAGGTTAGAGAAAGCTTGGGATGCGCCGCAGTGCACAGCATCATTTGAGAGCAGTGCTAGATGACCCGAGGAGGTTGGGTTAGACTTAAAGCTCTCTGTGGGATTTTAATAGGATGTGTCCAGCACACTGTGAAGTTTTGTAGCACTCCTGCTGCTTGTCATTTTTCCTCACATTCCTGTGTTAGCCACAAAAAAGTCTCTTCCTTGCTTGATAAGAGGCCCTAACAGCCACCAAGAAGGAAGGTGTTAAGACTGGTGAGAGAAGAGGGGATGCAAATCCATGTTTACTCATGCTTTAGTTCAACAGCTCCTGGGCTTCTTGCTTGAACATGCAATGTGAATAATCTTCCATATAAATCTGCCTTTGCCTAGGCTGTGGAGTGAGCTTTCCTGTAAGAGCTGATTCTTGCTCTCTTGGGGTGATGTTCAATGAAGAGTGCTTATTTGCTCTCTCTGCATTTTTTTCTTATTACAGTCCTTTTGCTTTCTTTCTCCAGCCTCCTCTTGTGTCTTTCTTTTCTTGCCTGCTTTTTAATTCAAAGCGCTGTTGGAGTTTTCCATTCTCTTCTAGGGCTGAGTCACTGACTTTTGTCAGCCTCCCACCATGGATGGCAAAGGGGAGGAGGAAGAGAAAGAAGAAACAGACAGAAATTGCTTTAACATGAGCCAAAAGCTGCATAAAAAAGCCTAAATGTTATGGCATCTGAAACAAAATCAAACACAAGTCCTGCCAAATCTCCCTTGAAATGCTGGAAATCTGGAAGTGTTCAGAGCAGCTAAACAGCATCTATCTAACCTTAGTACCAGTGGAAGGGTTGGTGCGAGTATCCTGCTCAGCAGGTGGGATCCACGTTCTCTGTCCTTTCCTGGCGTAACCAGGCACTGCACCTCTTCCCTGCTGTGAGGGAATTGACTCTGCAGGGAGACGATGCCAGGACTCTTGCTCTAGTTTGGTGCCCTGATGGTCCACCTGAGGTAGAGCCTCAGTTAATCTTCTGAGGAGCATATGGTGGAACAGAGCAAAAAGCACTGCAGAACAGCTGATACTCCTGCAGTCAAGATGCTGCTTCCCCCATCCATGCTGGAAATGAAGGAGGGTACTCATGCTCTCTTGAGTGTCTATGGTGAGAAGACTCATCTGCCCTGGGGTCTCTGCTTTGAGAAAGAAGGGTTGAGAGTTGCCTCACAAGGCCATTAAATAGATTTAATTTCTGCTTTCAATCATCTTCTGAGAGAGCCTGTACTTCTCCACTGACTATATCGGAGGGTCTTCTATCACACCTCTTAAATTGAACACCAGGGTCTCTCCAAGGCCCTGGTGACATACCTTGCAAGTTCTCACTGAGCTCAGCTCCGAAACCTGGCAGTGTCTAGGTGAGTGTTCATTCAGATACATTTCCACTGAAATCTACTTTTATTGCAAAGGGCTATCAATGGCAAGTCCCACGCATTTTCTACACCTCTTGCTATAAATCTAAGCAATTTTAACTACATTTACTTATTTATTTGTGCCACCAGCTAATCTATTTAGTTGGGAAAGCAGATTTTGTATTGTTTGTCATTTCAGAGACGTTTTTCCATCTCTTTCATGTGCTAAATCACAATATCTCTAATGCTACAATTCATTTTTCTCCATAAAAGTGTTTAATAGTGATAGATTAGATTGGCTCTTCTGACAGATTAGATAGGTTTTTAGTTTGGGGCTTTGATGAAATTACAAGAGAGCACGAGGCAAGTAGTAAAAAATGTCCTCGTAGTGAAAGGTTTGGCTTCTTATCTTCATAGATTAGCACCCTGCCTCTGCAAATAGCTTCAAGAAAGCTTAATGAGTCTGTGGGGACTGGCTGTTATCAAGAGTAGTTGCTCTCTGGAGACTTGAAGGGCAAGGAGCAGCCACTCTGATTTAATGAGTAAAAATATACTGTGTTGCCCACAGCAAGGGCTATTTAACAAAGGAGATCCTGGGCTTTTTTATTGCTGCACATACACGGTCTTCTCTGTCTCTGTATGCCTATATACATGTACGTATAAATTAAAACACTTTGAGATATCCCACTACAGTCAGTGGGATCAGGATCATTAAAACTAATGCCTTTAATGTTCTTTTCAGTTCCAATTGTTTTGGAAGGACCTTCAAAGAAAAGGTCCTTGTAGAAGGTCTATAATGTACGTGTGTGCTCCAAGGATGAAGCAGGTCAAGCGTCTGCAGGAGGAGCAGAGATGTACCATGCTAGAAGAGCTGTGGATGAGGTATTGTCTAGGGTGGCCTGTAGATTCTGGTTAGCCGGGTTCAAAGATTTGGAACTGAAACAGATGCAGAAATAGGCTGCCTGGTGGTAAAGCAGGAGGGAGTCTGATGGAGAAGAAGCTAAAATGGCTTGTTTAGTCTGGCAAAAAAGAAGGGTGAGAGGGGATAGAGTTGTTCTCTATAAATATACATTTGCAAAGCAAAGCTCCCTGTTTATTTTTAATTAGATCTGGTTTAAAAATAGTGAACCTGATTTTGTTTTTTTTGAAAAATAAATGCAGAAAAGTTCACAGTTTTCACATCTCGGAGTCCTGAAATGGCTCTGTTTTATGGATTTTTTTCAAGTGTTCTCTGATGGTTTTAGTTGCATGTTCAGTGAGCTGGGTTCACAGGTAGAATGAGATTGTGGAGGGGCCAGAGGGAGGTGGGGTTCCTGCAGGGACCTGCACCTAAAGGTGCTGTGTAGGAGCATACATGGTTGGCAGCAGTAGCTTCTACTGCTCCATCTCTCTTCTCATGACCCAGCACATGGTGCTTCATGGTTGTATCTGCTCCTTGATATCCATGTGGCCAAGTGAGCCTGTCTCCCTGATGTCCAGATCCCCATTCCAGTCTCAGTCCAGCAGACAAAGAGGTGCTCGTTCGGTCACTTGTGAGGATCTGGCAGTTTTCAGATCAAAGGGAAACAGTTATCCTCCTTCTCTGTCTATTTTCATGAACCCTAAGTATGCCCACTGCTCCCTTCTGCAGCAAGAGCATCACATGGAATATCTTCCACTGCAGGGTGTTGCTTTTCATTTTAATGAACTCAGAATGTTTTATTTTGCACGTATTGAAGCCAAAAGGACATCCTGAGCCTCCGCATTGTTGCTCAGTGCCTTAAGGAAACATCCCTTTCTCTGAGGGACTGCAGGGAAAAAGGAAAAGCCAACAAGATGTTGAGGCATGATCATTTCCCCATGATGGCATTCAAAGTGTGCCCTGCTGTAGCAGAGTCTTGCAGCCCCTGGCAATCCTGCTTGGTCCTTGTCAGACACCAGCAGCAGGGGGGACAGAAAAATGTCATGTTGATCAGCCAGCGGGTAAAATAGTAGCTTGCCACCATCACCAATTCGTTCTCCTCTGGAACACATTAAGATCCCGATTGCCAGCTCTGTTTCATGCCTCATTGGCAGCCCCGGCCGCGTGTGAGCACTCGAAGCAAACGGGTTACGAAGCAAGGTCTGTGTCCTTCTCTTGTGCTCCCAGATTCATTACAAAAGGTTTCATACTTTCCAAACGGAATAATTTCCCTGCAATTTTTCAAATAGGCAATTTATTTTCAAAATAACACCTCAGCCTCAGGGAACTGTTATCTGTGCAACTGTTTTTTATTAACTCTGGAGCAGGAATCCTAGGGGGCGAAAACAAGAGCATTCAAAAGATTCTTACACAGTGCTAGTTTGTATTTATTTATTTATTTTACAAAAGGCATGAAAATTGTAAGGCATCCCAAGGATTATTTTAATCTCCTTGCCATACTCTATGTATTGTTTAGATTCTGGGCAAATAACTTGAAATTTCAGAGCCATCTTTTCATAGAAAGGATATGTTATTAACATGCATATTCTCTGGCAATGGTTCCACGTGTTTTTTGAACCAGGAAGGCATTTTTTATCTTGCTTGCATTTGAAAGGTGGAAAAGCTGTTTTTCCATTAGGGCAGACCATCAAGGGAAATACTTTAGGCTGGAAGAAATCAGTCACGGGAGTGTCAGTTCAGCTGCATAGGGCCCCATAGGAAAGCTCGGAGCAGTTTGGCTCTGTCTGGACTTCATCTAATGCAGCAGACTATGCAGGTCTGGTGGGGTTTTGTTTGGTGTGAAGGGTAATAACCAGGGAGCACCTGTGAGGATTCACAAGTATCCGGTGCAAGGTGAGGCTGGTGCAAACCAAGAAAGAGAGACTAAAACACCGGCTGCACTGCTGAGGGCTTTTAGCTTGTGACACGTGCTGGCCGTAGTCAGTCGCTTGGAGCAATTCCCGTGTTGAAGTCCAGGATCCACCTGCTTCTTTCAGTAACAGGACCATTAGCTTATCTGTAACGCGTAACCTGCAGATCCTACCAGCAGCTCAGGCTGGCTCTGCCATCATGGTGTAGCCATGAGGGTTGTTAATCTGAATTAATTCATCTGCTTGTAGCACACACTGCCCATGTGCTGCAGCAGGACAACGGTAGGAGGATGCTGTCTGTGAGCCTGGCACCAGAGAGGTCTTTAGAAGGTACCCTCCTGCTGAGGGGACATCTTCAGACCAGGAAGGAGACCTTGGAAGGCAGGGAGAGACCGTCTTGCCTTCAGCACCGAGCTGCAAGCGCCACTGAGGGCCTCTGGTGCTGCATGAGTGAAACCAGCCCCTCTGCAGACAGGAGCAAAGCCCCCGTCCCAGCTCCCTGCTGGCTGTGTAGGACGTGCCCAGCCTGGCGAACGCACCCAACTGCGTTTTTCATTCCTGCGAGTGTCCTGCTCCCCTCGCGCCAGGGGATGCCGGAGCCGTTGCGTGGCGGCAAGCAGCACGGCCCGCGTGGGCTGAAGCTGTGGCCGTTCTTGTGTGGTGGGAAACAGGGCTTGGGAGAGCCACCGTCGACTGGTGGCGATAGTGGCGACTGTGTTTCTTTTCCTACCCAAAGGCCTGAAGCCTTGCACGTGTGAGAGGAGACGAGCAGCGAGTAGCGTGCGGGCCTTGCCTCATGGCGTGCAGGCACTGCCCTCTAGTGCCTTCTGCCTCTGGACCCTGTGGAGATAGCAGAAAAAAACCCATGCCTTCATGGAGGCATGGAGACATGAGGGTGGCCGTGTTGCTTTGCTCCATGAGTCTGTGGTGTCTTGGGGTCTGGGGAAGGATGGGGCCACCACGCTGTGAGGAATGTGGGGATGACCTGGCCTGCTCTGAGCTGTCAATGAGGTGCTGGACATCCCAGGTGTTTGTGACCTCCCAAACCACCTCGGTGCCACTGGTTCACCCTAGAAGGGATGCCCAACACATGCAGTCAGACTCCTGGTTAACAAATGCCATGGATGTAAAGAGGGAGAAAAGTTCAATCTGTTCTCAGTTAAGTGAGCAGAAGTGTTAAAATTAAGATTAGGGATTTCTTTGGTGTCTTTCATTTCTTTCTTTTTTTATCATTCTAAAAAGTGATTTTATTGTCTTGTAAGTCCTGAACATTTTATTGCTTTGTTTTCATTTCTTAATCGCACTTGGTTTGCTGTTGGCTCCCAGCTTGAATCAGCTTTGCTTTCCAGAAGGGAAAAATGCTTTTATCTGCATGCATGTATGCGTGATGGGTGGGGGGGGGGAAAGAAACACTAACTTACTTCTGATTTGAAGGAAATTTTCATCAATACCCTTGGGAGTGGGTGAAAAGCTTTTCTATTAAAAGACAATGAGAGAGGAAATATGATCCATATGATTCACCACATAGCCTCTTCCTTCTCATTTCTGGCAGCATCCTCAGAGGATGCCTTTTATCTTCATATTATGTTTGCTGATACTAGCCACAATCCGTGTACTGCTCTTAACATGCTTGAGCCCAGTCTTGTTGCTGAAAATGTCTCCCTTTTCTCAGCAAGGAAGATGACATTTATTGCTTTTATCCCGTTAGCCTCTGGGGAGTGATCAGAGAGCAGGCTTCTGTCATGTTAGTCACTGTAAACACACACAACTAAAATAAAAACTGCTCTCCCCATTGCTCCTTATAGATGGAGACAGATGGAATGAGTCTCCCGTCAGTAGCAGCAGTCCTAGCGGCAGGACCTGGACCAGATGAGACACAACTAGTGGAGATGTGCGCATAGAAGTTGTCTCCTTCACACCTGCCTATGTCACAGGCCATGGCCAGGCAGGACAGAGCACCATCAAACCAGCGCTCGTAGATGGTTGTCATGTCTTAGCTGTGAGTTATCAACTGGCTGAGGCTAGTGGGCCCCAAAAATGTTTGTCTGGGAAAAATCATGCTCTGAGAAGTCTTTGGAGTGCACAGAGTAGATCCACCCCAGATGTGTTGGTTTTCCTCTTCCTTTAGTTACCTACAAACTTTCTACGCTTCTCAGAAAGCCTGGGTAGGAAGTGCTCTAAGGTGATGCTAGAAGGAGTGGATGAGCCGTACAGGTTCATATGCAATGTATGGGATGTATGGAGTAGATGTGAGAACCTTCAGTGTCCTGCATATTAGACTCAATATTATTAAATTCAAAAGTCAGGATTACAGTAGTGCCAAAGGGCCGTACAAGACGTCATTACACTAAACACTGTACCACATTGGCATCCTAGGACATCTTTGTCTGACAGAATATCAGTCTTAATAGACAAGAGAGATGTCTGGTGGGTGAAGACTCATGCGAGTATGACTTGCAAACGATATGTTACTACTATCTATTTCCTTGAATTCTTTTGAATTAATGCAGTCTCCCTTTTGACAAAAAGTCAACCCTTTTGTCCTCTCCAAGTTCCAGCTGACTAAATTGTCTCCACCAAGATAACTTCTTTGAAACCAAGAGAGTTGAAGACTTTTACATTGATGTGCAAATATCCCAGCTTGATGTTGGAGGAAAAAGAATCAAGGTGCCTCTCCTGTCACCCTGGGAGCAAACTGACTACCAGGGGCCAGAGTTTCACCAGGCTGGCTGTGATTGAATCCCTCTCCTGCTGTGTAGTTTCTCTGGGATAACAAAGGCCATTAGATGATGGGCTGGACCCCATCTCTCAGATGTGTTTCCTTCTTCACCAGTGTATTCTCCTTGTTCTCCCTGTGCAATGTCCATCGCTACCCTGACGGACTTGTGATACGATAATGGACACGCCAACGGTGGCTACAAACATTTGGAGAGTCGTGGGGTGTCAGTGTGATAGCAGGGTGCAAATTAGAGGGCAGTGGCTTTGTTGATTCCCGCTGTGATTAATATTTGATCATCTGCTCCCCTGTGTGGACAGTGCTTTATTAGCAGGTGAGTTTTAAGAGAGCTGCATCCCCAGGCCAGGAGGCTCATGATAAAGGCAGGAAGTTACTCTCGTTTTTAGCTGAAGTTCTTGGTTAAGACTCATTTCTCTCTAAATGATATTTCACTGCTACAGTAAGTGATCAATTTCTTCTCCTTGTAGCCAAGGTCAGGTGTGAGAGAATAATAGTCTCCTACCTTAGCCTTGCACACTGAGTAGAAATGATTTATTACATTTCTAAAAGAGGATGCTTGACATTTTCAAAATGCAATGTAGTGCAACAGTAATTAAGCAAAAAGTAGACTGCTGAACAATTGATTGCCACTGTCAGCAAAGCCTGATTAACTCAGATGCTTGAAGAACTGTTTCTGCCACCTATGAATTAAAGGTTAGTAATTAAATTTATGGGCCATGGCCACTGTCTCAGGATGGTACTTCACTTACAAGGGTCCCGAAGAAGAATAATCAGATGGAAAAAAAAATGCAGCTTGTTAACTCAAAGGCTCTGTAGTGAGAGAGAGAAAAGTTTCCAAGTGTGGGACCAGCTGCCTACAGCAAGTGAGATGAGTGGTGAAAGGCAAGTTTGGTGCTGATGCCCCAGGAGGGAGGTGAAACCATGTTCAATCTGTGAAGCAGGAGCCTGTTTTGAACAGGAAGCTTAATTAGCCATTAGAAGGGATCATCAGGTGCCTTTATTAGTCACTTCTCTATCACTTGATGCCTTTAGATTCAGTTCCTGATCTACCAGCCCAAGCACACAATATTAAGCCTGATGCAAAAATCGCCAGTTAAGTTCAGTGCAATGGAAGAGGTTCAAACTGATCATAGCCATGTTTCTGTAATGCAAGCTGGTCACAATCACCTCTAGTGACAGGGAGTTTATTCTGGGGCCCCTATATGCAGAACAGATGACAGACAGCAGCTGCCACGAGGACTTGTTGAACTGTAATGACAATGGTCATCTCAGGTGTTCCCTTGTGCAGGCTGAAGAACATAAACACTGAATCTGCCATCCTTTCAAAGACCCACGATGAGGACTCAGGTGTGCAGGGTTCCGAGGCACCTACTGCGAGGCTGGAACTGCCTCGGCAAAGATTCATTTACTCCAGGATAGCCAAAAGGCAGCACTTGAACCTGACCGCTGTATTTTTCTTTGGGAAGTGACAAATTTTGCAGTGAAATGACAACATGGAGTTTGATGAAACCATCATTTGTTTTGTACTGAATTCCTAAAAGCTGTGCCTTCACCATTTGGATTTATCATCCGCCTATGGAGTTTAACCTTTACTGTCCAGATGAAGATGCTGTGACTTGTCAAATGCTGAATTTCGAGCAGCTGAGGGATATTTTCAAATTGCAGCATAGATATCCAAATTGTATACTTCCAGACACTTGACTGAGCTGAGCAGGATGATGCAAAACCTAAAAAGAAGAACCCAATGGACAGGGCTGCAGGTAGCAGTCCTTCTACTTCCCTTGCTCTGCATTGCACTGCAAAAGCTCTTTAATTCAGGATGCTCTGGGAGAGACTTGAGGTTATGTTCCTAGGTGGAAGTGGGCAGGGTTTATTTGATTGCTTTGATAATCTCAAACATTGTTTTTGCTGCTTTTTGCCCCACCACTAGGTTGGCCAGGATGGCTGAGGACATGCAGCGAGGGAGGCAGCATTCACTCATGCAGCCTGAATGAGATAAATAGGCAGCAATTCATATTTCCATGGGTTTGTATGCATTCACACACTCGCACTGAAGGGAGAAGAAAGAGTTATTTATGATGTGTTCTGAAATATAAATTATATTGATGCCAAAGCTCAGGGTAATTGCTGCTGAAGTAGATCCAAAGGTTGGCATTATGATTAAAGAGCGCTGCTGCCTTTTGGGGGAAATCTAGTTACAGACAAACAACGTGGAGGTCAGCAACAAAATATAATTCAATTCTTAGCTATGAATTAATGAATGTGTTTTAGATTAATTTAAATCCACAAAGAGACTTTGTTTTGCAGAAATGTTCATTATGAAGTTTACCAGATTATTCTTCCGGCAGGGATTCAGCTTCCAGCGTTCCTCCAGGTGAACCTGCTTTTTGCAAAACGGAGCATAAGGAATGTGCAGTGTTTTGTTAAAGAATGCTTCTGTTTTGCTTCTTCGATGCTTTTGCTCCTTTTCAGCTGATTTGTATGAGTGCCTGTGGCTGCCCAGCTGTGGAACACCTGGCAGACCAGCTCTCCTTGCCCTTGGGGCTGCGCTTTGCCTGTGCTCCCTGGCCGTGCTCCCGACCGGACATTTGCGGCGTGCCACAAGCCAGATGAGAGACTGAGGACTGTTTGATCTCAGCTCGATTTGGTAGTAGTAAGATAAGTATGAAGTGGAATGAAAAAAAATGGCTAAAAAATCCTGGCCGTGAACCAGACAGCACCCTTCCACGTCCTGTTCTCGGAGCCTTGTCTGTCTGCAGGAGAGTCCAGGTTTCTGTGAGACTTAAGTGTGTCCTCACAGTCTTTCTGCAATAGTAGAGCTTTTCTGAACTGATGCTTATAAGTGTAAATGCTGGAAATCTCTTATTTTTGAGGTAACTTGGAACTAGGCAACAGTGGGGTGGAAGGGGCGGTGTGTCAGCACTGGCTGCTGCACTCCCTGCGGTGGGAGCTGGGTTTGGAGCTGGCCCTCTGGTTCCCCGATGCTCTGCGCTCCCTCTCAGCAGCCTCAGGCTTCTGCACATGGTAGCGATAGCAACACGGGGCCCTGGTGAAGACTACAGTCCTCCCAGACCGGGGTGTCCAGGCTCAACTTCCAGCTTTCAGACTCTCCAGTTTTCCTACGTGCTCTTTTTTGCACCTCCTGGGGAAGTGGAATGTGGGTTGAAAATGCTCAAGCATCTCCTGGTCGCTTCCTATGCATCAAGGCAAAGACTGTGAGATTTATTTTCCCCAGTCTCCAAATAAGTGACATTATTAGTGATTTTTGATAAATACAAATTTAGAAATCATTCTCTACATACTTCTCGGTCTGAATTTTTCTTTGCTTTCCCAAAGAAGAGTTTTTTCTTCCACCTTTGCAGCAATGAAAGCCATTCTTCCTCAATTGTAATCCAGTGTGCGAGTGACTTCACTTCTTAACTCAAATACAAGTTACCTGAGCAGTTTGTGATTTCAAATCTGCTGCTCTTGAGAGAAGTGCTTTGCTTTTGCTGTGTTTCTTTGTTAAATGTTGGTGGTTGAGGCTATGAACATGTATATTATTTGAACATCTGGGTTTTTTGACCTTGGCATCCTGCTCTCTAATTTAAAGTGATACAGAAACCTCCAACAAGGGTGACTACTGGCCACAGTGGCCACTACCTGCTTTTGCCTGTGCTTGCTGCTTCCCACGCATTCCAGGTGAAGCCTACTTCAAATTCCAGCTGTCTACTAAGATGATAACACTTTGTTTTATGTAGCTTGGTCTATTGTTTCTTCAGTGTAATGCTTCTTTTCTATTTTTTATTATTTTTAACTATTTTTTTCATATGTTTCCTTTCAGAAAGCTGGCCTAACCCTGGCTAGCGTTCTCCCAGCCAGCCTTGTGCTCTGAATGGCTTTGCTTTCCTGCAACAGCACGATCTTTGGTCACGGGGGCCAGTAAGTAATAATTCAGAAGCCGTTTTTGGATGCTTTTAGCTCACAGCCAGGAGCACATTGATTATGAACAAGATTTAGCCTTTAAAACTGGACTTTGCCTGCTAGTCACTGTGGTAATTTCTCAGCACTAAGCTTCTCTCTTTGCTTTTGGCAGGGTATCAACCGAAGCCATTTAAGATGCTCAGGATGAGGCTTCCTCCAGCCCTTGCCCATGACTCTAGTAGCAAGTGGAGGCTCTTCCACACTCACAAAAGGCAATTTCTGGTGATCACCACCTAAGGCCTTGGGGTCCTGGAAAGCATTTACTCAGCTTGAATGTGGTCTGTTTGTAGGCCCTATTTGCACCATCCTTGGCATCCCTGGATAGAACAGAATGAAAACCCTTGTCCTGGTGGAAAGAAGCAGGCACCTAGAGCACGTGCTGCTTTCTTGAGCAGCAGCCCTCGTGGCTGGCATTTGAGGACTAGATTCATTGCTTGCATGAAATGGTAGAGCTCAAGCAAACTCAGAAGGTAACTTGTTTTCTGCTAGCTCTGCTTGAAATGAGCTGCCCAGGAGTGAGCTCCTAACCAGAAGGAAAAGTGAGCTCCAGTCCTCCACATGCGTGTGCATGCATTCCTGTTACCAACAAATAGTAGATATCTCCTTATTACCTAGCTATTTGGAATGCATCAACATGGCATTTGTAGCCCTTCCTATAAAGGATGCCCTGGTGACAGAAAAGGTGCTGTGTTTTTTTTTTGTATTGATGATTTATTGCTTTATTAGACATACCCTTCTAAAGGAAACTTGAAAAAAGGCAGCTATTAATTTGGAAGGATTTGGGACTAGACCCATGCTACACAGTAGAAGCAATCCAGAACAAAAACTCAAACCACAGAGAGAGGAAACACCAAGATTGTAACTCTCTGAAATAAGCAGCATTCCATAATACATTCAGGAAACAGATGTTTCAGGCTCATGGACAGTCCTCAAAAGCTATAAAATTAATGGAACTAGGTACGATACCAATGACTCCAAGGAACAGATGTAGCAGAGAAATCTTGGCTGTACCGCTGAGCCTATAAATTTCCATCCGAGTTTCTCTTCCCCTTCCTACCTGTCTCCTGAGGGTGACACCGTGGTGCCGGCGTGTTCACCTTGCAGCTCCAGGGCTGCGCTGCCGAGCACTGGTGTTGGGTCCCGTGTAAGTCAATTAAGTGAGAGGCAGGGAGCAAAGCTGAAAGACCATCAGATGGGAAGTGTGTCTGTTTGAGATGTAACCTGGAACCGAAGCATTTCCAAATTCCATTTAGTGCTTTTTTCTTCAAGGGTACTTGGCATCTGGAGAACTTGAGGGAGATTTTAGCCTCCTAGCTCAGTCAAGAGCTGCTGGCAGCAGGACTGTGAGCTGCAGTTTTATAGCCTGGCTCCTGCACACTTCCAGGAGATAATTTTATTGTGGAGGATGCAGAGCTGCAGTGGTCAGGGAACTTTAAAACATGTTCTGGAGAAGGAAGGAGTCCCCAGGGACAGGCACAGCCAAGACCCCATGGTCTGGAGGGCGACAGCTCCCCTTTGGCGAGCTGGAAACAGCTCATTTTTATTAAATGCACTATTTTTATCACCAGATGTGGAGACCATGAGCTCGGTGTGTGTGTGTTCACTGACCTCTCCTGGCTGCACCCGCACGTCGCAGCTGCTGGGGCCGGGCGCCCCGGACGCCTTCCCTCTTGGCCAGCAACAGCAGGGCTTCACTTCAGCAAAAAGGCACCAGGAAGGCAGAGGGGCCCTTTGGGGAAAGGCAGCAGATATTCAACGCTCCCTTCATTTAATTAAGAAGCTAAATCACCTGCGTCTGCAATCGCAGCTGGGACGTGGCTTGTGCTTCATTGGCAGCGGCCTCATTGCAGCCGTAGACTGGGAAGCAGCTGAAAATCCATCCCAATCCTGCTGTCGATGGGGGAAAACTGGGAGTGAAATTAGGACTGCAAAAACAGGCCTATGAAGAAATTTGGCAAGCTCAGGAATACTAAAAAAGTAAGAGAAAGGAGGAAAAGAGGAACTCCAAAATACTGTCACATGTGTCGGGGACAGGATCTTCTGCCTAAGGAAGCTGGCAGATCTCTTACCTGCCAAATGTGGGATCTTTTGTAAAAACCTGTGTGAAAAAGACTTTTATTGTGTGGTTTTTAGTGAGAGTTAAAATAAGCAGTGGAAATTTCCTGGTGAGGTAAAAATAAAATCTCTGCACTTTTATGCATTCCCACAAGTTCCTCTAGTTATTTACAGAGCCCAATACCTTCTTCACGGGACGTTTTTCAGCTGAACATTTCAGCCCCTGCCAGCGCAAGGAAGGGCACCAGAGCCACCAGGTCACATGAGGTTTCAAGGAATGTCCCCTTGCAAACCGGTGCTGTGGGGCTGGCTCTTCAGTGGGTCAGCGGCTCCACAACAGACCTGCCTTTCTGCTCTCACCCTGCTTGCCTTATTTTCTCCCCTCCCTCTCATTTTGTTTTTCTGGAAAACAATGAAGATCAGCTAAGCCCGTGGCTTCAATATCATAATTGGTACTTCTGTTTAGTTTTTTTTTAACATGCCTCCTGCTGCTATGCTAAAGGGCTTTTTCTCTAATGCGAAGCTGCCTTTGCTTCATGCTTGCGAACAGGGGTTTCCCACCCCTGAATAAATACTGCTTTGAAAACCTGCACGACAAACCCCTCGGCGCTGGGCTTTGTGCAGGGAGCCCGGGCGGCTGGCGGGGACGTGCAGGCTTTCATCTCACAGCCTCTGTGAGGATGCTTTGACCTCCCTCCTCCTTTACAAGCTGGCAGCTAACTTCTCCTGTAAGTGTCCAGCATAAATTCTTCCAATGCAAATCTCCCTGTCAAAACTACAGAGAGACGTTTGATCAAAGGTCAGCTCTCCTTTGTGTTCCTGTTTGATATAGAAATTTCTATTTCATCTCTGACTGTCATGGTCAGTTAAGGGAGCTGTAGCCTGATGGGAAATTACTGATGCATTTCATGTCTCCTCTCCAACGAGGCTTCTCCTCCCGCTTTCCATATCTTATGGGTGTTTTAATTTGAATATGTTTTCATTTTTTAATGGAACAGTTAAATTAGCTTTGAAAGTGTAGCAGTATGACACTGCAAATTGTCTACTTATTAGCCAAGGCTCAATTTACTGCTATTTGATACCCTGGGAGCTGATCGGATAATGATTACTCCCTTAGTGGTAGCTTTATTTCACGCTTAACTCGTGCATCTTTTTTTATGGGAAGAGAGAAGAGGAACTGCCACAAGTGGCAGGATGTGGAAACTTATTTATTTGCTCCTGAGGGCCACGCGGTGCTGCCTGATCCCAGGGAATCTGGAGACCTGTAGGGAATCGGTGCGGGGAGGTGTTGAGACAATACAGATAACAGCTAGGGAACAAATGCAAACCCCGGCTTCCGTTCCACACCAGTCTTGCAGGAGATGATTTCTTCTTTTCTTAGAGCAATTTTACGTAGTGTAACTGGTCCATGCCAGTTAGTCCAGCCCTGTCCCCTGTCCATCCCCTTGGTGCCCGCCCGCGTTGCGCTCACCCCTGCAGAGCCGCCCGTCACCCCTGCGGCCCACGGGCTGCGTCTCGGGGGGACCGAAGCAGCAGCTCCCACGAGGCATCCAGCTGCTGAGCCCTCGTGATGGGCCAACACAGCAAGGGACGGCTCCGGCAAAGGAGAGGACAAAATCCCAAGATTTGAGGACCAAAAACCAGGTTGGGATTTCCGTGCTGCTGTCCGGGACCAGAGCCGCTCCGGTTGTCCTGCCTGCCCGTGAGGTCGGGAATGCAGCAAGCGCCGCGGGGATCCCCTGCCCGCGTGGCCTCGTCCTGCTCAGCCCGTCGCGCTGCCCGCACCCTGCGAGGACACCGGGTCCTGGTGCAGCTCCTGAAGCCTCGTTCCTGCTGCAAATCCTTGTCCTGGATGTGTGGCTGCTGGTGGATTGACTTTGGCTGCTTTCTGTGCCCTGCTAAGTGAGAAGATGTGGCTTTTCCAACCTGGAAATAGCAAGAGGGGCCATGATGAACTTTCCCAAAAGACACCCATGTGGCTCTGGCCACCACCCTGTGACCCCTATGCAAAGGAGCCTTCCCCCACTTTGCCACTATTTATTTGGTTTTCCTGGTAACAAAGCTGATGAAAATGCATGCAGCGAGGCATCGTGGTCAGGAGAAATTGCATGAGACCTCTGGAGATGGTCAGTGTGCTGGAGCTACCTCACGCCCGGCGTTGCTGGCAGGCTCTAGAAGGACCAGCCGGGTTCCTCTCTGCACAGGTAGCACTTTCCTGTGGCTCTGCTGGAGCCGGACGAGTGTAGTCACCGATTCCATAATTCACACCCACCAGACCACTTCTCTTAGGAGAAACCTTCAGGGCAGTTTCCCTTCTCCTTTCTTAGGTCTCCTTCGGTTATCCTCAGGCTGGTGCCTCATAGATGTAGCTGGACACGACAGCTCTCAGATGTCCGCACACAGGCGTCCCGCGTCCTTCTGCTGTCCTGGGCCCGGTCACCTCTCATTTTCCCCTCTGGAGCTTCAGCAGTTTTTCTGGCCTGCCAAGCCCCCGCTCTGCTCCCAGGCGGGGGACACCAGGTGGCAGCAGTGGCCTTCCCAATCCCAGCAGCAGGGCCAGCCCCGAGGGAAGATGCGGGCGAGGATTTTGCTACAGAGGGAGATTTTCCGGACACCTTCCCTCCCCACTCTTGTTTGCTGGAGCCCCCTCCAGCACCCTGCCCATCTGGGCTGTCAAAATGTAATTGCTGTGGATATCTATATGCTGTAGTTGTTTAGTGTGTCAAAATGACACCGAGACTCTGGCTTAAGAAGGCAAGGGAGAAAATTCGTAGCTTGAGCTGTGCTTAATTAATCATTTTGTCATGGCTCTGATGGCTTTGGAGCGGCACTGACAGGTAAAAGCAACAACGGGGATTTTTGAAGGTCACAGGGATTTCTGGGTGCCTGGCTGAAGGGATTGCTACCTCTAATCATGTCAGGCTCCCAAGGGCTCCCGCAGGACTGGCAGCATCCCCCATTCTATCCCCAGTCTTGTGGCACTTTGAGAGATGCTGGTGGATGGCGCTGGGGGATATATTTGGAAACACGTTACCTCAAGGGCTTTTGCTACCTAAAGGTGCAGCTCTGACTTCACGCGCAGCACCCAGAGGGGCTGCTGGAGATTCTAAGCAATTTATAGCCCAAAGCTCTTCCACCCTTCCTCTTCTTCACCATCCTGCTGCCAGTGGGGGTCCAGGACAGCCACCTCCAGGTTCCTTCTCTCTCCTGGGCCTGCACAAGACTCCAGCTGTTCCTGCAAGCAGCAATTGCCGTGGATATTGCCGGCCAAGCTGAGCTGTGGCAGAGCCAGTTGGAGATTGAGCTGTGAGGAGCACACCCTGCAGAAAGAGAAGGGGAGTTGAGGTGAGATCCTTCCAGGTCAGGTGAAGACAGTTTGATTTGGCCAGTCGTGTTTGAGGAGACCTTCAGGAGAGGTTATGAACCACAGGAACATGTATGGGGCTAAAAAATCGCTTCGTCAGCTTCCTTTGGGAATAAATCAATGGAAGAAAGTTACAATAATTCCTCAGTCAGCTGTTTACTCTCCTGCTTCAAATGACCATGTTGTGGTGCTTCAGTCTCCTGGATGTTTCCTTTATGGTGACACCCAAATATTCATGGATTCTTGTATTGTTCCCAAACAACACCAACTCGAGTGACTGATCGTTGTGCGTTTGGGCAAGCATGGCACAAGGAGCACAGCTCATCCCCACTCACGGGCAGATGATCAAAAAGGGGAAAGCAAAGCAGCTCCTGGCTGCCCACCCGCCGCTTGGTCACGCTCATTCTACCCATTCCAGAATGATACGAACAGCCAGTTAAAGTGGCACTCGGTAGTTTGCCTTGGCTCTCCCTATAACAGCACTGTAAGGCAGTGCAAGTGCAGAGATGGTTAAATAAAAGTGATACTGAGAGAAGCCAGGATTTCTGCTAATATGCTTTTTTTTATGCTAATAATTCTGTTTTAACCTCTCTGCTATTCAGGCTGCCCTGGTTTGCAAACAGAAATAAAACATTTCTGCTCAAGCTTATGCAGGAGCAGGGCAGGAGCTCAGGGCAGGTTCACCAGCTCCTTCTCTGCCTGTGCTCAGGGGCTTGGGCAGCTGAAGGCCCCTTGAGTCAGGAACATCTCAGAGATGCCAATAGTGGTGGGTCGTGGGCTTAATTTTGTAATTCGCCTCCACTACCCCTGTGTAAAATACGGGTAATAACATCTCCTTCTCAAGCATTGTTTCATTAGGAGGTAGATTGCTTTCAGGGCAGTAGTCTTTTTTACCACAGATCAGACGTCTGCTTGCAGCCCCCTCTTGCTGCCCGGAGAAGCGTGCTCTTCTGCAGGTTAGCACCACTTTGCCATTTTGGGGCAAAATGGCCCTTTTGTGCCCTTCTCCAGGCTCCTGAGGAGCTGGAGCTGACTGGCTACACCACCTGAGAGCAGCTGGCGGCGGCGCATGAACAAACCTGGGGCTCTTCACACCTAAAACGGTGGAGCTCGTGCTAGCCGTAGTGCTCCTGCTTTGCAGCTTGGGATGCTGAGGAGGTGCTGCAGCATATTGCCTTGTAATAACACGAAGCAAAAGCTCAGCAGAAAGTCTGTGAACCAGATAAGATTGATTAAACAATTTCTAACCAACGGGGTTGCACATAAAATTTTTATTAAAACCTCAAGTGCTAAATTTATTTCCTGGGTCTGTCACTGCTATTTTTTTTTTCATTCGGTAGTGATAATTACTACATTAGAAATTAAATGAACCTCATATACTACATCTTTCAGACCTCCTAGGAGAGCTGTGAAAGTGATTTAGGGAAGTGAATTTGCTATTGTGCCTAATCAAGTTACAGTAATTGTCACCTATAATTTTATCTTGACTGCTATGTGTTTAATTGGAAGCTTTACCTTTGGTTTTTGTCACCGAGCTTCTCTGCGACTGTTTCTCCACTTTCCAGCCTGCTCCCAGCACCCATTGACAGACAACAAATCACTGCAAGCAGCTGTGTAGCGAGAAGCACTGCCGTGTGGCACCGTGTTGGCTTCTTCATCAACGTGAGGTGCTGCAGGAGCGGGCGATTCTCCTTGTGAGACCATCAACAGGTTGTCTCCCTCAAGATCACAGCTTTGTAGATAAAAAAGGCTTTTTGGAGCTAGGGGAGCTTCAAGTGTCGCAGCAATTGGTGTGTGTCCCAACATGAGGATGGGTAAGTCCTAGGGGAGCCCTGTGTGTTGGGGTTAAAAACAGTCCCTATACCCTATGTGTACTCCAGGAAACATCATTAGCTATTTCCTTGTCCTGGCTCCCCTGAATATTGAGTTTACATTGACTATATGTATGTGTGCATATTTATATAGCTGCATATATATGTGTAGGTGTGTATATGTATGTATATATTTTTTCTTTTTTCCTAACTTTTTTTTTTTTAAGCCCCCTGGACTTTGGTGTATAAGGAAAACCTGTATCAACTGTCTTGGGCCCTGTATTTTCAACTTGCACACTTCCCCCCCTGGTTTCCAGAATAGTTTTCCTAGTTATACTAAGTTGATTGAAACAATTAATGAAGGTTATGTGAAGCTATTTTATCACCGTAGCACTCCTAGAAATCATTTTACTTGTGGAGCTTTGAGCTCACTTTCTGAAGCAATGTGTGTGTAATAGCAGTAACCTTGGCCCTGAATAATTCATGCTGTTTGTTAGCCATTCTTCAAGCCTTTCTCCTAAACCATAAAAGATAAGCATTTTTTTGCTTTTCCTTTTTAATCAAAGTGGGTTTTTTTTGGGCAAGGGGGAGGGGGAAGGGTTTTTGGTTTATTATTTTTAAGGCTGACTCTAAACAGTTCAACATTTCCCTAGGCTTTCAGTGCACAACTTAGCTATTCAAATCAGGGTATTTTGGCTTTAAGAGTATTTTAGCTAATTCTTAGGCCTTTATCTACCACTTCTTAGTATACTATGAATAAGTTGAAAGGCTATGGAGCTTTTTCCTAATTTTTCAAGGGCCCTTTTACTACCTAATGTGTTTTCATCCCATGTTATTTGCTGACTAGCTCTAATTGGCTCTTCTGGTATCGTTCCAGTCCGTGCGTGTGGGATGGTTTGGCAGGTGACGTGTGACAGAACAGGGAGTTCGAGAGATCCTGGCCTCACAAGGAATGTTGTGGGTTAGAAATGGGACCTCGTTCATTCCATGCGGGAGCTCCCATGAGCTTTGTCTGCGGCACTGGGTGCTGGGCTGGTGTCAAGCACAGGTGTTGTAGCTCTGGAGCGATGCTGAATTACACAGCCGCACATCAGAAATAATCAGCCTCAGAATTAACAGTATCAAGGTCAAAGCTTGGTTCAGAGCACAGTGAAAAGGGAAGGGTGGTTTCTGAAGGTGCAGGGCTCATAATTTCTCAGCCTCAGGGTGATACAAAACAGCAAAATAAGGATTTTCAATGAAACAGAGATTGCAGCTGAAGAGTTTTGTTACTGAGATAAAATAGTGAATAAAAGTGGCTTAAGCTGTCCAAAATAGTAACGCTGTTGTGCCCAGGATGGGCTAGGAACACTAGTCAAATGATTTCTAGAGGGAAATAATATCTTTTATTAGAGTAACTAATATATTCAACAACTCTTGCTAACCATGGCGTTGCAAAGATGCCCAAACCATAGTTTGGGGATTCACTGGTGCATGGAGAGGCTTCAGCTAAACAAACACAGAAGAAAACATTTAACCTTAAAAAGAAGCCAGTTTTAAAAGCAGTCTAATAAAACCAATCCATTTCCACTGGAGTTTGGGCGCATGCCAGAAGTTCCCCTCTGCTTAGGAAGCTCAGCTGATGTGATTTGCTCAGCTTACCCCACTGTGAAGCTGAGCAGTGGAGAGGATTATGCTGTTTTGTTTTATTTTATCAATTGGTTGAGCATTTGTTATGCTTCCTGTCAGGGGGTCTGACCCGCAGTCTTGGCTTGCTGCCCCCCATGGATGCTCCGTGGGCTGCAGATGGCCAATGGGCAGATCATCCCGCTGGCCCTGGATGCTGCTGTGTGCTGGCTGCTGCAAATCTCTGCCTGCGAACAGGAATAGTTCTTCCTGCAGGAAGATGCTCTTGATTTTTCTTTCTTTTTGTGTGTGTTAGTTTATTTTTGACACTTTCTGGGGGTACTTTTCCAGAAGGTTATTTTGGAAGAGCTCAACAAGGATCTGCTTTGGGGAAATCCCATCCCCCAAAGAAAGCAATTCCACCCATTCGAGGTACTTGGAGCTGCAAAGCACTGAAAGGTGAGAGACTTGCTCAGCAGCAGGAGACCAGAGTGAGGAGGACAATCCACACTCTGCTCCACCGAGTGCCCAGAAGGCACCATCCACCCCATCTGTTGCCTGTCCTGTATCCCTTGGGGAAAAGACTAGGGATTGGCAGTACTGCTGGTTGACAAGACCATGGAGGAAGGCAGCCCATGGAAAAGGCAAAGCACCTTTGCTGGGAGCTCCTTCTTTCCCCAAAGCGCTGCTGCTCTACTCGCTCATTTTGACAACACTTAGGTGGACTTGAAAAGGTGGTGAAGATCGACCAACTTGTTGTCATGCACCCTCTGGTGCTTTCCTGATCTCCGGTGTGACTGTCTTGGATATCCCATGGGATATTTAGCTGTATTCCCTTCTATGCTTGTTGGGCATGTGGCTCTGGCTTGTGCCATTTGCTTTCTGGCCAGTGCATCCAAATGCTGGAAAAGAGACAGGATAGAGTGAATCAGACCCTTAGGCCTTTTCACTATGCCCTTTCCTGGGCAGAGGAAGGAGAAAGCAACTGTCTGGAGCTTCTGCCCACTGCTAGGTATAAGCTATGCAAAGAAATACTTAATGTAACGCCATTTACTACTAAAAATAAAGAAGACAACCAAGCACACAAACCATGGTGAATTCCAGCACAGCATTGTCCCATCATCAGCATGGGACATCTGGTCTTCAACTCCAATAAACTGTTGGGTAGTTGTTCTTAGGTTCTTGTTATACAGCAAAAGAAGAAAGACTTTAAATAAGAATGTGTGTTATAGCAAGGTAATAAGTAAAGGTTCATATTTAGGTACCTTTATTACTGTATTTATCCATTCATCAATTTATTATTATATGATGATGTTCAGTGGCCTACGTAAATGGGCAGCTTTTAAATCTTGGAAACATTAGCTCCCCCAAATAATGGGAGAAAAAGTTAATGCCATGTTAGCTCCAAGTATTATATGAACTTAAATCCATTTCATCTTAACTAGTTTTGCTTGGAAAGCTCTTTTTTCTATTAGGTAAACGAGCAGGCATGTTGTCACAGCACAGTTAAATCCCATAGCTTATTACCATGAAATATATGAGCTTAGAGGATATGAAAGTGTTCCATCCAAGAGGATATGAAAGCAGTCTGCCCAGAGAGAGTTCAAGGCCTTTTGTATAAGGAACGCAATTTCAGGCTTTAAAGCTGTACCATGTGTCAGGCTTCTTGAAAGAGGCGGTTTTCAGAATGGCCTTTTAAACTGGTAATTATTTCCCATATGTCATCAAGATGGACTCTTATAGGAGAAATAAAGACCCTTAAAAGGAATTCAATTTGAGGGGGCTCCTCCACTGACTGAGATGCAATTGCAGGATGTGTGGGGTAGTCTGGCTAGCCCGAGGACCAACGAGTGGCTTGAATTTTCCCCCAAAAAGCTTTTTGGATCCCAGTGGGGTGGCTTGGAGATGCTGGTCTCACTGCAGCTTGCCTGGTGCTGGTGTCTCCTTGGGCCAGGCCAAAGCTGGGAAAGGCGGGAGCACCTTGGGTGGCAACTGCACCCCCATCGCCGCTAGCCACGGTCTTACTTGGTGCCAACCAAGCTGGTGCCAACCAGCTTACTTGGTGCCAACCTGCTGCAGTGTCAGACCCTGGGCAGCGCACGAGGGGCGGGAGCTGCTCTGTGGGACCGCCTCGCATCCCAGAATGAGCCATCTTTTCACATTCTCCTACTGAATATTTGGAAGTAATTTCTAGGAATCCACCCATTGTCTGTTTTGCAGTTGTCTGATTTATTCTGTTGCACAGGGATTTTGGACAGGAAATAGCGTTTCATTCTTTTTAGTACATAATCATTAAAATATATTTTTACAGTTAGTAACAGACTTTAAGCATATCCCTGGCCCTCATATTAGTCTCGCTCCATTCAAGAATAAAACTTGACTACAAATGAGGAGGATCTGGAGCCACAAATAGAAAACAAAAATTACCAGTACCAAGAAATATGTAAACTGAAGTTTCCAGAAACAGTCACATATTCCAAATTTAATCCATAGAATATAAATTGCATAGTTGGATTTGAATACACCAACCAAGATACTTAAATAGGTAATGAGGCATCTGTCTCACAGCGTGTTATTTAGAAAACCTAATACCACATATAAACTGATTTCCTTATGAAAGCTGACACCCAGGGCTTCACTGTATACAGAAAGCAAATACCAGAACATGTATAAAAATGCTTGTACTGCCCATTACCCTTTCAAGGATGTTAAGATTTTTCATGGTGTTGCTGCCTCCCCATGTTCAGCAACTGAGAGTGACACCAAACTACCCCATCTTGCGTGGAGTCAAAAATAGCCACTTAAATATGAGGGATTCTGAATTTTGTTTCTAATGCAACAGGGCTTCTAAGAAATTAAAATAACACCAGGGTTAAGCCACCGTTGTCCTTCAGGCTAGAAGTGTGAAGGGGAGAGATACATTTCTTCGTGTTGTGACTTGGGGATTATCTTTTCAATATTTAAGTTCTTTAAAAGCAAAATTTACTGAAGGGAGAAAGAGAACTAGAAAATACAGCAGCTTTGAGTGCTGAGTTCAGAATGACCCAGGGTTAGACGATGGCTGTGACTGATTCAAGCTTACTGTGCTCCTCTGTAAAAACAAGCGAATGTGGTTGCAGCTCCGCCAGCTCCCCCGGCGCAGGAGCAAAACAAATCGGCTCTTAACCCTCTCTGCTCGGCCCAGAGGGGGCAGCTTAATTTTTGCTTTCTCCTCTTTCTGATCATTTGTGCTCTCTGGACAACATCTGCACCTTTCCTGCAGTTAAATCATGTTCGGAGTAGCGGTCAGATCACTTTATATTCCTACAAATATGACGCATTAAGGATCCAGCTCTTGGTTGCCATTGGAACTGGCCAGGCCCCTGGTGATTTATTTCCCTGCAGGTCCATGTGGTTCCTCCCGTTCAGGCTGGAGGGCTTTGACAATATTAGGGGCAAACGAACGGAGGAGGAAAGGTGCAGCAGGAGGTGTCCCTGCTCCCCGTTGTCACCCCCTCCACCACTGCAGTGGCCTCTTGCACCTGGGTCTTGTACAAGCAGGGAAGGGATGGCCAGAAGAGATTGGAGACGAGACAAAGTTACTGGCTGGAGTCTCGTTCTCTTAATACCTAGGCAAGAACAATGTTGTTTCTTCTTCCTCTTTCTTTAAATTACTATTATTTTTATTTTATTTTTGCTGTGGAAGAGGCACATTTCCCCCTTCTGCCTGGCTCGTTTTATGGGTGGCTGAGGAGTCTGGGTGAGATGGGTCACGTCCACTGGCATGAGGGATATCGAGTGCCCCGGTTTGATGTGCGGTGTTTGTTGCAAATAGCTGGTGCTTTTTAATTGATGCTTTTCATCACATCTTTTAGGAATAAGAAATTGAGCATGCACAGACGTGCTTTTCAGTCTGTCCTGACAGAAATACGTTATCTGCAAAGATAAAGGCTAGAGTTAAACCAGTCTCAGTGAATGCTCTGGTGCTGCCACACTTTATGGGCACCTGGGGCTCCAAGGCCAGTCTCTATATAGCACATGGGAAGCTTGAGCGTCCTGGCATGTTACAGCAGGAGGGGTATAAAAATGCAATTAAAAACTTCCTCAGTTGGAAGGAACGGGGCTGAGATTCTGAGTCCACTGTATTCCAAACAGGGCTGTTTCCTTCGGGTTGTATCTGCTGACAAAAACGGTGTTTCCCTGACGGTTCAGACTCGCTGAATCTCCTTATTCCTGTTCCCTGCGCAGAGCAGCTCCACTGCAGTATGGACTTCCCATCTCTGCACCGGTACCCGAGCCTGCTCTGCTAGGCTGCTAGTAATCGCAGACTGATCCTGCAAAACTTCGCGATGACAGTGGATGAATGGGCGTTTTGTTCCAAAGTGACTGCTCCACCACATATCGCTGTCACATCACCTCAACACCACCAGTCACTCTGATTTTCGGTAGCTGCTGGGACTTGCTGGAAACAGTAGGGCCTGTCATTTTGAGATTAAGAGGGGATTAGCTGTGTGATTTCAGCCAGCCCTAATCGAAAGGTTAAACGCTTCGGGAGGAGGAAGCGTGTGCGCACGCGCTCCAAAACAACAGATGGTTCCAATAAAGTCGCTCCCACCGCCGGGAAGCGCCGCGTCTTGACACGAGCAGCGCCGCGTCGCACCGGGGCTCTTGTTTCTACCAGCCTGTCTCAGCAAGGCCAAATCCCCCCAGGGCAGCGAGGGGTAATCGGGAAAGGATGGCGATATCTGCCCCAAGAGCTGCCCCTGCCAGCCCCTGCTCTCCGCTGCTCTGTGCGCAGAGCAGCCGCCTTTGAGGGGCAGCTTCCCCGGCGACCTGCTCTTCCCCTGCGCCCGCTGCAGCAGGAAGGCTCTTTTTATAAAGACTCCGCAAAAAACGTGTTGTTTCTTGGAGCCACTCCATAAAAAAAACCCTCTCTATTTCAATCAATGTATCGATGTATTCAATTATTGTGCAACTAAATTAATGTGCCCCTTGTGACAGGGTTGCAGAAAATGAGCAGTGTTTTATGCATTAAAGGCAAACTGGTAAAAGATTGTTTTCCAAGGTTAGATTGTTCCACGGTGAATATGAAGGGCTTTTTTTCCAATTAAAAGATGAGGGTTTTTCAGAGTGCTGTAGTATCAATTGTATTACTTCTTGCAGATTCACTGTGTGTCTTGGTTTAACACATATAAATAAGTGAACAACTGTCAGTATTACTAACTGACACATCTTCAGAGATAGCAAATAATATTATTCATTTTTATATGTATTGTATTTAATACTTGCCCACCATTTTTCAGTGAAAAAAGAAAATCTTATGGGGAGGACCAAGAAAAAAAGTGCAAGTAGGAGGCAATAGCCTCTCCCCAAAACTTTGAATTATGCATTTTGTAGAAAATAAAGGTGGAAATATTCATCTGGATTAAAAATTTTTCCATTTGAAACTTGTTTCACCTTAAACCCTCTTGATACTTTTCTTTAAAATTGGGTTCAGTGGTATTTAATGTGTTCTATAAATGTAACAAAGAATGGGAACATTTTCAATAACTGAACTGTATCTGCAAATAAACTTTTTGATGGTCTTCTAAGTTATCAGAAATCTGAGAAATATCTGTATTTTTTTTGTATATACTTTGTTCATTTTCTCCTAAACCTTTTTCTGTGTCCTCTCTTCTTGCTTGTTTTTTGGACAAAGGCCTTCTTTATTCTGGAGGCCAGGATCCCAGTAAAACGGTGCCAGTCCTGAGTTCATCAGGAGGGCAAAGTTTTTAATCACTCACAAGTCTCTGAGCTCCTTTTCAGGCAGAATTTTCATCTTTATTTCTGAATGTCAAATGGGAAACAAAACTTTCTTCACCAAGTGTTTTCAGCTAATGTTTACAAGCTGTATCTGCAGGAATGATAAATTAGGTGTGAAATTAAAGCCTTAATTAGAGCATCTTAGTCTCACAATACCCAAGAAATGTGTTGAGTATTGTATTCTTGCAAAATCATCAGTTACAATGGATTGCTGGCCTGAAGGAATAAATAATCCAAACAAAACAACCCCAAACCCTACATGAACTTATAATATTGATAAGGGAATTTCTGTCAATATATCTCAAAGAGTTTTACAGCTCCTTGTTGTCTCCTGGGAAGCCAAAACCCATAAGATCGAATTATTTGATCAACAGAACACAGTAAATCAGTGTCAAATGTGAAGAACCCAATTTTCTGACTCCTAGTTCTGTGCTCCAGTCTGAGGCCTGCATTAAATTCCAGGCAAAACACAGATAAAAAGAGGCAGAAAGGGATGCAGCAGGGAAGAAAAAAAAAAATCTGGAACTCACTAAGCATCTTGTAATTCCTGGTTTGTGCTGGTGCTAATGCTTGTGTGCAACACGAATGCCATTTATAGCATTTAGCTGCTGGCTTTAGATACTAAGTGACATAATTTGCTCAAGCAACACGCAACTCATTTCACAGCTGGGACAGGCAGCAAACCCTATGCAGCCCTGGGTGAAGAACCCTGGTCCCTGGCTTTCCCTGGCAGCGATACGTGGTGCTAAACCGTGTTAGTGCTACGGAGTGCTGGAGAGGGGCTCCAAAACAGGCACCGAGAGATGAGGTATTAGACAGCTGAGAAAGACTTTTAATGAAGAAAAAGAGCTGCTTTCAATACCTTTTAAAGAATATTTGAGTTTGTAGGGCCATTTATCGCTTTGCCAAAAGCCTTACAATGGCTATCTCAAGCAATGCTTTTCACTCTAAAGTACCAGCTCACCGCCGCATCTTTATTAAAAAAATATTCCCCATCTCTCCTCTGTATTTCGCCCACTAATCCAGCCCAACCTCAGTGTCCGCGCCAAAGGAAATGGATTGCATCAGGCAATGTCATTTGCTAAAAGGCCGGAGTGGTCGGGCTGTCCCTTCCCTTCGCTTTATATTCCGAGGATCAATTTCATCAATTTCAGCGCTGGAAGGGAAATTGGAAAACTGCAGAATCGATTTGCGGCCGCGAAGTTCTATTTTCTTTTACACCTCTTTCATCACCGTCTCTATCATCCTCACGTTGTACGGTATTATTATCGACAGCAGCCTGGGTGCCGCTGATAATTGCTAAACTGGGGGGAAAGCTACTCCTCGCAAGTGAAAGCAAAACCATCTCAGAAGCAGGGACGGAGCGGTGCTGGTCTTGCTTTTAAAATCTTCTTATTTGGACTGCTGATACTGGGCCTACCGTACATTATTTCTGCGAGCTAAAGGATGTGTCTTTAAGATCTTATTCCAACGAATTTTGGTCTGTTCACTTTTTTTTTTTTTTTTGGACAAACTTCTCATACTATTCGGCCTCAACATTGCATTAGATCTCTTTTTAATAAAAAGCAGGAAAATACACACTGCGAAACTACTGAAGACTTGACAATTTGTCTTTCATTAACTGCATTTCACACAGCAAAGGCAGAAAACACGAAAAAAAAAAATGTTTCCAGAGCAAACTTCTGATAACGACTCAGTTATCAGGAGCAAACCCAGCGGCCAGGCATGGCAAACAGCTGAGGGAGTGGTAAATACGAGCTGCTCTGTCTCCACGCAGTGAGAGAAACTGCTGTTATCAAAGGTCACAGGCAGCAAAATGGTTGCTCAGCTGCTGGAGGCAGATGGGTGCCTGGCGCGGTGGCACTGGCATTGCTAACTATGCAAATACAGGCAAAAAAAATGACTGCTTTTGGTGTGACGCGCTTGCCGTTTGCTCAGCAGGTTTTATGTTTTGGATGAATGGGCCAAGCAGCCCAGTGATGTCCTGGCAGCCAAATGCCGCCGTGGCCCTGCTGTGTCTGCCTGGTGCCAGGAAAGCTGCGAGGATTTTCCCTTTCTTTGGGATAAATTGTATCGTGGAGGGGGACACTGACAAGCAGCAGTGGCCACCAGGGCAGGGCCGCTGAGTGCCGCCCGCAGTGCCCTGCCTGAGGGGAGACCCGAGAGGAGGCCGCAGCGCCCCAAAATGGCCGCTCGCCTCAGCGGC
>NW_010586459.1:71267-139957 GCF_000705375.1 Tinamus guttatus | reverse complement strand
GGGGCCGTGGGGAGGGGTGTCTGGTGGGGGGGTCAGTGGGGAGGTGTGCTGAGGGGGGCATGGGGAGGTGTGCTGGGGACCTCTGTGCTGAGGGGTGTCTGTGGGGAGGACCCATGGGAGGGGTGTCTGTGTTGAAAGGTCTTGGGCTCTGAGCTATTTCGCTGGTGGGGGCCACGAGGAGGTGTTGAGGGGTGCAGGGCTCGTGGGGGTAGTTTGGGGGAGAAGGGTTATTTGTAGGGGCACCCCCTGCACTGCATGTGTTTGGGAGTAGCTAAGCAGAGAGGAAGGACTGGGTTGTTCCCCAGGAAAGGCTTCTGTGAGGGTGAGTTTGTGGAGAGGAGAGGAAGAAAGGAGGGTTCTCGAGGATGCATGGGGGCAGTATTTTGCCAAGGATGGGTGAATGTCTGGGAGAAACAAAAGTTTTGAGGTGCAAATGGCGAGGAATGTTAATAGATGACAAAGATGTGCATGGGGAGATAAAAGAAAGGCAGCGAAAGTGCCTGGGAAGGTTTCACAGGGTGAAAAACTGCAATATGAGTGGTACTGTGGCTTAGGCAGAAATCCTGGGGCATGGGAACGAGTATCCCTTCCTGGCCAGTTCCACCAGTGCTGGAACCTGACTTGATTGCATCTGCTGGTTGAGAAACTGGCAGAGTTGGGGAAATCTTCAGAAGCATTTCAGAAATGATAGAAAGTAAATGAAAGGCTCATGCAGTACCGGATACCTAAGAGCCTTCTTGTAAGTCAGAACTTTCTTAGGAAGGATTGGAATTGATCTAGCAAAGTTATTTGCTTGGAGTTTACTCAGTAGTGCTTAACATTGCTCCTGAAAATGTGATTCCGCCCTTCCCTGACTTACTCATTTTGAATGTGGGAGCTTAGTTACTGTGATAAAGCTCTCCTCTCACAGATTATACTTCCAAGCATAATATTTACTATTTTATTTTATTTGGGGAAAGGCATTCTCGAGACTTTTCCTATCAGTAGTTTGAGGAGACATTGCCAGGATTTGGCCCCTTGCCTACCATCAGAAATGTGTGCACCTTGGCAGAACCATACTGATTTAATTGGGACTGAATTCTGAGTAAGAGAAATTGTAGCTGCCATATATCAGTATGGATTAGGATTTAAATCTCCTATTCATCGTCCTTGTTCACTGTCCTCTCTTAGCCTTTGTTTAGCCCTAAACATGTTGGAGGCATCTCTGTTGCAGTCAGCAGCATTACCTGATTTGCAGCTCTTGCCACCTAATGTTTTTCTTTTGAGGTCTCCTTTGTTGTTGTTGCGCAAAAATCTTGTTACTATTACGAAACAGTTTTTTGTGCTTGAGATATTGCTCAATTTTCACTCTGGGCTTTACTCGATTAAGCATATCGTGTGCTCTTTAGGCACATATGCTTTACTTCATTTGTTTTCACAACAATATGTGAGTTCCTTCACACCTGAGTAATTTTAGAGTGTAAACGCATTTTATTTGTGAAGAAAAACAGAGTCATGTATACAAAATTATGAGAATTTATCTAATGGATTTGTTGCCTGCATACTTATTGTGGAATACGGGGGCTGTTTCTTTATGACTGTACTATTACCAATAGTCTGTGCAAGTTAGTAGCCAGTTCCTGTTTCAGCATAAAGATAGTACATACAGAGAGACATGTGTCATGGTGATCTAGACTGGGAGTTTTTTTTGTTTTACACGTTTTATTCCCTTTTTACAAAACAGTAACCACTGTGATACTTGTGTTATTTTTTCAAGCAATATATAATAAATATGAAATAATTACTTTTTTTTTCTTGAAAATAATAGGTATAATCATATATATTAATTTGCATAGTAGTTTGGGAAAGGGGGAAGAATGAAGTATCTTTGTCTTTAGTCATCACTGCAAGTTCTAGACTTGTTGTTGATGGATGATGAGGCACTGAGGAAGTAAGGAATATTAGCCTCTGCTAATTCTTTTTAGTGCATGCCCTCTGTGTGTGTACACAATAAAACTGTTTCCATTTTACTTCATAGAACCAAGTAAGTTTTCACAAACGCTGAACGGGATTCCGTCATCAAACCCAGTCAGCAGTGGAATGGACCCTTTCCATGCTTGCAGTATTCTTCAACAGCTTAAAACCATGTACGATGAGGGACAGCTGACGGATATTGTGGTGGAAGTGGATCATGGGAAAACATTCTCCTGTCATAGGAATGTTCTTGCTGCAATCAGTCCTTATTTCAGGTATAATGAATGCATCCTCTAATGAATGTGTAATGAAAATGTAGTCCACATCTCTACTAATATTCCATGCAACTCTCAATGACCATATAGCAGGCTTAGTAAATATTTCTCTGCTTTTAATGCCACTGAATTATCATTGTCTGTTTTTTTTGTTGGTGGTGTTTTTCAAAGGGACCTTTCTCTGACCAAAATCTCATGTATTTTAAAAAACAAAAATTCTTCCAGTATGGAAGAAACCTGCATACAGTAACAGCATAATTCAACTCTTTGTTTCCTTTTAATATTGTATGTTCTAGGATATTAGAATATATTTAAGGAATAGCATGTTGGATGTTGACTTGCTATGTTAAGGGTTTTGTTTATATTAATTTTTATTCCAGTCCAGTTCCTTTATTTATTTTATTTTATTTGCTTTAGGAAGTCTAGAACTGCTTTTAAATTTAGGTATCCAAGCAGGACAGTGTACCATCAGTGGCAGTTGTATTTGTGGTGGTGTTAAGGGCAGGCACATTGGGATTAGCTGTACAGTATAGTTTTTATTTCTTTTACCTATAGCTAGAAAGTGATTAAAAATAAACTGCCATTTTTTTTTCTTTTGCAGATCCATGTTCACTAGCGGCCTTACGGAGAGTACCCAGAAAGAAGTTCGTATAGTTGGTGTTGAAGCAGAGTCAATGCATTTAGTATTGAACTATGCATATACCTCCAGGGTAATGCTGACAGAGGCCAACGTTCAAGCTTTGTTCACTGCAGCTAGTATCTTCCAGATTCCTTCCATACAAGACCAGTGTGCTAAATATATGATCAGTCATTTGGACCCACAGAACTCCATTGGGGTGTTTATCTTTGCTGATCACTATGGTCATCAGGAGCTCAAAGAAAGGTCCCAAGACTACATTCGTAAAAAGTTCCTGAGTGTCACCAAAGAGCAAGAGTTTCTTCAGCTGCGAAAAGACCAACTCATAAGTATACTCAACAGTGATGACTTAAACGTAGACAAAGAAGAGCATGTTTATGACAGCATTGTAAGGTGGTTTGAGCATGAACAAAATAAGAGAGAAGTGCACCTTCCAGAAATATTTGCCAAATGCATCCGTATGCCTCTGTTGGAAGAGACATTTTTAGAGAAAATCCCACCCATGTTTGCACAGGCAATGGCCAAAAGCTGTGTACAAAAGGGCCAACGTAGTGCCAATGGCTATACTCAACGGCTTGGAATGACTGCTTCTGAAATGATCATATGCTTTGATGCTGCCCACAAACACTCAGGAAAGAAGCAAACAGTGCCTTGTTTAGATTCGGTCACAGGGAGAGTGTTTAAACTATGCAAGCCACCAAATGACTTGAGGGAGGTTGGAATTCTTGTATCTCCTGATAATGATATTTACATTGCGGGTGGTTACAGGCCAAGCAGCAGTGAGGTCTCCATTGACCACAGAGCAGAGAGTGATTTTTGGATGTACGATCACTCTAGCAATAGGTGGATTCCAAAAGCTCCTTTGCTGCGAGCTAGAATAGGCTGCAAATTGGTTCATTGCTGTGGTAAACTGTATGCAATAGGTGGTCGTGTGTATGAAGGAGATGGGCGAAACTCCCTCAAGTCTGTGGAGTGCTATGACAGCCGAGAGAACTGTTGGACAGCTGTGTGTCCAATGCCAGTAGCAATGGAGTTTCACAGTGCTGTGGAATATAAGGATAACATCTATGTTTTACAGGGTAAGGTGGTTTGACTCTATTTGGTGTTATACTGGAAGTGGGGAGCACCTAATCCGACTGTCTGTGCACCTTAAAAAAAGCCACTTTTCCTGGAGAGCGAAGTGCTATGGGATAATGAAGTGGGAGGAACGGGTGAAGGCAGTGGGTGAAGAAGAGTGAGGCTGTTGCTTGACTTCTCATGCTCTGGGGATGTTACCAAGTTGTAGTCTTGAATTATTGCATTAATTACAGTTCTGGTATTTTGATAATTAGAATGAAAATTCCGTAATAACTTTCTTTATCTAAGGTGATATACACTAATGTTGAGGGGAAAAAAAATATCCTATGAAGCACTTCGTATTTAGCTAAATCTGTGAAAATTCCTGCCATCTGTCTTTGATACCTTGTAAAAATCAGTTAACCATTGGGGCCCTTCCATTTCTTCCCCTGCTATTAGAAACATTCTAGGTAGCCAAGAAAACTGCTTTATCTCTTTCTAATTAGCTCAGTGTCTTGGGTCAATAGTTACAGTACTGCTGTTCCGTCTTTTATTTCTGTAAATGACCAGATTTATTGGTGTGTTGAATCTTAATTCTTAAATGAGTGGGTTAGGTACAATTTTAGTACCGACCCTGATAGATCCATTGCTGTGCCATTAGAAAACCACTGAATCAGAGTAAAATACAATGATTAAAACATGTGTGCTGACAAGGGTATATTAGTAAGATCTTGCTATTCATGCCTATGAAAATGGTGTGATGGAAAAGATACCTGCAGTTGCTCTAAGCTAGAAATTACACATTCCGGGGCTCTGAAAAGAATACTTCATTCTTCTCTTGTTGGTAGTCTTTGTGGGTGGGTATATATACGCCATACAGCAGTCTACACTTAAGTGATGGTATCTGTAGGGCTGGAGTAAGAGTCCCAAGAGGTAGAAAGAAATGTGTGGGGGCATTGTTTTTGAATTCTTATTTCTTTGGTTTTTGATTTACTTAGTTCCAACTCTGTGTAAACATTTGCAAAAGTCAGGATCTTATGTTCATAGCAGGCCCTTTTTGAATTGCTTTCTATACACCAGCTGGGACCACAGGACAAAAACAGCATAGAGTATACTGTAAATTCATTATTACTTACCAGAAGAAGTCAACCTGACTTCCTGGCTCTGCATTTTTGCCACTCCATGAGGTCAGTGGTTTCCACATGATCTGTAGAGATGGTGTTTTCTTCTTTCAGTGTTTCTATATTAGGTTTCACTCCTGTGGCTCTAAATAATTCTGCTATATGAGCAAGTTTTCTGTATCTGTGTGTTTCTGTTGGGTCAGAGGTCTGCTTTATATCACTAAAAAGGAATGCTGAGGAATATTTAGTTAGAATACATTTTAATCCATAAACATTCTTTAGAACTGCTAAAAATGGATTTTTTTAATAGAAGTATTGTAACAGGTGGAAACTGTAAAATAAGAACACTTCTTGTTTACAGATTTTTAGCTACACTTAATTCTGTGCTTGCATGTTCTTAAAATCAACTCAGTGCTTTCAAAAATAAGGAAGCTGATGCACTCTGCTAACCAGCAAATCATAATGATTTGCATTGTGACACAAAGTGACTTCTCTGAGTCTGATGGTAAAACCTTAATTGATTTGCACCGAAGTACTTTATAAAAAGTTAGCTTTCCATTTTCCTGGAGAGAGCTTTTAAATTTGAAGTAGTTGATAAGGACTGACTTGGGTTTAAAATACTAACTAAGAAGCAAGAATCAATCATGGGAGATTATGCTGTGGACCAAAAGTGAAAAGTAATAAGATGTGTTATTTGTAAGACTTAGTCTATTAAGCTATTTGCACCTATTTTGCTGTATTATTTCATTATTATTATTATTTATTTTTATCAAACTTGAGGTGTTTGTTCACATCGCAGATCAAAATTCTTAAATGTGAAATCATAAATAATTTGAACTCTGCTTATTTTTGGCAAATGTTAGGTTTTTGTTTGTTTGTTTGTTTTTTCCCCCTAGGCTTTACCAAAGATAACATGATTTTTTGGTGTCCCTTTTACCAAGTTTGCAGAGTATGAGCTTTCAATGGACTGAACTTCTGTTATCTAGACTCTAGACATTCCTTTGTGCAGTCAGTAGGAGAGGTGTCTTATTATCCAATCACAAAAGTACTGATGAATCAGTAGATTCCCACAAAGAATCACGTGGCATCCTTTTAAACAAATCAAACTAAATGATTAATCCAGCAACATGATACAAATGGTTACAAAATCTGTGTGTAACGTAAGACAGTTAATTGCTCACATTTAACAAACTTTTTTAATTCCACAACTTTTCCCCCTTGTCTGTAGGTGACACATTTTGTGAAGAAACCAATGAACCTAACAAATACTTCCTGACAGTTAAAGTTTGGAGTCTTGAAAGCTTTTGTTCCAGATTCTCAAGGAGATTGAGTAGTAGTAAAGAACAGCTAAGAAATATATAAAAAACATAATATTTCTCATATCTTTCAAACTTTCTCTTTTGCAGCCTGGATATAAACTCAAAGTAGGTTTTATGTAGGCTATTAGTATTTTTATGCACCGGATGCATGATCATGGTAGTGGTTTTGTTATGGGGTAAGGCATTTGAAGACTGGGTCTGCGTGTTTGGAAAAGATGTATGGAAGCTCAGTAGCAGCAAAACTCATTTTCTAGAAATGATACATAAGTTGTTTCCTTTTTCCTCTCTTTTCAGGGGAATTTTTTCTCTGCTATGATCCTCAGAAAGATTACTGGGGGTTTTTGACCCCAATGACTGTGCCTAGGATCCAAGGCTTGGCAACTGTATACAATGACTCCATCTACTACATAGCTGGAACCTGTGGAAACCATCAACGTATGTTTACCATAGAGGCCTATGACATTGAGCAAAATAAATGGACTCGAAAAAAAGACTTCCCATGTGACCAATCCATTAATCCGTATATAAAACTTGTCCTCCTCAAAAATAAACTCCATCTGTTTGTCAGAGCTACTCAAGTCACTGTTGAAGAACATGTTTTCAGAACCAGCAGGAAGAATTCGCTCTATCAGTACGATGAGGTTACTGACCAGTGGCAAAAAGTGTATGAGACTCCAGATAGACTCTGGGATTTGGGCCGGCATTTTGAATGTGTTGTTGCTAAATTGTATCCACAGTGTCTTCAGAAAGTTATTTAACTTGTTTATTTTTTTTTTCAGTAACAAGCCTTAGTGATTTCAGTGGTAATATGATGCTAGAGAAAACATGTCTTAAAAGAAAACAAAGAAATTCTGTCAGTATTTATTGTAAGCTGAAACAGACAGTTTTTTGTATATGGGGATGGGTGCTCTTCAAAGGTTGCAGTCTGGGAGGGAATTACTGATTCAGTTTCATATTTACTGGTATTTTCCTGGGAAATGAGAAGGAGGTTACAAAGTGCAATTATCAGCATTTTTTTTCTGGTAAACACTTAATCATGTCATACTAGAGCAATGTTTTTGTGGTAAGAACAAATTAAGTGGAGGAGCCAGGATAACTATGCACTACAGGGAAAGAAAATCTAGCATTAATAGCTAAGGACGTCCAAGCTGTTTTGAAGTGACTTTTTTCTCTCCTTTTTTCTCTTTTCTTATTTTTTTTTTTAATACGGGTAAAATTTGAGGCAATATCACTAAATCTTTTAGTTTAGATTATTTGAAAGTACATAGAGGATTGAGAGATCCTGATTCTTAATGATCTTTTTTTGTACTGTTTTTGAAATCTGCTAAGATGTACCTGATCTTGTTTGTGCACTACAGTTTGGGAGAAATACGCAAGTACGAATTGGAATGTGGAGTATCCCAGAAAGAGGCCTGTGTAGATTACTGTACCACTTCCTGTATGGATTTTTGTTAAAATTGAGATTAATTATTTTAAAAACAACACAAAAAAAATCCCAACACCTATTTTCTGCCACTTAGATGTAGTGCTTTAAAAGCATTTTTTTTTCTCTACACTGCTCAAAACATCTGTCATCCCGTAAAGGGCTTTAATCCAAAAGTTGATGGTGCTAGTACATTTTTAATACTTGTTTGTCTGAAATGGGCTAGCCTTATGCCTGCTACTTTCCACGGAGTGTCTGTCTGTCTTCAGGCCCTGTCCTGTCATCGTATTGTCTTTTTTAGCATTTTTACTGCGGTGGTAGATTGTTGCACAGAATGATGACAGGATGTAGCCTTAATGATAGTTTGTGGAGTGTTCATTCAATATCCACTAGAGCACAGTGCTGCGTGCAGTGATGGTTGTGTGCTCCAGTAACTCTGAAAAGTGTGGTTTAACTTGTCTATGCTTTTCTCCCTGTAATCAAGCCCTCAAATATGTTTTCTTTCATTCTAATCTATAATGTGAAAATTTGCACTACTGAGCTGTCTTCATAATCCGGTATGTTAAAGCAAGGTTGACAGTAAGCGTCCACAGCTTAGATAAGCTTAGATGCAAATACAGAACAAGGATCCAATACATTGCAACACTTTTCTCTATGTATTAAACATTTAGCTTATTTTTAAGACTTAAGTTCAAAATTTAACCTCTACTTCAATAATGAAAGCTGCATAGAAAAGGGAAAAGATTAATCCTAGAATTCTTACCAGCTACAATTTGCATTGGTTAGTTTGTTGCAGACAATTCTTTCTGAGCAAAGAGTATGTTACCTTACCCTGCTATATTTCTTCAAATTCACTGAAGTAAAACAGTTAACTGGAAATGGCAGTGGCCATCATTGCCTGTAAGTGCTTACCATGATCTGGTTTTAAAAATACGCTATTTCAATAAGCCAAATACTTAGCTCACCAATGTCTATCCCCCTGGCATGATTGAGAATTTGGATAATGTTCACTTACTATATGGTTTTACTGCTCCCAAATGGAGTTTTTCTTATTTAAATGAATGCTCACCTGGTTCTATTTCTTAATTCATGCACAAAACGTTAAAATGGCAAAAACAAACAAAAAACTGTGAAATGAAATGGAAAAAAAATGCCTCTTTGCATTACATACCTCATCTTCCAGAGTTTCACCAAACAGCTTTTTTTTGAAACGCGAGTGCTTGCTTTTTTCCCCCCTCCTCCTTTTTTTTTTTTTTTTTTCTTCCAGAAGTAAAGTTGGAGTTGCCAGCATTGGCTAAGACTGCATTTTACAACAGTGTTGAGTGTGTGCTGTTTCTTTGTTTAGTTTTCTTCTGGATATCTTATATATATATATCCATAGCCAAGAGTAAGAGCATGAGTTTTTTTGTTTTTTGAGTACAACTGTTTTTTTAAATTCTCCTTAGTCCTTGGCTAGCTGTCTTTGTGCTGTTGTAGGCCTCTAGCTGCAAGCTTTCTGAAGCACCCTCCCTAACAGTGTTGCATTTGTGTGTAAACCATTTTTTTTGCAAAGTGTTACGTAACTTTTATTCTTGTTTTCGTTTTGTTTGTTTTTTTTTTTTCCAAGCTTGGTTGAGTATTTACATGACTTCTTGCTGCTTTTTGACAATCTTCTATATTTATTTAGTAGAACAAATTTCAATATATTACTTGAAACTATGAAATAGAATTGAATTAGCAATTGACTGGTCATGTGATGTATAGAAGTACAATATGCTGTGGTTAATTCTGCAGTAGGTTTGTTAATTTTGTTTATCTGCACTAAAGTACGAAGATCTGCATTCTGTTTAACCATTCAAACCGAGGGTATGATCCAAGTCTGTAATGTGTTTAAAAGCTAAATCCTGGAAATTGCTGTGGGAGTAGAATATACTGAATCTTTTGCATGAAGAGTGAGACAGTAATGTAGCTGTGACATTTTGCCAATTCTTAAATGCTTTTATGTTTTGCTGAAAGTCAGATTCCTGGTAAGATTTTGCTTTAGAGTCAGACTTAAGTAAACTTGCACAGCACAAAAAGAAAAAAACCCACCCTGCACCAAAGGTACTGATGATATTTAAGCAGAGATCTGTACGTTTTGCCCGCTTAGTGTTTTCCTGCATTCATTTATTTCACTTTATTAAATGAATTTTTAGCGTTGTAAGGATTTACATCAGTGTGTCTTCTCCAAAATTACTGGTTACTATTTTAGAAGGAAATATTTTGAAATTTCCACTTGATTCAATTAGTAGAACTCAAAATAACGACAAGCAATCTTGGTGCACAAAACATGCGGCGTATGTATGTTCTACAAGCGAAGAACTCCCTGTTCGTAAGGCTGTTTAGAAAAGGCATCCAACATTCAGTGCTCAGGTATGTTAGTAAGAAGTACTGTAGTCCTATGAGGGCAAATGTGTGGATTTTTAAACATTTTGCCATAATTGCACAATTTTGCATTTTTACTTAATGTCATGTTATGTTTCTTAAAATAAACCTATTGTTGAAATATAATTGACTAGCCGTGTTTGTGATAAGTAACTTTTACATAAATTTTAGTAGACCGAGCTTCTGAAGTTTAACTTAGTGGTGCCACTCTTTGCTTGTCCCTCACTTTCTGTACTTTTGTGCCTCAGTTGCGTGTAACGTCCCACCTCTTATTGCAGCACTGCCCTCCTGCTGGAGCCGCAAGGTGCTGAGCTCTGCTTTTCGTCTAGTTCTTCCCGGCTGCTCAAGTCTTAGCTTCTCATTTGCTCACACAGGCAACGTTGTCCTGCTTTACCTTCTGACCCAGAGACAGCACGTAGCCCGTCTACCTGTAAGTTTTGTTGTTTGCTTAAAAATCCTTGTTCCCTATCGGAGACTGTCTCATGACTTTAGCAATGATGCAAAGTCATTGCAAGCTTTGAAAGCCATGTGAACTTCTCGCCTCAGAGGAGGGATTCCTATAGCCAGGTTCTTACAGGCTCTTTTTTTTTCCCTTCAGCCTGAAGACTTGTCTGGAAGTATTTTGAAGATATCTGGCAATTTTCTCTCAGCAGGAGCAGCTCAGGAGTCCCAGGCAAATGGTTGCTGCGTGTGTTGGGATGAGCTCCACGGCACGCGTTCAGTAAGTCTTGCAGGCTGTCTGTGCAGCAGACGGACGTGCGGGCTGCTCATGGGCTGCTCGGTGCAGGCTGCAGCTTTCTGGGGATTGCTGAGGGTTTGCTTAGTCTGAGTGAGGCTGAGCTGACAGATCCGCCCTCCTGCTGGCCAGTTCAGAATGTTTTGCTTTCCTCAGCTGGACGGAATAGCGATCCAAAGGTAGTTAAAGCACCTAGGGATCCCAGTCTCTTTTGTATGATCATTGATTCATTTTGTGTGATCACAGCATTGCTCTTCAAACAGTTGAGCTCCTTTCCTGCAGCCTACATGTCAACGTGTATTGGGCAACCTTGACATCTCTTCTATTTGCAGCCTCCTGTTGGTAGGAAGAGACTTCTCTGCAGGGATTAGCCAGTGGAGCAAAGCTACTCCCTGTCCCTCTGTATTCCTGTGCAAATCTGCAGCTGTTACATTAAAATTGAGGGATTCCTCTTCAAGAACTGTGCAGAAAAAGCGATAAAGCCGGGACAGGGGGAGGTGGGCTTACAGCCCTGCTTATTTGCAGGTGGCCGAGTAAGTCAGCAACACAGACAGCTCTATTTGCTATATTTGCTTCCCTATCCAATGCCTCTAATTAGGACATTGAAATACTGATGGCTATGGATGACACTAAATAAACTTTGCTATATTTTAATGCTATCTGTGGAGTTTCCCAATAAACTAGTGGATAAGAGTCTAAATTGCTCCCGGGATGGAGTTTGTAGTGGTACTTGAATGGTAAAAACATTCTAACCTGAGTCTTCCTATCTGCCGTCACCTTTGCTCTGTCTGAGACTCCAAGGACTTGGAAGGAAAGACTTCTCTAGTGCTGCATTTATGGTTTGTCAACATGTTAGCATGTAGTAAACTGCTGGGACAGAATGAGCTGAAGCAGACGAAACTATTTACCTTTTAAGAACAACAACAAAAAAAAGACTTCTCCTGGATTCCCCAAGGGAAAACGTTATCAAAGTAAAATAAAGGGAGACTGCAAGAAAAAGATAATAAAATTGCATCGGCTATCTGGGGACAAATTAAATTAACTCGGAGCCCGCAGTGTGGACAAAGCTAAAGCTTTAGAAGCTAATTGAAATTATTATCTCCTTGTAATTCTTTTATTAACCTGAGGGGTAGAGAAACATAACTGACAGCTGTCTTAGTGGAAGCCTCAGTGGGTGCTTTGCAGTTTTCAGATGTATCTGAATGGCTCTGCAGAAAGAGATAAGTACGTAAGTAGTAGCTGTTACCTTGTTCATGAAAGATGCTTCTGGAGATGCTTGCAGACTTTCAGCCAAATCATGAAAGTGGCATCTGGAAGGTGCTCTTGATCTATAATGGCTTGGGAGAGGGAACAGGAATAAAACTGGGACAGATGGGGCTAAGCCTTATTGTTTGATTCTCGTCTCTATTTTCTCTTCAACTCTTGGGGAAAAAAATGATCCCTACTAATCCTGGTATGTCTTGCTAGATCTTGTAAAATCCTTGTAGCGCTTGGCCTGTGTTAGAATGTGAAACAGAGCATAGCAACAGAGGAGATGAGTTTGAGTGGTCAAGTTGGTGCATTTTAGGCATGAGGAGCAGTAACAGCTAGATGTGGGAACAACTTAGGTGCCATTTTGCAAATGAATATTTTACTGCACCCTCTGAGTATCAAAAAGGATATTCCTCCTTTGGACATTAAAGTAAATCATGCTTTTCTAAAATACGTGTCTATGTATATCTATGCATGTATAGATATGAATATATAGGTATACATTTGGGGACTTGAGAGACTGTTTCTGTCCGAGAGGGTGAGGGTGGTGGTTACTTCAGGACCATGCTGGTTGTATCTGGCTACCCAAAGGATATTGGAAAAGAAGGCATGTTGTTTTGGAAGGACTTGCTGGAGGAATGGAGTATTATAGAGGTGATACCCACACATTCAGGTGTGTGCAGGTATGCCCACAAGTATCCCCAAGGCAAAACAGCTTTACCTTGTGTTAGATAATCAATTGGGATGCTCCTTGGCAATCCAATATCAAAAACCACTTCATTGTAGCCCAGATGTATTCTTTTTGAGCCTAGAAGCATATTTGCCTACGCAGCATGTGGGAAAATATCTCACAGCAGGGCAGTAGTGTGCAGTCAGTGAGCAGAGAAATAACCATAACCAGAGCGCCTTTCCCTGCTCTCTGCAGTGAGTAATGCTGTCCTGCCTCCACGGAGCAGGGTTAGAGTAACGAAGCTTGGCCCCTTTTCTTAACATCTGGTTATGTATGCCTCGCTGCGGGCCTGAATTTCTGCACTTTATGCAAACATTAATGCAAAGATTCACAGTAAGAGTGTATCTATTAACTTCAGCTAACTTTATGTGGTCAAGCTACAGTTTAACAAGCTACGTCAAGAACAGCAGAACCAACAAAGCCTGATTTCCAAGGTGTCTCTCCATAGTGGATTCCCTGAAGCATAATAATAAAGACTGTGTTATTTAACTTTCTCTTTCTGGAAGCAGCAGTGGAGTCTTTTTCCTCGTTAGCCACTTAATTTCATAAAACCGGTGCACACTTTTTTTTTTTTTTTTTTAAACATACTTGAGATTTTAGCACCTTAATGAAATGTAATCTTAGACTATTATCTGGGGCGTGCACTAATGGATAGAGAATTAGTGGCAATAAGGTAAAAAACACCAGCTGGTGAATATTTGGCTTTTTTTTTTTTTTTTTCTTATCATAAGCACTGAGTAAAGAAGACCTAGCTCTGCTTGAAGGGGAGCAAAGGGGAAAGAGATTAGGCACAGCCTCTTTATACACTGCCTAAGCAAAAGTGAGGCATTCCCAGTGCAGGAGGAGCATTGCTGCACGGGCTTCTGTAAAAACGGGCCACAGGTTCCTCATATCTGCTACAGGTTTCTACATTTGCGGATGGCAGTCCACAACAGGGTAGCAGGAGAGGAGGACATGTCCCTTTACAGCTTCAGTTACTCGCTTTGAAGTGTGGAGTCTGACCTGCTGGAAGACAGCGTGTGCTTATTTAGATATCCAAGTGTCACTGAGTACCAGCAAGGATAACATATCTGTGAAACATCAACCAAAATAAATTCATTAAAGGGATACTTTCTGTGGTCGTGTTGTCTTATAGACCTGCATGTGACTTCCATTCTACAGCTCTGTTACTTTCAGAGAAAACTGGCAGGTTGCAGTCCAAATATAAGCAGTATAAACTGTATTTTGTTTATGCAAGGTTTTGATTTTTTTTATAACCATGAGATACATATGTTTTTGACTACCTGTTTTCTAGTATGATTTTATTCATATGCCTTCTGTAAGTTTTCTCCAAACATTTGAGGATGAGTAGAGCAAAAGTATTTAGTGAACAGCAAATTAACCTTCTCCCACAGTCAAAAAATTAAGGGTATAAAGAAAAATCACTAATACCTAACTTAATTATTTTTACTCCACAAACTTTTGTCTTTCTCTAAACACAAATAATAAGGATTATATTGCACATATGCAATATATATTGCAAAGTAATATAGCATATTATCGCATGTAACCTAATATGTTCAGAGTAAGTGTTAAGAAAAAGAACTGTCTGTTCATTTGTTGAAATTTCAATCTTTCACTGGTTAGTGAAATAACAGAGAAGAGTTTCTACTACTCTCTCCCATCTCAGCTGCCTCTGGAGTTGATCAAGTTTTTTTTCCAAGCTGATGTAGAAAATAGTCCAAATAGTTTGAATAGGTGTTGTCTCTAAAGTATATACAAATACGTACAAAGTCTATCCAAGTTAACAGCACTTTTGCTTGAGCATCCTGTGAACAGGCAAAGGTGATGTTTGACAAATGAATCATTAGAAATTGATTTGTTTAGTTTTCCTTATAATAGGCACTCAAGATAAGTTCATCGAAGAAGCATATAACTGCTCTGAAGACTCTAAATCCCAGATATCAAGAGAAGACTTTAGAGGGGAAATCAATTGGGTAACTTTCTCCACAGTTCTGTTTCTTTCATCAGCCTCAGGAAGTAATGTCTTGTGCACGACTTTGGCAAGCTGTGTGGAGCCCTTGGAAATGAATTCAACACCATTGGTACGTAACAACTTTTGTCATAGTTGGTCTGCATGGTAGGATGAAGCTTTCAGTCAACCTGTGCTACTGGATGTCAGGGAATAACTTCATTATCTGCTGTCACAAAGATATTGCTCTTTTCTAATATGATGAACCCTAAAATGGTCAATGTGTTACCTCATCATATTGGTGGATAGAGGGATCATATAGTTTAAAATGGACAAACTCATGATTTGATCCAAACTGTAAAGTTCCAACTTACAATGGCCCAGGACCAAGGGAACTTTAAAGCTAGTGTTTACAAGCAAAAGAGAATGAACAATTTGGAAGAAAAGGGCTAGCAGCATAGAAGCCATGCAATAGTAAAAGTCTAAAGGAGTTTCACCTTTTGTAATGTTGTTAAGTTTTTAAAATAACATTACTCCTGAAGGCTTAATGTTGAAAGAAATGGCTCCTGTGAACTCTAGCTCTAGTACAGTTTCAGTCCTCTGAATAGGCAGCTTCTGGTAACCTCCTGTGGGACAGAGCACAGAGAAGCAAGAGTGTCTTGAACCACCTGTAATGAGTTCCCTTAACACCCTAACAATGTTACAGACCTACACCTTTTAGAAGACAAAAAATCCGATATAATTGTTACATTTCTGAGGGAGAAGACTTTAAAACCTTTTTAGAATGGTAACAGAAGAGAATAACTGGTAGAAGCCTGAAGTAGATAAGAAGAGACGGGCCATGGATCGATCAGACCAAGGTATGTCTAACCTGGTGTTCTCTCCCTGACAGTGAGTTATTGTGGGTGTCTGGAAAGACAAGAATCATAGAATCATAGAATGCTTAGGGTTGGAAGGGACCTCTAGAGGGAGAAGAACAGGGAGGGCTGTGGATATTTCCCAGTCTCTAGCAATTTGAAATCCAGAGTACCAGAAGTGGCATCTTTTGTATTTAAGAACCCTCAATGGACTCTTTTTCCAAGAGTTTATGTGGTTGCATTTTGACCCTTTAGAGGCCTTTAGCACCCTAGCTAGTATTCTGAATTCACACCCTGCTGAATTCGAGACATCTTTTAAACGGGACTTGTGTAACTTGTCTCACATTTGCAAGAAGAGCATTTGAGCAGGCTGTGACGATGCTGGTAGCAGCCTTTCTCAAAATGGAAACGGGCAGCTAGGGGGTGATTTTATGCATTTCTTGCCCCCTTATAGAAAGATGTTTTTGCTGGGGCTGTAGGAAGCAGCAGGGGTGATTTAGCACATGGGTACAGGGCAGGGAACAGGGGCTCCAGGACATGCTGACTTGCAAAGCCATCGTGGGTGATTTTTCTCTCCGTCTCCATTTACTTTTCCAAGTTTTCTGCTCAGATTGGACAAGAGCCTTATGCTGGCCTGGCTACTGTCAGCTTTTTATCCTCTGTTTCTTGGGCCGAAATGGTCTGTTGCAGTGTCTGGATTATAAACACGGCAGCGGAATGTTTTAAATCCCCCAAATGGGGATTTGCAATGTAAGTCTTATGGAAACATTCCTGCCGAAATTGGGTTATATAAACCTCTGCAAAGTGTGTACTCGTGGTGTGGACATTGCTCTTTTGCTGGTTCAATTCAACTACTCAGTTCCTGGCAATAAATTCAGGAACTTTCTGTATCCCTTTTCCCTGCCCCTGCCCCAGGATGAAATTTACCCCCTGCTGAGTGTTGCCCTGGCCTGTGAGTCTCTCTCTTTATTCTTGAGTGACTAAAATAAGTCTGACGCAGGATTCGGTTGACCCATAATTCTCATGCTGACCTGCTACATGGGAGAGAATTTCAGCCAGGAGTTAAAATGGCCATAGCAGGACTGGTAAAAACAGGGGTTGCTCTGTATGCGAGTTCCCCCAGGGGAGAGTGGGAACAGAGCCTGGAGAAAAGTCACTTGAAAAAGAGTAAGTTAATATGTACAGAGAGGGAGAGGACAAAAGGAAGAGGGATGTCTAACAAATAATCTATTAACATCCCTAGAGGGGCAAGAGAAGCCAGGAGGAAATGGGGATTTTGTCCTGAGTTTGTTCCTGGTGAGTGAAGGAGGGTCCTCGCTCACGAAGGGTCAGTGGGTTTTGGATCCTGCTGGCTGCTGATGTGCTTGGGTGTGATGCGAGGGGCCTGGCGGGAGCAGGGGGTGTTGCAAGGACGAGAGAGGTTTCGTATCAGAGGATGCAGCCTCTGATCTCAACCTTTGATCTCGGCTGAATCCGGGGCGGGGGAAGAGTTTAGCACATGGCTTTAAAAGCCAAGCAGGACGCTGCCAGGAGAGCCAGCAACCAGAGTGCAGCAAGGAGGGCATCCGAGTGGTACCTACTCCTGCTGAGGAAAGAGGAGCCCTGTTGAATGGTGGTTAGTGAATTTATATGTCTGGTGCTTGGTGGCTTGCTTGAGTAGAGGGGAGTTTGGCACCAGGGAGCCCCTGGATCAACAGGTGAAGCTGCAATAGGCTTGGTTTTTGTTTATCATGCTGCTCTCCTAGAAGAAATGGTTGTAGAAAATAATGTTATAGTCTAAGAAAAGTCCCACATTGACTTGGCTTACAGAAAGAACTGTAATTGTACACATCAGTTCCAAAAGGAGAAAGTTTAATAAATTCAGGAGACAAGGTGGTAACATCAATTGGCCTGAGACCTAGGGGACTTGATTATACAGACCTGGCTTTTTTATGTTGAAGTTGATAGCACCCTCAGCCAACTTCCTAAGTCAAATGGCAAAATAGTGGCTGAAGAAGGTCCAGAGGTGACTGATAAGAAAAACCATCCATAAGGAGGTAACAGGAATATAGCAGGAAGCCTGCAGGGAATGGTGGATGGAGGAATGGGAAGTTCAGACAGTGTAAAACTTCACTAAAAGGAACTAGATACAGAGTGAGGACTGTAGGTGGATCCAAGTCGGACCATGCTACAGCTATACCAAAAGCAACAATCGGGATGTTCCTCAGTTACATAACAAGAACCTAAGAAAGAAGTGGGACTTTCGGTGCAGTCTAGGCAAAGCAAAGGCAAAACCTCTCAAGGATAGGATGGTTCTTAAAGAACTAACAAAGAAAATTGCACCCCCGGTGTGCCTGGAGTGACTGTGGCTGGTGAAGGAAGGGGAAAGGCCCCATGAGAGGGGCCTTGGGCCCTCCTTGGTACTGACGTCCCCCACAGTGGCAGGGGGCAATGAGGAGTGACTGAATGTGTTGCACTACTGGCTGTTCACAGCCCAGGTACTAAACTCGTTCAAAATAATCCCTGAAGTCATAGTTTCATTCTTCCAAGTTGAAGACCTTGCTTTAATGTTACTGAAGTTTCCTGTCTTGTAGTTTTCATTTAAGTTCAGTTCCTCCCTTTTCATTTTGTATATTATGTAAGAACTAGCTTTGATATCTAAAAGCTGGACGACGAAGCACAGACCACAGTCTAATTTTATTCCATGATAAATCTTCTGTTAAACAGATAAAGAATTTAAATTAACAAATATATTCAACACCTTTAAAAGTCTATCATTATGTACAGTTAGTCGTATGCTTTTACAAGCAAAATGAATTTGTTGTAATAAAAATCTTTCTTGCTCATTCTTAAAAATATAGCTGAAGTTCATACTCACTGCTTTAAAAGGGTTGTTAAGAAAAAGATTTGAATTTGAAGATTTTTGAGGATTTTTGCATGTCCTAAACTGTGATAGACTGTGTACCCAACATGATGTTAAATAACAGAACATGTTTTATGTAACATGATGTTAAATAAGAAATCATGTTCTGACTGTGCTCACCCATTAATTGATCTCATTTTGTCTAATTCCAGAGCCTTTAAGATATGTCAATATTTGAGGGAGCTTGGTATTCTAAACATTTTATTTACTTTAAATGCATATTTGATAATAGTAAAGTCTTGTCAATGTGTAGTCATTCCAGTGCTGCCACTATTATTCTTTAACATGGATTTCCTTCTAAAATCCCCACCGATGGTAATAAAATGTAATAATAATAGTTTGAAAGGACAATTGGCAACTACTCCTTCTTAGATCATGGGTGATAGCTGAATCTGTATCAGAATTACTTGCTGTGTTTACTCTGGATTTCCTAATGAGAAAATAATGTTGCACTCATTTTTCAGCCATTTTATTCCTTAAAGTTAGAACAAGAGAAACTCTGCTGATATCGTCTTCCTTGCCACTGAAATGATGATTCAACGTAAGAAAACCCCTCCCCTTATTGTTTTATTATTCTTTATTCATAAGACCTTTTGATATGGCAATGAAATCTCAAAATCCAGCAAGTCACAACCCAGAATGTTACCCTGGTAGAAACTGGAGTTTTTCAAGACTGAATTTCTTAAATATCACCATCATAGTCTAGCATTTCCTCCAGTGAAGATCAGGTTTGGCTCACTTTGCTTTGAACAGAGTTCTGCACATCTGTGCATTATTTTTGTTGTTGTTGTTGCCTGGTAGAAGAGAGCAGATTTGCTCTGACCTGTGCATTTGCCAGGATCCCTTGAAGCTCCTGCATAAAGAGCAGCTCTTGGCCCTTGCCATTTCAATGCATCCCAGACAGGTCTGTTTGCTACAGCACCAGCAGTGCTTTGCTGTGGCTACACTGCTCCTGCCCTAGACTCGCTGGCACGTGGCCAGCTCAAAACACAAGCAGTGCTCACGTCTGCCTGGGCTTGTCTGTACAGACATTCCCACAATAATCCCAGACGAGCAATAGGATAAAGTGACTTTAATTTTAAGGATGATTAGGTTAAAAAGGGGCTTCTACCACACCTTTTCCCATCTTACAGTGAGGATCCTGGAATACAACCTCTAATGAATCCTCACATGGGCCTCGGATGAGCATAACGTGTCATCACATGTACCAAGCACAAGCCCTGCTTGCATTTTAGGCTGGAGAGGACCATAAATCCTTCTTGCCTTCAGCAGTTGGTGTAGTGGATGCTAGGGAGGAAGATGAGAACAGGGCTGGTGTGTGATCATTTAGCATAACCTCTTGCCCTCTGCAGACCTCCAGAACCAGAGGAGATGCCTTGGCAACGCTGAACATGTGCTCACAAATTCCATTAAGTAAAATGTAACTGGAGCTGAACAGTTTCAGCCTCCAATGAAAAGGAGAGTGACAAAAGATTACAATGAGGAAAAGCAACAATTTTCTTCAGAGGGTCTGAAACTATCAGGTCATTGGCGGAGGTCTTCCGAAGAGTATTTCTTAATTCATCCTCATGTGCATTCCGTGGTATTCTCCTTTGCTCAGGGCTGTGTTTCCTTCTGTTCCAGAAATCTCTGTAAGAGGTAGAAATATAGTTTGTCTACCTAGGTGAATAAAGCTTAAATGAAATGTGATTGTTTCCAATAAAACCATGAAGACGTAACAGCAGGGAAGGAGAGCAGACTCTGTCACCTGTACAACACCATCAGCACAAAAAAAGCATTTAACAGAAGAAAATAAAGCTGGCTTAAAGAGTAGGTTAGCAATAATGAGGAGAGAGAGGTTCTGAAACAGCTTAATGAGAGGGTCAGGGAACAAACTCTTGTGGAAGCTTTAGAGTTTGGAAACTGGTTCTCGATATATTTGCACATTGGCTATTCTAGTGGTGTCTTCCTACTTCCTGTTTAAATCCAAACAGCATCACTGAAGTGATGATGGACTCTCAAACAGATACTAATTACACTGTGTTTTCCCTGAGGGTTTCTCTTTGCCAGTCAAAGGTCCCTCTCCCCAGCCAGCTGACTACAGCCTCTGAGGTTCACCAAAGTGTGTCCAGCTGATGCATGGAGCCTGCTCCTTCTCCTCTGCTCTGATGTCCTTCCCTATCAACTTCTATTGCTTCCCAGTTTGCAGTAGATAAAGGCAATAAAATATCTTTTGTCTGCAGGTTGCAACTCATGCCTCCCTCTTCCAGCACCCTTGGCTATGGAGACTACTCCTCTCCCATCTCGTTTAAAGTTTTGACCTTGAGGAGGCTTGTGCTTTGAGTGGCATATGTATGTGTGTGTGTGTGTGTGTGTGTGTATATATATATATCTTTTCCTTTTTATTCTTATTTTAATAGCCAGGAAGTATGGGAGGAATGCAAATGAGTGAATGCCCTCTTTGATCCTTGTTGATCTTGAACATAATCTGCTAACCTGGCAAGAGCCAGGCACAAGGAGAGTTGCTGCCCCTTAGTAGGAAGAAACTTCAGCCAGAAATTGCAATAAATTGCTAGCAGTTTGCTTGCAGGCTCAGTGTAAGCGAGTAGCTGGGAGAACCTCATCCCTGAGCAGAAGTGGGGATCTGGACACACTGGGGGACTGCCTGCCTGCTGCTTACGTAATGGGAATTATTCTTCTAATCGGGGATAACCTGCAATCATGAGGGTTTTTTTTCCACCCCCATCTGAAAAATACACAATGAAGTGTTTGCCCTAAAAACGCCAAAACCTTGGCTTCTCGCCCCCTCCAGAGGGACAGACCGAGTGACTGTGAGAAGAACAAGAACACCTTCCAGACATCAGCTCCTATGGTAAGACATGAGCTACAAGCTGAATGTGTGAGAGAGAAGCAAAAAGAGATGTAAACTTGACTTCTGAATGAGGTCTGTCCCTGTAATACAGGAGCCATGGGAGTATTTTGAAGGCACCTCAAAATATTTTAAAATACAGGTGGAAGTTCTGGCCTGGAGGAAGTGGAGGAAGGAAGGGTGATTTTGGCTTGGTATGATTTGTACAATAAAACCGTTAATAGCCATGAAAAGCTAATGGTCTGAGAGTGAGTGGCTCTTTGTACATTGAAATTATTTTATTGTGCTTGAAAATTATGTTTGAATACATGTGATATTTCCTGTTTTGTAAAACATACGAATCGCTTGCCTTGCAGGGCATTGGGAAGTGCTTTTTGCTCTGAAATCTAGATTGACCATGTCTCATCAAGTCCCTTCAGATCTGGGCTATGTACCCGCTGATGGTGGATGGGGATGGGCAGTGGTGTTTGGAGCTTCCATCTCAGTTGGATTTGCATATACGTTTCCTAAAGCTTTCACGATCTACTACAAAGAACTCCAGGCTGTTTACAGCATCTCCTACAGCCAGATTGCTTGGATATCCTCCATCATGTGTGCTACTACCTACGGAGGAGGTAAGTGAAACAAGACCATGTCTGTCTTTAACTCAGAGGATAGAGCTCTACACCAAAAGAAGGGAGGAAATTCTTGGAAACATCTAACTGCAAATTTTTTTTTTCCATTTTCTGATAATATGTATTGGCATTGCAGAAAAAATCAGCCTTGCTAAATATTTTATTGACAACACTTATGATGTCAATTCTTACTGTCTCCCTGAAAATCTTGCTGAGTTTGAGGTAAAGGCTTGGCCCTCTTAGGGTTATTTGAGTCTCTGCCAGTTATTTCCACACATTCAATACTGCGTCTTCTACCTAGTTCCCATTCTTGGCTTCCTTTTTGAAGCAAAAATGGGTTTCATATACTCATGATTGTAGAGAAGATGTTGGAAACGTGAAATATCAAGTTTCACTGATCAATAGGCGTTGTGTATTTATATGTGTACATCTTGATCAAGTATGTAAATATGTTTTAAAATGATCCCTTGTTCTATTGCTAGAAGCTTGCCACAAGTCATGTATTAAGAGAGTGAATCTTGAGTTCTAGTTTAGATTTCAGAATCTTTTTAAAACAAATGTGTCTGCTGATTTCTTCAAGTTAAAAGCTTAACTGAATATGTGTCCTTAATCTTTGAAAATAGAATCATAGAATGCTTAAGGTTGGAAGGGACCTCTAGAGGTCAAATCAAATATATCAAATAGATATTATGGAAAGCCCATGGGAAAGTATCACTTGTCCTCATAGCGAAATAATTGCCTGTTTATTCTGGAAGGGGCGTTTGCCTCAGACATTGATGCCAGGTATCAACCAGCAACTTAGATCTGAGTAGCTGGTATGTGCATTGCTGTTAATGGTTAGTAGAAGACTGTCTTGCTTTTAAATTCCTTATGCTTTGTCCTCTGCTCAGAGATGACTGCTTGAGATCTTAGCAGAGTCTCAGTTGTTTTTAGCTAATGTTGCAATGGTGATATTTGAAAGGATTAACACTTAAGAACACAAGAAAGGTCCCATGAACTCCAATCTGCCTGAGTCAGAATTCTTCCTCAAAAAAAGGTCAGTGACGCATTCTTAGGGCAAGAGCATTACAAACAAGTCTTATATGGAGGAATCTTCTTCTGTAAATGCCTTAATCCCCAGGACTTTGCAGCTTTAGATGCTTCCTTGGGTCATGGTATTACAAGTGTCGGACTTGCACACTGTGCAGGAGGTGGGAATGCTCACCTTATCTGCCCTGGGAAATAGCACTGTACAGCACTGAAAGATGAGTTGTACTGTGGTCAGCTATAGTAAGAGAGTTGGATGGTGAAAGGGGAACATTTCTAGAAGGCTTACTTTGTAGTCAGGACAGCAACGCAAGTTGGTTTGTCTGTGCCCTGAGCAGTACTTGTGACTTTGTGAACAACTTTTATCTTCACTCTTCTGAGAGCTTGTGTCTAGTGTTGTTGAATATGTGATTCCCAAGATGACTTTGTGTCTTGGAAAGCTGACACAGGAGCAAGCAACTTCTTGCTTATTTATTCCAATCCAGCCCTTGTCAAGGGAGAATGAAAGCAAAAGAGCCAGCAGATGGTCTCAACCCATTCCCAGTGGGCAGATACCAATGTTGCTAACCTGCTGCCACAACTGATGCTAATTGGCATGCTCAGAGTTAGGGATGCAAATGACTGAGGAGGTGGGAGGAATGACTTGCTTTCCTGCTTGCCGAAGTGGCCTTTTTGGATCCGGCTTGAGTTGTTTGGCAGAGCTGGGGGAGGGCTTCAGCAGACTCTCTGGGCTATGGCCTCTGCTGAAGATAATACAGGAAAAAGTTCAGATGTTCAAAGATGTTAAAGATGATGAAAAGATGTTAAACTGGCAGCTGTAATGAGCCTCTATTGCACTTTGAAATAAAGAACGTGTATGCTGTGACCACTGTTTGGCTCTTGTGCCTTCATGTGAAGGAGTGAAAAGGGCTAGCGGACGCTGAGCGGAGGTTCCAAAGAGTCCCAGGCTGCGCGTGGGGCTGCTAGAGGGCTGGCTGCCTCAGCAAGGCAGTGCAGGGCCCTCTGAAACCAGGAGATCTGAAAACTCTGAAACTGAGGACTTAATGTTAGACTCAAACTGACTGTCTCAAACTGACTGAAATTTTTAGATTTTTGTTTTCGTATTCTGGGCTAAGGTCTTTGACATCTAGATAAGAACGTGACAAGGGAACTGGTGTGAATGATCTTGATGGGTGAAGAAGTCATTACACTATCGAACTTCTGGTTTTCATTATTTATCTTTTCAACTTTAAATACTGAATTTTGTTAAATCCTACTGCTACAGAGCTACCATTATAAGTTTATAGCCCAGTGTGCAAGTGCCTGACTTTTCCAGGTATCAATAGGAGGGCATCAGCGTGGTGAAAATGTCAGTGCAAGTGGGGAAAATACGAGATGCTGTCATGACTACCAGGAGCAAGACAATTTTTCCTTTCCATCATTGCATTTACCATCACACAAATCTGGGGCTTATAGTTTGCTACTGACCGAAGGAGATTTCCTACCCTACCTTTCCTAGCACTTTCATAAATGTTGAAGTTTATTGCTATAAAAACACCATTTTCTTTGTGGATCTGTCCTGTAACTATTTGTCCTAACTTCACTGAGATTTTAAATCACTGTAGCCTCTGGGTTTTAAAAATGGATTACAAAAGAAGTAGATCTTGAAAAAGATCTTGGGAGGAATCTCTGTGTAATGATTATACTCTTTTTCTAGAGTTAAGAAAGATCAATTAGTTCCACTGTTATTATGAATGATTTATAATTCTAAACACGCTTCTGTCATGGACTCATTTTTTAGTTTTCCTTTCTTGTAAGTGATGTTGGCACCTGCATGTATCTGAAAGCAACAGCGATGCTACTAGCAGCATAAGAAAGAAAGACAGTAATAACATATTTAGGAGTTTCATTTTAGAGAATAAATATCTAGGACTGCATAAGTAAGTGAATACTTGGTTTTATTTTCTTTTCAGCTACACCTGAATAAATCTAGAGCAATTCTGTAGCATCTAGTTAAGCTACACAGTGTTTGAGTAAGCAGGGAAGAGCTGCTGGAGTGGTGTGGGGCCTAATGAGAGTTCCACATCAGTCCTGAGGAGCAGAACTGGCTCTTGTCCTCATCTCAAATCCCTATTGGCAACATCAGTACGCGTTTCCTCAAATCCTACCAGCCCTTGGAGCAGGTTCCTGGGTTTCTGCAAGGGATGGGTCATGGTTCTTACCCAGCTTTTATCATCAAAGGGGAGGGATTTGAGTTGGGACATACTCGTACTTGCTGATTGCTGTACCCATCCAAGGTCTTGCCCTTGGAACTTACCTCCATGCTTATCCTTGAGGGTGGTCCTGTGTGCAAGACATAGACACCATCATGCTGAACATGTTGGCCGTGTCCTGTGAAGCAGTGTGGTGGCAGCCGAGGTGAACTGGAGATGTGTCTGAGCATGGGGATGTGAGACCCACTGCCCATGTGTGGCTCTCCAAGACCATCCTGTTCCAGCGCAGTCAGACTTGGAGTGAACCAACTGGGACAAAAAGGAAACAGCAGCTCTTTTCCTCTCTGCCTTCACGGTTTTTGTATAAATCACTTTGCAATAGAAAATTTGGCCTGTTTGAGCCACTGGACTGGTTCACGGTCATGCATGAAGAGGCGCAAGCTGAGATGTTAAAATATAGCTTGTGACATGACGTCAGTGAGAGGTCTTTAAACCTCAGCTTTAGTTTTATAATATTCAGAAATGTTGCAGCTAACTGTATATAAAGGAGTCTCTTAGGAAAGTGTGTTTTTCTTTGTGCTCGGGCTAAAAAAAAAAAAAAAAAAAGCCTCAACAAACTTTCCATGTAGTTTCTGGGTGATTTTTTGACTGCCCTGAAGTCACTGGGCACCTTGCCATCACCTTCAGTGGGGCCAGGATTTCATCTTTTAGCAGCAAAATTTGATCTGTTGATCTATAGTGCTAGAAGCCTGGAAAACTTCAGCCTCAAATGTGGTATTTGGGAAAGAAGGCTGTGGATTGAATGAAATTTTTGAAGTTTGGCGTGTGTAAACAGTCAGTTTCAGAGCAGTCTCCAGGAATGTTAAGCAATGGATGGCCCTATAAGCATAACCTAGATAGTAAACGCATCTTTGAAGCTCCTCTTAAGAGGAATCGTCTCTGTGGCGCTCATGGGGCTCTTTGGCAGGTCAGTCTGCAAACCTGGGATTGCAGCAAGCTTGTGCAAATACTACACCTGGACCGAAAGTCTTTTCCTTTTGATCCTGCAGGGCAAAATGGATGTACAGTGTCAAAAGTTCAACAAGCTCTTGAAGAACAATGTGTGTGAGACCTTGAAAGTTAATGCTAAAACATCATGCTTGATCTGCTGGACAACGGTCAGCCAGAAGGGTAAAGCAACAAGAAAAATGCAGGCACCAGGGTCCAGCTGAGTTTGCCCACAGAAATACTGTGTTGCCTCACTCTGTTAAGGACACACAGAGCTGCTCAGCCTTGCAGGAAGTTGCTTGCAGCTCTGCAGACCTTACATGATGCATAGGCTAATCCTATGTTTGGTCCCATTTCTGGTTGTTGCTGCTGTATCCCAGCATCTCACTGAATTTTAAAGGAAATAACAGAGCTTGCTGGTTTCTTCCATCCATAGTTGCGTGGAGAATGGCTACAGACTCTCTCCTCCTTGGCCACCCTGCTTTCTGGCAGTGTTCAGCAACATTCCCGGTGGTCAGATGTGTGCAGTGCTAGATGAAGCTGCCTTCTGCTCGGTGCACTGTTGTCTTGGAAGCAGGGCACAGGCGCGGGGTGTGCATGCAGCAAGGAACAGTTCCAGCTCCCAGCATGTCACAGACCTCCTGGAAGGCTTCTTGGGGAAGCAAAAGCCCTTGTGTAGTGAGGGTCACTTGCCAGAGTAGTTGTCTTTGTCAGAATAAAAAAACAGAGTAGGTTTCCAGTGTGCTGCTCCTCCTCCTGCCTCTCTCTATTAGTTTTCTGCAGCTTTATATGAATATCCCTCCACTGTTTTGAATAGCTGGGTGAGATGGGGTTAATTTCTGGGGTCAATATGTGTACTATGATCTGCAAACAGTGGTGTCCCCAGGGCTACAAGTGGGATGGTGGGACTGCTTCCCTCCCCCTGCCCAGGGGTTTGCTAATGCTCAGCTCGGGCTCAACCCAAACCATGCAGCAACTGGTTCTGCTGTTCTGAAGCTGGAATCACGGCACACGTGGAAAATCTCTCGTTTATCACACACCAGGGTTACTTTATGAGATCTAAAGCTCTCTGTCTTGTTATCAGGTGTTACTCAGAAAATCCTGAGGCAGCTGATCCCTTTTCTATCCTACTGCCAACTAGAGGGTTTCTTTGTGTCAGGACAGCCTTGGAGATGATCCAAGGTCTTCTGGATCCAGCTGTACCACGCTGCTTAGAGCTCTGTGTGTGTGTGTGTGTGTGTAGAACTGTTGGAGAGGCTGGTTGGATTAGGACCCTTCAGTCACAATGCTCTGGACTAGTTTTAACAAGCTAAACTCTTTGCTAACTTGGTTCCTTTTGAGTAAGGAAACTCTCCTAAGAATATTTCCACCAGGAGCTACAGGATGCCCATGTGCTTAATGGAGAAGTATCAAACCCCGCTCCAGGGATTTAGGTGGTTGCTGCCTTTCCAGGATGTTGCTATCCTTTCAACTTTTTGCAAGCAAAGGGGTGTATAGGACCATGTGAAACCAAAATAGGTGCTTCATTTATTTGTGTTTTTTTTGTTGTTGTTGTTCAGAAGAAGAACGGATAAGCAGGGTGCTTCAACAGCCTTTCTTCACTGCATGTTTACTGAAAGCAAAAAAGTATGCATTGATTATCCTGTGGTATAACCTCCCAGCAAGGCAAACAAGGCTTGACCCTGGGATTAGAGAGCCACAGGGCGGTAACGAAGACGTTTCCCTCTGCACACAGTGTCCTTCAGTGGAGAGTTGCTTTACTTGTACCACACAGAGGAAGGATTTACTCTGCTCTGGCTAATGTGTAATTGCACCTTCAATACAACCTTCTACCCCAGCTGTTTGCTTGCCCGTGTTGGTGTGCGAAATGCAGAATGCTACCAGGCTGCTTGGGGAAAAAAAAAAAAAGGCAGTATTTGTGCTTATTTCTAGCCATTCAGAGCTTGGTGCAGCCACATGTCTGCCAGCAAAGTTAATAGCTAAATTCTCTGCACATCTTTGAGCACTTCAACCGTGTTGTTTTTCCCTTTTTAGACAGTCATTTTCCAAATATAACAGAGCAAGGCCCTACTGGGATTAAAATGCAAATGAGAGTAAGATGCAACAGCAAAGGAATAATTTGCTTTAATTCCCCGGTGCAAACATTCCAGTTATGAGATTTAAATTAATTGTACCCGTCATTTTGTCATCGCAAATGTTTCTGTTTGGGCTGTCGATTAAAATCCTGCAGCAGGGGAGCCGCGGTGTCGCTGCTCGGTTTATTTTGTGATGCAGAGGGGTGCAGCGTTGCCAGCCGCGTTGCTCTGCGCACCAGGCCGCGTGCACGGGTCTGGGGCTGTTTTGGAGCTTCATTGGTGCCACAGTGTGGGTTATTTCATGCCGTTATGAATTCCTGTGTCCGCCTGGCCTCGGTGCTATCGTGGCTGTGACAAGGGATGGGAATCTGCCGTGTTGGGCCTGTCTGCCCTTTGCTCACACACAGGGACGGTGCCCACAGTCCCTGCCTGTCTCCTCCCACAGGAACAGTGTGCTGGGCACGTTTGGCTGCCCTTAATTAGAGCCTGTAGCATAAATATCAGCAGTTATTCCCAGGTGGTCCCATGGATAAACGCAGAGGAATGGGTTTTGCAGCAGCCGGGTCACACATAGCGGTGAGGGGACTTGGTGCAGGGATGATGAGGCTCGTCCTGCCCTCGGCTGACAGGAGCTGCACATGGGTCGTCAGGATGATTGCAGCTGTTTGGGGTCTAGCATGAAAGATTTTGTTGAATTGCAACCTCTTTCCAAATAGTAATCCATGCTGCTATGGATTGAGCTGTAGTTAAGATGAAGTGTGAGGTTTATTTATTTGTTTTTAAATTGTTTCCCAATTTAAAATTCTTTAATTGACTTTAAAAGACTCAGTGGAGGAAGATACTGATAAAATATTGATACTGATGAGAATTATAAGTAATAATTTTTACTTTAGGCTGTAATAAAAAAAAAAAACATAGAAGGAAGCCTTGCATGGAAGACTACAAATTCTTCCCAAATACCAAAATAGCCCACTGAGAATAGGAAGAAATGCTTTCCCTCCTCAGGGGAGCCCAGTTGATGGTTTTTTCTTTTGTGTGTATTTTTTTTCTTTATTTTTAGGAAAAGGAAAACGCACAATCTGCTGACATTAGTTGCTTGCATTTGCCAGTTTTTGTGATCTTATTTAAAGAACAGTGTTTGTCAAACCTTAGGCTTCAGTTAGGTGGGAAAATGTTAGGCCATTTGATTTAAAGAAAAAAAGTGTATAAAGATGTATTTTGGAAATGTTATGGAAAGCTTTGCTAAGTTCAGAATCGGGGACAATGGGGGTGGGGGAGAGGAAGAGCTTCAAATTCTGGCTGGTTTCGCTCCCCTTCCCCCTGCCTGGCACTTTCAGCGCTCCAGAGCTGAGCTGAGGCTGCAGTAGCTGCCGCTTGTTTCCACGGAGAGCTGCGGAAGGGATGTGAGTCAGGTACAAAGGTTTTGCAGTTTTAATCAATTTAGTCGCCACTTGCCAACAAATTGAAACTGTCCTCGATTGTGACTGATCTCTGGTGTGGTGCTGCTTCCCGCTCCGGGATCTGGTGTGAAGCTGCTCTGCTAGTTTTCCCTGCAGAGGAAATTCTTCAATGTTACGTTAGACTCAAGCGTTTTGGCAGGAGGAAAGAGCTTCGCTTCCCAACCTAAGGTTGTTGCTGGTTCTGTGCCCACTTCCCTATCCCACTCTCTGTGGGGTCTTTCCCTTTGCCCTCCCCATTCCCCTCTTGCGCTAAGGTTGTGCCTAGCTCCAATTTTGTGTTGAGCTAAGAAAATGCAGCCTGTTCTGTAAAGTCCCACTCCTTTCATGTGGGTCCCAGGTCCTACATGCCGATGACTGAGCTGCAAGGATACCTGCAGCTCATGAAGTCCATCCAGACTGTTCTGTGACCAAATTCTGCAGCTCATCACACCGTGATTCTGACACCCATGTGTAAAGATCTTCTGTTCCTTTTAAGTTTACTCAGTTGTATAGGAAGAAATAAAAGGTAGTAATAAAACACCATCTTGCAGAGACTTTGCAACAGGATCTTTAAAAGTTTGCATAAAGCTTAAACGACATTTTGTAAAGCACTGTTTCTGCACACCAAATTAGCATGGATGGGTAAGCTGTGACTCGTTTTCTGAACCTTAGGTTATCTTTTCCAAAAATGGACTGAATACTGTTCTATGGGAGATTAAGGAATGAGTAGAGAGCTGAGGGTGCAGGAGAAAGTCTCCCTGTGTCATCTGTGGTGCCCAGTGTGCGGTTTTCCCACAGAAAAGCACCCTCTGGTCCTCCTTTGCTGCTTGGGAGTCTTGGTGCTCCCATAGACTAATGCCTGGCAGAGATGCCGCACGGCATGGACCTGGCTCCCTTGGGATCTGTGGTTGCAGAGCAAGGGAAGCGGCTCTCCCTCTCCGGGCAGGGAGGTGGGACAGTGCCCAAGCTCTCCCGTGGTATCCGTCCGGATTCCTATGAAACCAGGGCAGGGAGGGCACACGGCTGGCTTTTCCTCCAGCCACCCAGGGAGCTGCTACTTCAGGCAGGAGGAGGTTCGAGCGGGCGCGGCGATCCCGGCACGGTTTAGCAAAGCAAACAGGGCCAAAGTGCCCGAGCTCAGAGCTGGGACGAGGAGGCGGCAGCTCAATGTGCTGCGGGGCCGGCCAGCTGAGAACAACTGCCCGGGCGCAGGTAGGGACAGAGCGGCGGGGGGGCCCCCCAGCACCACCAATGCTCTAAAAATAATAGTAATGCCCTAGGGGAATAACTTTCCAGGCATGGGAAAATGAAGGAAACATGCTGAAAAGCTGGGGCAGTTTCTGGAGGGGAGAGCAGCGTGTGGCTGTGTGGGTGCTCCATCGGGCAGTGGGGATATCCCTGAGGATGGAAGTATCCCCAGGAAGGGGGGAATCCCTGGGTTGGAGGTATCCCTGAGGAGGAGGTATTCCCAGGAAGGGAGTATTTCCAGGGAGGGGATATCCCCAGTGTGGGGCTGTTCTGGAGGGGACTCCAGGGTGGGTATCCCAGAGATGAAGGGCAGGGTGCACCCGAGTGGGACAGCTCTGATTTCCTCCCCCTGCCTGGGTTTCTCCACCCGAAACCCGAGGTCCATGTTCAGCGTAAGCGCTGTAGGAGGTAGACCCCACGTTTGGGTGCTGTGGCACACGCTGGCGTGGGGGGACACCCCTCCGGGCCTGACGCTGCCTCCGCGCTTTGTTTGCGTACGCCTTTCCCAAGGGCATCGCCATCTTCTTCAAAGAAATCCAGGATTTCTTTGGCACCTCCTATAGTGAGATCGCGTGGGTCTCCTCCATCACGCTGGCCACGACGTACGGTGCAGGTGAGTAAGCCTGGGCACCCACTGTGCTGCCACACGTCACGTAAAGCCAGAAATTAAGGAAAAATAATGCTCTGGGGCACCTAGCTGTGGAGATGATGTGCTCTGAAGGTGCTTCTGCATTGCTTTGACCCAAGTAGGTTACTTGGCACGCAAACGGGGACACAGCATCCCCACTGCTGCGTGTTTCTGAGTGTGGTGCCTTTTCTGGTGGTGCTGGTGGTCAGGTACAAGCCCGAGGAACCAAGAGGATATAAAATAACGAGGTCCAGTTTTTGGCTAAAGGTAAGCCTGGAATAGAGCAATAAATGGAGCAGCAGAGCGATGAAATAGCCAGAGTTGATCATTCCCATTGCTTATAAAGCAGCACATGTAACTTAGCTCTTGCATTTTTGGATATTGTTTTACATCATATCCAACAATGAAAAACTGGGATGTCTGTGATAAAATCTAAAATAGGATGTAGATAGAAACCATTTTCTGTAATTGCAGGAAAATTCATTAATATTTTTCCTGACTATGCAATCAACTCCAAAAGTATTCTTGTTTTTAAAAAGAGACTTTGTTTTTTGGCTTCCTTATGAATGTGCAGTATCATGCTTTCTGGAGGGTGCAGGTGGCAGTGGAAGTTAGGATGCTGTTTGCTTTAAAAGTGTGTGGAACTGGAGTGCTTGGACCCCAGCCTGTCATAGTCCACCCTATTGCAGCCCGCTCAAAGGCTTGGTCTGCCTCAGAGCAGCTCTGCAAGGCCTTGAGCTTCTGTTAAGAGGTTGGGCTCCTTGTTTTCTTGTGGGTTCCCTGTCTTTTTGCAAAGAGGTTTAACTTCACCCTGCCTGGTGCTGCGAGGCTGCGATACGGACGATGATAGAAATGGGCACTGTTGGACTTAATTGCAGATAACCTTGTGCCTTCGTGCCTTCCCACTCACCATGCAGTTGTTCTGAGTTGTCCATTTAATAGTCCTCCCCTCCTTTTCTCTGCTCTTGAGCAAGATTTATGCTGATCTTCCCTCCCACTTGGGTGATCCCCTTGGCTTGCAGCGATGCAGAGCTGCCTAGTGACTGTGGACGAGGTGGGAGTTTACAGAACATCGAGCAATTGAAGGACAGGTGCCCAAGGGTGTAATTAGCACATCCAACATGATTGCCTGGGCATTTAACACCAGAGTGGGTTTGACATATGAACGGTTTTGAAATCCTCATTAAAGGAAGGGAACAGCAGCTCCTATGCACTTCCCAAGTCCAGCCCGGCTAAGGTGCCTGTGGAGCTGTTGTGACGCCAGCTCTGTGCAGCTTCATTTGCTCTGCTGCCACCTTAGAAAATAATTTGACAGTGTTTTTACTTGTGAACATCTTTTAGAAAATAAGGGATGCTGGAAACGCCCAAGCAAGCTTTAATGTGGTCCTGAGTAACCAGTAGCGTAGTTATCACTGCAGTTTTTCTGGGGATGCTCCGTGCCAAGACCACGGCGCAGAGTCGAACGTCCGCCCTGCGGCAGCTCTTGTCCACAAACCTCGTCCCTTTGGCATGGGCTTTGGTGCAGGGCCTTGTTCTTTGGGCTGAGCTGCTTACCGCATAACAGAGCTTTTGTTTGCATTTCATACATAATGCAGGGGAAGCTTATTTTCTGAAAACACTTCCACAAGCAAACCCAGACCTCCACTGGAGCAGCTCGGCCGGCTTGGAGAGCGTGGGTGCAGATTTGCACTGACCACCTGAGGCTTTGGCTCGTAGCACCAGAGCAGCGCCAGTTTTGCAGGAAAAAAAGGCTGCAGATTGTCAGCCAAGAATGTTTCTGCCCTTCAGGTTTGGTTGAATTCTCCTAGGAAATGATTTTACACCAGCTGAGGCTCTGGCAATATATATTGCAGAAGTTTTAATGTGTCCTATCCCCTAGTTTCTTAATCTGGGCTGCGTTGCAGAAAACAATTTTGTCACTATATTACAAGTAGTAAAACAGATTAGTGGCAGTAAAGTGAATTGCTTGGACTTTACGGCCAGGTGCTTGTAGTTTGCCAGCACTGCAACCGCCGTGTTTCCAGCTGCAGAACAAGTTGAGAGGTTTGTGAACGAGGGGCACTAGGGAACATTGCTGTTCTCTGACGAAATTCTGTGGGGTGAAACTCTGTCAATCTGATAAGGAAGGATTTCCATTTTGGAGTATTTCCACACTGTTTGTCTAGGTGTAGAGCTCTTTTCTTACCTTGAATGAGAGCAGCGCTGTGGAGCTGATTGCTATGGACTCGTGACAACTAAAGACTTGGGCACCCAAGGTCTTGCCTTGCATACAGACATTAATTTCATTCAGGCAAACGATCTTCAATATTATTGCCAGAAAATCCAAATGTGTGGCCTTGATGCCTCTTGACTTGCGCCACTTACCCGCATTGTGCCCACAATACCAGAGTTGCCTTTTTAGGGAGACGTGTCAATTTAGGCCATAGAGAAACCCAAGGAGATGACCATAACCCCAGGAAAGCAGGAGGCAGCTGAGCTCCCAAGAAAGAGGACGTAACCAATATTAATTTGCTAGTAATCTAGTTGCCTTATTCAGCACTGGGGGAAGCAGCCAAACAGTCTAAAAATAAGAAATACTGATGCTACTAATTTAATAGCAGCAATGTTCTCATAGCTGTTACAGTCTCGTCTAAGGCTCTGAGAGAGGCAAGGTTTGTGGGGAGAACTAATATCTTTTATTATAGCCAGCTGTTAGAGTCTGAAAAATGAACAGCCTTTCTGCCACATGTGCTACAATAGAGAGAATAATTTAATACCTAGGACAATATCTGCATTTTCAGGTATTTTATGATGACTCTGTGGCCAGATTGATCCTTTTCATCACTGTAATGAAATAACAGAGGCCATCTGAGTGAAGCTTGTGGACCAAATCCTGACATAGAGTCATTTCAGCCAATGAGTTTGAATATCTGTGGCTGTACTAGGAGAATTATGAGCTTTTTTCCCCTGATTTTGAAGAATTTCTCCCTTTCTTTTGCTCTGAACAGCTAGGTTGTGTGTGTGTATACAGCTAGTAGCAGTATTTGCTGCTTCCGTTGTTGATATAGAAAACATAAGATGTACAGGGAGCTTACGCTGTTTTTAATTCAATAACTTGTCTGTGTTTGGCTCTGGGTACTGTTGTTATACAGCCCTGAAGTATCCAAGATGTTGTTTTCACATCTCCAGATTTTTATTAAAATTACGGAATTGCCTTATATCTGCTTTGCTAAGACAGAAACAGCCACCTTTTGCAACACAACAAAAAACAGAATATTTTGGAAGTAAAAACCTCAGCCTGAAGCTAGCCCGTGCTTGTTATCCCTGTTATTTATTATTTATCATTTTGAAACTGGATGAAAGTCTGAAGATTTAATTCTGGAGATGCCCCACGATTGATTCATTTCTCCAAAGAAACTTTCTCCCAGCGTGTGTAACCTTTTAATGGAGTATCTGCCAAAGCAGCAAGGGAGACATTGCACCGTTCTTGGGAAGCTGTAAGTTGACAACTGACCTTGAACATTTAATCCAAGATTTTATAGCTATATTTTATGCTGTTGCTGGGATGATAAATTGCAGTGACAGGTTTAGAAAGGACCTTATAACATGCACTGACATAAAGCAGTGTTAATAATGAGTTTGATTCTGCAGTTTTTACTTAATCAAAACTGTTTATTTTCTCTCCTAGTCTTGTGCAAACCTCATCAGAATCTTCCTCTCACTTGAGAAGGCATCACAAGTGAGAAGGCATCACACAAGGCTCTCCACATGTCCCAAGTGCTTACAAACAGTTGGGAAGTACCACAGGATTATAAGGGGAAACTGAGGTGGATTTTTTGTCAAGAACATGTGGTAAATAAGAGCAGAGCTTAGGTTAGGGCTTGGGAGGTGTAACCTTTCCTCAAGCCATTTGTGGTCCTCTGGGGCACCCCTGGCCGGGTGATCTGTAGTGATGCATCATGTCTCTCTGATTAAGCGCTCACAATATTGGTTCAATCACAAGGTTTCCAGCAGGGCTACAGGCTCCCTGGCCATGTGCTTTTCCACCTAGAGATTTTTTTAGGTTGCAACAAGAGTTATTTGTTTATCCAGCATGCAGGGCAGGCAGCATCCTAGTACAGCATTGCGCCTGGTGGGCAGCCAGGCATCGTGTCCTGGGCAGATGGTCACTTGGTACCAGCTCCATGGTGCTGGTCATGGTGGCTTCATGATGCCACCTTCCCACGTGCTGTGGCCTCCCCATGGAGTCCTGCCAAGCACCAGTTTGGCTCCTTGTGTCATTGAAATGGTGATTCTTCCCATGACAGTGCAATCCTGAGTGTAGCAGCACCACTGCGATCTTGGGTTTCACCGAGAGAGCTGCGTGAAGGATTATGTGACTCCTGTAATGGATGGTGCTGCAGATTCATATACTTCTACTGGCTCTTGGAGAGCGCTCAAGTCCTGCAAGGTCACCACACATGTTCTTATATATATATATTTTTTTTAAATAGCCCTATTCTAGTTAAAAGCAATAATAGCACTGTAGGTCCAGGTGAAATATTTCTGTGTTTGTGGACTTGGTCACAAAACTTTATCATTTTGTCCTTCATCGGAGCTAGCAAGGTCACCAGGCAGGAGTAATAGAGATGTGATAGACTTAATAAAAACAGAGATTAATAAGAACTGTGGAAAAAAAAAAAAAAGGCAAAGGGTTTTGGTTGGGGGGGCGGGTTTCTAATGCTTCATGGCTGATATTAGGTCCAGAAGTAAGTTATGATCCCCTAAAGCAAGTCATATGTGAGTGTCTTAAAGCTCAGTCCAGCAGTCGGTGCAGTATGAATGTTGTGTGTTGCCACAGGAAGGAGGGTGTTTTTATGACAACCTACCTGGCAGCATCGCCATCCTTCCGCCCCTGGATGTCCCACAGCATCACTGTGACCTTTATGGTCAGGTTATGGGGGTGTCTCAGGGTATGGACAGAGCCCTTTTGTAAACATGCCCTAATTTGCTTGTGGGGCAAAGTAGCCATTAGGGTGGCTAGCCAAGAGCTTCTGCTTGCAGGTGGTGGGTGTTTTGGTAGTGTGGGACGCTCATGTCCTGCAGCTTCACATGGAGACAATCTGGGGAGTGGATAAAAGCCTGTGGTTCTGCCGAAGCAAAAGGTTAGCAAAAAAAAAAAAAAAAAAAAAAAGCTAAGAAATTTGAAAAAGGTGAAGTTGTGACCTTCAGGAGGTCAGTGGCTGCGTCGTGTTCCAAACCATCTGCCCAGGGAAAACAGCGAGTGTGAGCAGGGGAGAACGGTGAGCGTGAGCAGCTGCGCGCTCAGCACCCGGGACGCCAGCGCTGCGCGGGAGCAGTTATTTCACTGCCCAGATATGAAGTGACAGGAAGGACCTTGGCTCCAGCCCTGATTTGGGAACTGTTGGCCTGCGGCTCCTCAGGATGCCCCAGGACCCGTGCACGTCGGCTGTGCAATCTGGAAATTGAAATGCTGAGGCCCTGATCAGATAAGATGGCTGGATAAGGAGGAGGACACTTTGTCTCTTTGTTGCTTGCCTGTCTTCTGCTTTGTGTTTCCTTTTTTTTAATCAGGATGCTGCTGTGGCAAATTTGCGTATTTGTGCCGGGAGGTCACAGACTGGCTTTGCAAGGATGGATGCAGGGAAGAGGGAGGTGGCTCCTGCTTTGGTTCTCCAATAAGTTCATTATCCCCATTGCTCCCAGTGCGGTCCTGCTGCGGAGAGCAGCACCATGGAGTGTGACCTGATGATGCTCAGCAGTAACAGATGTCCATGCAGTCTCACCCCTGCTTCAGTTGTTCTTTAACTTACAGATCCCTTTCCTCACCCAAAAAGAACAGGGAGAGGCAACTTTAAATGACGCATAGTCCCTGGGGCTGCTGTCAGGTATTGTGGACTTATGGCTACTTATTTAAAATTATTATTTGCAGTGTAAAGTGTAACGCAAGGCATCACGGAGGTTCAGGGGTGCACTGATCCTTGTAGCTTGCTCTTTGAGGACTGGCTGAGGGGTCTTTGCTACCACGACTGTCCCCTCAACATTTCCTTGTGCAAAAAAAAAACAAAAAAAAAAAAAAAAAAGAGAGAAAAAAACAATTGTTAACAGCTTCTAATAATCCTTCTCCAGTAATTTGGACTTGACAAATGCGGGGTCGGTTACCACAGGTCAGCTGCCAGCAGCAGCTCTCCAAGCTACAGCGACTCGATTCCTCGCCACTGTGCGAGCAACCACTTGGCAGCAGGAGCCTGCTGAGCGCTGTCCCAGCAAGGCAGCTGAGCTGCAGTGCTGCGGGTGAGGAGGTGCCCCCGCTTTCCCCTGCTTTGACCTGTCCCCGCACCCCGATTTTTCCTCCCTTGCAGGACACGCACCGTTAATGGGTGCTGGCTGCTGATCTGCGCTGCCTCGGGAGGCTGCTAGTTTCCAGCAGCATGTTAATAACGCTGGGGCACTTGCTTTCATTTAGGGGGTAATGAGAAGGTTGCTCTGGTACAATAGGCTGGTACTCTGGTGGATAAATTACAAGGCCAAAGGCAGTGTTGTTATCCCGCTGAGGGAATGAGATTATTACCGAGGAAATTGCAGGATTGCTCCTGTCCCTGTTTTACTACGAGTGTAATAATAGACTTTGTTTTATTAGGATAAATGATTTCCTCCCCTCTTTCCTCCCAGATGAGTACTACCCACTCCTTATGCCCCCAGTGACTCCTCATAGACACTGAGCTCCTTACTAGTTTCTGTTTCTTTCAAGCAGTTTGGAAAATATCAGTTATCTATTCTCTTGGCCAAGTTCCCTGTGCAAAAAGAGCTTTGGTCATGGTGGTCACTGGTGAAGGGCAAATGGGGGGCAGCTGGGGTGCTCCGTGGGGACCCACACATGGTCCATGGTGTGGGGCTGCTTTGGGTCTCTTTTCACATCTCTATGGCCATCCTAAGGTCGTGTCAACACAAATAGGATGTTGGCACCAGCCCTGTGCTGCTTCACCACTAGAAGGTCAGTCCTGCGAAGTGTGGGGCCAAGCCGAGCCCAAAGTCCCAAAACTGGGAAAGAGGCTTCTGTCAGTTTAAGGAATAAAATAAAAAAAAATGTTGTACAAGTCAAACTCAATAAAAAAAGCATAAGTATATGGTCCAAAGTGCAGGAGAAAAGAACATTTTAAACAGAGTGCTTATTAAAAAGATACTGGTGTTTTTCAGCAGAACTGGAAGTTTTGTGTTTCATTAAAGATTCATGAATTTTACTGATAAAAACGAAAGGCAGTTCAGGTGTCTGCTTCATGCTGTTGCTCTTGCGGGAGCTGGGGCCACTCTGGATTGATGGTTCTTGTTAAATGCCCAGTCCATGTCTTGATCCTGCCTGGATTACAGTGCGGGGCAGTGGTGCAACAGGAATAACTGACAAAAGGAGATGGTGGTCCACGTTATTTGGCATTTTCTTTAGCATGTTGCAGTCTCCTCTTAAGGCTCCTTTTCACTTCCAAAAACTCACTGCTCAAGGTGAGAAGTAATTGGACAAGTGAACAGATGAGCGAGTGATTGCTTGATTTCCCGTGGGCGACTTGCTGGGTGTCACGTGCCACCAAAATCAGCTTCTCTGACATGGCCTTTCACATGCCAGCTAACAGCGGAAAGGGAGCTGCCACCGGCATGAGGAAAGAGGGGCTTTAGCACTAAACCAGCGTGATTTACGTGGGCTGAGGATAGCGCTTTACACCACGTCCATCCCGTGGAGGTGCTGCGATGCCAGCAGTGTCTTTAGGGGATATTTGGCGTGAGCTGCTGTTCCCCAGACTGCAGTGCAACGTAGTCCTTTCAATGTACTCGAGTGCAAGGCAGGGATTCTCTTTTCCTCCCAGTTTCCTCCTTAGCCCTTGCCCAGCGCTGCTCAGATGGACTTTGCTCCTCGCAGCGGCTTCTCTGGGAATCGGTCAGCACTTGCCTTGCTGATCCTGCAAGCTCGTGCCAAGCAAACAGTGGCTTTCCGAGAGCTTGGCCAGCTGTTTCTCTTGCCCCGTCCTCCCCAATTCCATTATCCAATACACAAAAATCACCCCGACGCCCAGCTCCCCATGCCTCCCGCTGCCAGGGTGTTCCAGCGTGGCTCCCAGGGCAGAGCCCGCGGTTCCTGCGCGTTTGGCCAGGCGGTAAGAGGTGCCTGGGGAGCCGAGCTGCACACGCCGGCGCCGTAATTGGTTTCTGCGAGGTAACACGCAGCATCTTTATTCTTTTCATGTGCGCTGAATAACTGCTAGATGACAGGTCCCGCTTTTCAATTTCGCCATGTTTCCAGAGGCTGTCACACTTTTAATTTCTGCAATAGCTCCAAGCCAAGCAATAATCATGTTTCCTATTTTCCCCAACTGCGGTCTCAGCTTTGTTGTTCGCTTTTCTTAATTCCTCTTCCCTGTCTTGAGCTACTGGATGTTCCCTGCGCAGAACACTGCACGTTTGATGGCCGGTCAGTGTGTAAATGTGTTGGGGGGGCAGCATGTGGCTAGGTGGCAGGAGAGGTTCGTCTGGCCCTGCTGGGTGTTACACAGATCTCTTGAGACATCAGGGCTGAGTGCCGGTGTGCGTGCCGGGCTCCGGGTCTGCACCGGCTGCGTGGGCGAGCTGAAGTGTGCACAGCAAAGTGACACATCGCGTGCTGCAGCCGCCGCGGAGACGGGACAGCTTCTGAAAGGCAGCTCCGTTAGCGCCCGTGGACAATCGCCTGGGAAGATCTCTAGCACCAAATGATTTAAGTGGAAGTAATTTTGGGGATGTGATTTTTGTATTGCTTCAGTGCATTGGAAAGGTCCGCTCAGGGCTGTTAGAAAGCCTTGGTCCGAGGAGCAGCAGCTCAAGGAAGTTTGGGTTACTGGGTGCTTGAGGCCTGGACTGGGTCCTCTGGAGTCTAGTGCGAGGTCCGACCGCTGCTTCTCCTGCAGGTAGACAACTCGGAATGGCCACAGATGACTGTGGTCCCTGCAGTGTCTGGAAAGGATTGCTCTAGAGGCTCTGCTTGCATCTTTCTCCTCCAGCTGACTGCCTTGGGCACCTTAGAGGTCTTGGACCCTCAGTCATCGATGGTTGAAGCTAGCTGAAGCTTCAGAGTGCCAAGGAGAAAGGCTTACGTGGCTTCCTAAGTTTGTCATGAGTCTTTGCTGAGTGCTGCATGGCCCAAGCAGGTAGCGCCTTTGGGACCGGACCCTCGCTGCAGCAATTGCATTTCCATGGCCAGTTACTGGCTGTGGGTTAAGGACACTCTGCATTCATTAAGGTTGCCCCAATTGCAAAGGAAGGATGCACTCGTTTGCCACAGGGATATGAGATTTCCCCTTCGCTCTCCACCCACTGCAGCCTCTATTCTGGATTGTCCCCTCTAGGGGGACAGAAGTCCTACGTCCCCTCTGATGTTCCATGGTTTTAAGTGCCCTTGTAGAAGAAGGGAGTCCAAAGTGCACTTTGTTATTTGGGTTATTGGATTGATTTTGGAGCAAGGCGGACATGTGGAAAATTGAAAAATAGAAAAACTTGTTTCCCCTCAGGCTGCAGATGAACAGTCTGGTGGCTTTCCTGAGGAACACTGGATCACTCTATTGAAATGCAGGACACTGAGGCAAGTTCAAGCATCTGAAAAACCCAGATGCTTCAGCCTGCAAAAGATGCCTGTTTCTCTCTCTGCTAATCTTTTATGTCTTATGTATCTTATAAATCTCTTTCCTAGCACTTTTCATTGAATTGTGTAATGCTGTGAGCAGAAAAAATACATATACGTGAACAGAGCTACAAGTTTAGGAGACAAAACCAGCCACATACTTATATTCTTACACATGCTTTAATTGCATGTTGTGAACTAGGGGACCATCTCGCAGATCACATAGCTCTTGAGGTGTTGCTAGGTCTCAGCTTGCAAGCATTTCTTTTATGAGTGTTTGAGTCTAGCTGAAAGTACTTTGTGTGTTACAGGTGTACGGATAGGTGATATTCCCTAGGTTATTTTTGAACATAGTACCAGCCAATATCTGTTTGGGATGCTCTCTGCACACTGAGTGGCTGCTGGAGCTTTCAGGTCCCACATGCATCGGGCTATCCAGAGTCTAGAAGGAGTCCTGGCTCTATTCCTGAGTTTATTTAATGAGAGATAAATATGCAAGTGAGGTAGGTTCCATAGTCAAACTCTTCAGAAATGCCTGTAAGCTTAAAACACCAATTTCCCACATTCTCTCTGGGGATGCCGCGAGCTATTGATAACTGCAGGAGTGAAAGCAAACAGGTACACTAGGTTCAGAAAGATGATTGCTGTATATTACAAAGTACTTTAAGTATTAGGTGTATGAGAAGATACTAAATGTTGCTTATATTTCTCTGCCTCATCTCCTTTACCATTTTTTGCAGCATTTTGTTTCAAGGTTTTGGGCCTGATGCAGAATCTTTTTCCAACCTCTCACAGCTTGACTTCTGAACCAAACACCCTTTCCTGCTCAGTTTTTCTCTCTTTTCAATTTCTCATCCTGATCTGACTTCAAGGTTCACTCTACTTTGAGCAGAGATTGGACTGGACACCTCCAGAGGTCTCTCCAACATAAATTATTTCATGATTCTGATATTTTGATGGTCCTCCATCTCTTTGTGACTACCAGAGAACTCCCTTCTTTCCTCTTCTGTTCAAAGCTAGCTGCATGTTTTACTTCTTCAGACTTTGATCCTTCCTTTCAGTGTCTACATTCTTCTCCTATTCCTCTTTCTATAATTTTGCACTTTCCTAAACCACCTCTTTACATAAATGTAAGATCAGGCTGGTTCCTTTGAGTTCCACCAAATCCATCATACCAAACTGTTTCCACCTAGGTTGACTGCTATTAAGATTTAATTAACTGTTCTGTGGGAACATCAGCAGTATCAGAACAGCGTTTAATAAAGGCATTAAAAATGCAACAGTGTTCATGATATCAGCCTTGTAATATGCACTGGTGTTTCATGTGCGTGGTTTAGCATCCTAATAAATCAAGACGCGGTGTTTCGATCATGTGTTCATGACCCTACATGATCTTTTTTTTCTTTTCTTCACTTTTTCCCAGGTCCTATAAGCAGTATTTTAGTAAACCGCTATGGCAGCCGACCCGTGGTTATGTTTGGAGGCCTGCTCTGTGGCATAGGGATGGTCTCAGCTGCCTTTTGCACCAGTATCCTGCAGCTCTACATCTGTGTGGGCTTCATTACAGGTAAGAAAGCATCTCCTTTTCTCTGCGTTTGAGGCTCCCTTGTGATGGCTGTGACACCTTTCCTCATGCACCTCAAGTTTTCCTTCTCTAATATTTTCATATCAAAGGAAACAAGGTGTAGGTTCCATCCATCATTTTAAAGTCTACAGGAGCTGGGTCATTGCTTTCAAAAGTGAATACTGGTGCTTAATTGTAAGCTGAATGTTTATAATAATCCTGGTTATTTTGGGTAGGGTATTGCTAGTGTTTGTTTCAGTGCGACTAGAATATCTGCTGCAAAAGATGACACAATTAGTTCAAAACTGGCTTTCTAGGTTGCAAGGTGTGTGGTTTAATGAATGTTCTCCCTGTCACTTCAGCTGCATTGGGTATTGGTGCTGTCTGAACGTGAAAAGTATAGGCTCAGCTGTGAACAGGAAAAATATAAGCTCAACATTTAAAATCAATAAAACTGGCTGGTAGAGAAGTAAGTTGGGGCAGAATATTTGTCACCCTGTTCTCTTAAACCATCACCACTTTATTGAATCTGCACAGTGGCAAAGAAATCCCCAGGTAGGATTCCTTCTATTAAGACTTTTCTTTTCTACAGAGAGCCACTGTAGTTAGCTGAAACTGCTATTATTGAATAAATAAATATTGCAATTTCCTTGAAAGAGATCCCAGAAACAAACCAGCAAATAGAAATCACCAAATGCCTCCCATGGATAAATTCAAAAATAAGCTGTTGATGCCTGGGCCTAACGCATGTTCCATGGACACATCTGTATGGATGGAGTCTTAGGTAATGACCTGCCACATCCAGGCATGGCATGTGGACTGGGGAGCATGAACATGACAAAGAGAGGGAGACACTTGTAGTTCAGTTGACATGGTTGATGCTTCTAATTAAGCCTGAAGTATTTTTCCTGCTCAGGTCTAGCGTGGAAGCATTCAAGGACAATTATATAAAGCCGCCTGCTGATCACACGGCTGGGGCGGCATCACTGTAAGAGGAGAGAGACTTTTATAAAAGCAATTTGCAATGAATACAAAACAACCTGTAAACATCATAGTTTTTCTAATCTCCTTCTTGTCAGCCTGAAAAGGAAACACAATGACGTAAAGGACCACACTCGCATAATTCTCGGGGATAGAGGTAAAAACAAGATAGTTGGTATGAGGAGGTCTCTGCTGCAGTCCTGTGCCTTTGGCATATTAATCAAAATCTCTGAGGAGGATCAGAGCAGGAAGTACCTGTTTACAGTGGAGGGATTAGACACAGCAATTGCAATTGCTTTTTTGATTATGTCTTTTCCATTTGCATGCAGATCAGGCTCCACTGTCAGCAGTGAGTCTGAAGCGCTGCCATCCTTGGTGGCGGGGAGCTGTGGGCTGCAGGGGATCCTCACTTTTGTGTGTGCTGCAGAAGCCTGGTTCTCTTTTGTGGTGACCGTTTGTTTCCCTATAGCACTTTGAAGAAGAAAAGGGGGTTCCGAGATGGTGTCCTGGATGACTGCCATCTCAGATGCATGAGATGGGTTTTCAGGCCCTCCCTCATGCCTGGAAGAGAAAGTGCAAATTTCAAAGCTAAACACAAGCTAAACAAAGCTAAACACACCTGGGCAGAGTTTAGTCCAATCCCTATCAGCCAGACCACTACAAAATAAAAAGGGATTGAGGGTGAAACATATTGAATAAAGAGGCTGAAGGCTTTGCCTGGGCTCTCAATGTTGAGCCTTGAAGTAGCTAGTTGGCTCTTCCCTTGCTGCAAAAGGAAGAATAGCACCAATAGCTACTCAGTGCAGTACTGTAGCACCACCCATTTCCGACTTCTGGTAACAAGGAACACACATTCAAAACAGGGAAAGATGCTCCCCTGGCACAGATTTAGTTCTGTTCATATGGCACCACCAATGGGTCTCTCTCTCTCCTTCCTTGGGGAGAAAATGGGATTAGTTGACAAAAAATTCCAGGTGTGGGAGTGTGGGAGTTCCTGTAAACTGGAATAAAATGGATATAAATATTTCCATCTGAAGTCAATCAAAAGCTTAAAGTAAATTGAAATTCCAGTCAGTCAATTCGAAACTCTCCAAATTTAATTAATGGGAAGAGCATGAGGTAGTATTAAATTAGATATGTCTGACTTGCAAATTAATGTTCACATAATAAAAGATTCTAGTTGATTATTGGTTAAGTGGGTAGCTGGCCGCCAATCTAATTTCTATTCTCCTCCGAGGGGTTCTTTTGGCCACTGCAGGTGGGAGATCCTTAGCAAAAATGATTTTGTGAAAATGAAGTTTCAGTTCCTACACTAACCTAACACCCTGGGAAATATGGAGTTAAAGCAAGCTCTAATCCACCGTATTGCATCTTCCCAAGTGAAAATATTTCCCGTTTCCAAGAGCTGGCAAAGCTATTCTATAACAAATGCTGTATTTTGCCTCCATAGTTCCCAGGTTGCCCATCTTCACAGGAATGAATTTGGCCCCCTATGTGTGTCATGTAGTCTGCACTTCTTGTAGGCAAGATACACGCTACCTAATATGAACTATCTAGAAGTAAAAGTTTGTGCTAAGAATGTGTCTCTTCCTACCAAGAATATGATAATATTTTTTTTCCAATTTCTTTTTATTGTTTCAAACTTCTGAGTTATTTTTAATAAACAAATCCTAGATTTGGCAAAAGACACAATTTTGTAAAAACATTCAAACTTAAGCTCACCAGCATCAGTTGAATTCTGCTGCATTAGTTGGATTCTATTTCATCAGCTACTAATGATAGTGTTCTTTAATTAATTTTGAGGACCTTGACCTTTCTAAATTCTCTTCTGTAAAGCAATATGCCTAATTATGTACTGCACAGTTAAACAAACTAATTATATAGACTAATGAACAAGAAAAAATCTGCATGACCCTATTTTCAGGATTCATGTTCTCTAGTATAATCACTTCAAGGATTACATTTCTGCTTTGTTCTAATATGGCTCATCCTTTTCTAGATGGTAGGAAAGAAAATATGTGCTACATTTTTAAAATATCATTTTGATGAAGTTCTGATAATTTAACTTTTTAAGGAGACACAGCACATTGAAATTTTGAAAAGAAAAATTACTTACTAGTGCAACACAGCCCTAGAAATTTTGGTCTGCTACAACATTCAACAGCTCTTCTTTCAGATTTTGCCTACACAAGAAAAGCATTGTATTAGCAATGTAGATGTATAATATCATTTATATATCTAAATGCAAGAAAAAATAAAATTTAATTAAAGGAAACACTCTAGGGCCCTGTTTAATTAGCATCTTCAGTAGCTGTTTTGCTGGGTACTTACAGACTTCTTAATCTTTTGCATGAGATCTGAGCTGCTCACTGCATTAGTAGTGGAAACGATGTCTGAGGCTATGTGTTGCAGGTGGTCTGTGTGCCCTCCAGCATTTGTTAAGGGTGTAGCTTTGCTTTAGTACAGAGAAAACTCATGGAGGCAGTAGCATTTGTCACACACAAGCTTTGCAGTCCCCAAGGAAGGGATGTTCTGTGACTCAACGTTTCTGGGGGCTGATTCCCTAGATTCATCAGCCAGAAGTTTAGGGAAATCTTGTGCAAAGTTTCTCTCTAGGGTATCATGTTGAAGAGCCACCAGTGGACTAGTTTTCCATGAACTTACCTAAAACAGCGAGCTGAGCAGAAAAGTGTCTTGGCTCTTCCTTTGTGTATCATCTCACCTGTTTTTCTTCATTCCAGGATTTGGCCTTGCTCTCAACCTCCAGCCATCTGTGATAATCATAGGAAAATACTTTTTAAAAAGGAGACCCATCGCAAATGGCCTTGCTATGGCAGGGAGTCCTGTGATGCTTTGCACTCTGGCTCCTCTCAACCAGTTTCTTTTTGACAATTTTGGCTGGCGGGGCAGCTTTCTAATTCTTGGCGCAGTTTTATTAAACTGCTGTGTGGCAGGAGCTCTCTTCAGGCCCATTAAAGTGGCCAAAGAGTCAGTCAAGAAACAGATGGAGGAAGAGAAAGAGGCTCCAAAAGAAGAGGTCACTAAGGTGTCCATAGAAATGAGCAATCCCGCATACACCCCTGCAGAGACCAAAACAGAAGAGGAAGAAAAAAAGGACTGTTGTGAAAAAATCAATCAGTACCTCGACTTTTCCCTCTTTAAGCACAGAGGGTTCTTGATTTACCTGATTGGAAACGTGCTCATGTTCCTGGGGTTTTTTGCCCCCATCGTTTTTCTGGCACCATACGCAAAGCACATCGGCATTGATGAATATTCAGCTGCTTTCCTCCTTTCGATTCTTGCCATCGTGGACATGATTGCCAGGCCTGCCACCGGCATCATCGCCAACAGCAAGTGGGTGAGGCCGAGGATTCAGTATTTTTTTAGCTTCTCCATTGCCTTCAATGGCGCCTGTCACCTGTTGTGCCCCTTGGCTTCAGGCTACACGGGACTTGTCATTTACTCCATCTTCTTCGGCCTGGCCTTCGGCATGGTCTGTGCCATGCTTTTCGAGACGCTCATGGACCTGGTGGGAGCTGCCCGCTTCACCAGCGCCGTTGGCCTGGTCACCATCGTGGAGTGTTGCACCATCCTCCTCGGACCACCGATTGGAGGTGAGTGCGTTCCCACCACCCAGGGGTGATGTTCCTCACTCAAAGAGCCTATATTTTTCCTCTTTTAGAATCACTTCTTACAAAGCATACTTGAATGTGTTTTCTTTCTTTCTACCTTTTTTCCCCTGTAATTAGACAGGGAATGCAGGTCCTAGACTTCTACTCCAGCATTTCTGCTTTACTCTTTTCTGTTCAGTACCTCAGTCGAAGTCAACAATTCTGGAGGGGGGTGATCTGGATAAAGGAACAGCATTTCTGCTTTACTCTTTTCTGTTTAGTACCTGAGTTGAAGTCAACAATTCTGGCAGGGGGCGGAGGGGTGATCTGGATAAAGGAGGAGGATTTTATTCCCTGATCTTTTCAAACATTTAAACAGAATTTGCACAGTGGGGCTAGCCCTCACAAAGCAACTTGCACTTGAGGCGATTTCTCCTGGAAAGCCTGTGGCAAAAGGCTGAGGTCCACAGTAATCTAAGCTCAGTAAAGCACCATGAATTCCTTTTCTTGACTCAAGCCCAGGGTCTTAATTAATATTTGCTATTTGTCTCTGAGGCTATGCTGGACCCAGCAATCACATGTAAATATTTTAATTTCTGTTTCGATAGTTTACAGTGTAGGTAAGTCTTGAGTATTTCCATTTATGGATTTCTGTCATCTCAGCACATCTGATAGATTTGAGGCAAATACTGCTGAGGTGCAGTATTTGTTTTGAGCAGATTTGATTTTCTTAAAAAACTAATTGAAAAATATAGCTTATTAGAATACTTAACAGAGTAAAAAACAAATATAAAAATGACTGAGCTCTCTGTTCTTTTTCTTGTGGAGTATCTCCTCACCTGTGAAAAACATCCTTAGTTTGCCTTGTGATCTGTGTTTAGGGAGATGCTGTAAACAGCTTGTGTGCTGAGCATGCTTTTTGGTGCAAGGCCCTTGTGTCTGTAGTCCTTAGTGTTCTGCTATATTGACTGTTTCTTGTCTTTGAGAGAGCTGGGTCTAGCTTATGGGCTGTAGTTAATTTCAATGTTTGTAGAGCCCCAAGGGACACTCATGCAAGAAATTGTGCCAGAGCTAGACACCCTCAAAAGTCCGTGCTGACACTATTAAACCCTCCAGCAATGCCTACAGGCCTCTGAAGATAAGAGCCTCATCTTGCTTCCCTCTATAGCATGTGTTCATTTATTTTTTGGGGAAGTATGTTTAAGAGCCTCATCTTGCTTCCCTCTATAGCATGTGTTCATTTATTTTTTGGGGAAGTATGCACTACGTCTGCAAGACATAATGTTTGAATCCAGCATTTGGCTCAAGTAGAGTCAAATCCAATCTAACATGGCTATGAATTAAATGGATTTGTGGGTGACATCCTATCACGCTACAGGTATCATCCTCTCTGTGCAAATTTGCATTTCACCTGTATGCAAGTTGCGATAACTGGTTTATTTACCAGTAACCTGCAGGTATACTGTACAGCTAAAATACTTAACTAGGTTGTGTGTTCTGTATGTGTTTGGATATATATAAAAAATTAAAATCTGCTAATTGAATGTGACAGCATTTCCAAATAGGTTTAAAGACTGCACAGAGAGAAAGCAAGATAAATCCATTTCCTGGATTTAAAACTTAAGAGCTGGCTAAGCTCCTTATTCAATATGACACATCTGCAGAGCCATTTAATTCTTTGTATCACCATGTAGTGCAAAGTGTGTGACAGAGGTAGTTGAATCCTCTTGTTTTCTTAGGGATTCATTATATAATTAATGACAAACTAAAGAAAATGCAATTTAAAAATGACCATTTTCTGAGTTATATAATTTTCTGTGTGGAAGATTAAGTTAATGACCAAAGACTGCTAATGAGGCTAAAACAGTTCTGTGTAATACTCAGTAATATTAGTTTTCTAGGGTTTTCCCCACCATTATAATAAACAGCAAATTTATTGGTTCTTAGGCATTTTAATAACCTACTGCAGGGTTCTGCTTTAATGAACTAAGTAAATTGTTCCCAGTGTGTCTTATGACTTTATCTTATTCTCAAAGGAAAAGAGGCGAGACTATCCTACTGTTGAATTTTCCAATACTCTACTCATTAAAGCTCTTGTTGAAACCTATTTAGGAGACCTCTAGGTCATCCTGATTAGCAGAAAAGGAAAAATTGTTGCAATTAACATTTGGTTGATGTTTCACGAGTAGCATTAGAAACACAGTGCACTGAAAACAGTGTACCAAGATATGCAGGAATTATTCAGGAAAAACTGTTGACCAAAACCAGTTAAAATTGTTAATTTTGTAGTCAGTAAGTCTATTTAGTAGCCATAAAATCCCTTGTTAGTGTGAGTATGTGGTGGGATAATTAATCATCGGATTTTCAGCATTAAGAGTCAGTCAAGAAGTTATTAAAGATCTCTCTTTTTAAGGAGGAGAACATATTCCAGAAAGTCAGGGAGGTAATGGATGATGGGCCAGTTTAAAGCAGGACTATCTGTACTATGAAAGCCAGGTTAGAAGTAGGTCCTACTTTAATTAGCCTATGGGATGTTAAGAATGGCCCGTGTTACTCCGATAAATGGGAATTAATACTCAGGATCATAATCCCAATAACGTTTGCATTACATTCTGACATAATGGAGAACACTGACATTTCAATTAAGCCATCTCCCTTCAATTATTCTGTAACTCTGTAGCTGAGGCATTAACCTTTGAGAGGAACCTGTCACATTTGTCTTGGCACTGAAATTATCTGACGTTGACAGCATCATCTTTGCTTTCCCTGGAACTAATGTTTTCCAGTTCCACGCAGTGCCCTTTCATCTGAAGGTCACACGTTTAAATGCAGAAAGGGCAGCTGTGACCAAGAGTCAGCGCCCTCTGAGACTGGTGAATGACCCGTGGTAAAATAAATTTGTTGGTCTTAGTCAGTGGCCTGGGATGAGACTTGGTGGCCACCATCCACCTCACAGAGGTCTTCCTGAAAGCTGCCACTTTTGCTGGCAGCCTCAGGACTACCAAGTTGGGTGGATGTCATCTACCTGATCGGGTGGTTGCTGAAGTCAACAGGAAGAGTGCATGCAGACTAAGGGATGGGGGGTTTTTGTTTCTGCATGGAAAAAGCAGGGGTGCCTGGCAAATTCAGAGGTTGTGATAAAGGTTCTCTGTCTCCTGCTTAACTCTACAAATTATTGATAGTACCACTGACATTAATGTAGCTACCTGCAAACTATAAAGCGGGACACGTGTGAAGTGTTCACAGGATCAGAACTGAACAGGTCAGGAATAATTTATTTCATCCTAATGCTACAAGAATGTCCCTTTTTATTTAGGAGCTGCAAAAGCAATATTCCTGCCTTTGTGTCTAAATTTCTTTTTTAATGTATGTTTTACAGGAACTCTTATTGATACCTTTGGGGACTATAAATATATGTTCATTAAATGTGGAGCTGTGATGGTCTTGGCAGGAACATTCCTATTCATCATGAATTACTATAATTATCGTATGCTTGCCAAAGAGGAGAAGGAAAGAAAGGCAAAAGAAGAGGACCCTAAAATTGTAAGGACAGAAAATGAAGGAAGAAGTAACTGGAACAAAGAAACCCAACAGGATGGGCCTGAGCTGGAACCTTTGAGAGATGAACGAGAGGGACTGAAGATGGAAGTGAATGGCACAAATGAAGTTTAAACCTGTTCTAATGGACTGAGCAGGAAATTACTTCTGAGTTGATAAGCTGACTCTAGCTGTGAAATCACACTAGGTTTTCAAATTCTGCCTTATGCTCTGCACGTGCATCCTCCTCTTTGTCTTAGGAGAAGACTAGGACAGAAACAAGTCTAGTTGCTTATACTGTGCTCAGACACACAGTGAGGTACCCATTCACATACCAAAGGTCCTGCACCCTTTTTCTTATGTATTTCCCTTAGGTTGAATGGGAGTACAACCCACGCTCCAGTCTTGATCCCAGTACTACAGATCTTTTTGGGAAGAGGTTGATGGCCATCAGAGTCAATGCAGAGCCCTTCCTGCAGCTTGCACGGGCTGTGCATTATGTACTAAGATGGCTGGATCGTCTCGTGATGCAGCCAAACCGCTCGTCCTCCCGGGTGCCCACAGACACATGCAAAGCCTCTCTCGTCTTCAGCGTGCTGGGCTGCAGTGTCACAGCAGTCTCAGGACCTGGTGCTGCCTTTCACCGGCAGCTGCACTGTGAATTACACCCCTGCCTCTTGGAAATGGAAAATCAATCTTGTGCTCGACTTAGCTAGAAAATGAGCTAGAGATGCTTGAACCGAAGGAGGGCAGTGCCTGCCTGCGCATGAAGCGGCAGCAAGGCAGTCCGGCCTCATGAAGACCCCACGATGCTGGCATGGGGTCACTCACCCTGCCTTGCCTGGGGACCCCTGTGTTTAGCAAAATGCCTCAAGAAAGATTGCATTTGCCAGGGGGTAGGCGCTGAAGGCCTTCCCATGCCGTTGTCTGAGAAGGGCAGAGCACAAAAGGGCAGAGCTACACGACACTGCCTCAGCTCAGAGCAGCGCTCAAACTGTGCCCAAGTCTTTAAAACTTACCCAAAGAGGTTAGATCATCCTTATTAGCCAGCATCTGTGTTCCTTACAGGTTTTGCCATTCTTTATTTTGTTAACAAAACAGTAAGGGCTATTATTATTAATTAATGGTACAAATGAAGAACGGAAGCACAAGGCAACTACAGGCACGAGTGAGTAATTCGTAGTCGTGCGACGCTGCAGTGGGATCCATTGCCCTGAGCTGGGCGCCTGCCCTCCGACACGACGGGGGTCATCGACAGTGGGGAAGGGGAACTGAGAGCCGCCCGCCGAGCAAAGGTACCCCCACTCACTTGTAGCTTCTTGCACAAACTCTTCTCATTGAAATCCCTCGTTCCGCTAAAGAACAGTGGCATTTGATCATGACTTCAGTAGGACTTGAATTTATCCTTTTGTAGCATCTTGTATTTTCTCTGAAAGACAAAATCCGTTCAGTATATTTAGGGTTTTGTTGTCGTGCTTTTAATATTCTCTATTGCTATCCAATCTCTCTTTGGCTGTTTGGTAACAAAGACATTGATAGAAGGTCCTGAACATTTTCTAATATGCCATCTGGAAGCTTTAATATAGTTAATAAAGCTCTTAAAAAAAAAAAAAAAAAAAAGACGTGCCCAGTGTGATCTGTAGGTTAATGCTGCCTGGTAAGTAATTTTATCCTATTTTACTCTTTGCTTTTGGCTGGCTATGGGAAGAGCCTACCAACTCTCCTTGAGAAAATGCCTTTGGATGACCAGGGCTGCCTGAGATAGTTCTTAGTGGCTAAGTAAAATTAGCAGTCACTAAATGCTGGGCCAGAAATTGAGCCCATTTCATAAGATATACTGTGCTGTGGTCTCCACATGAGCCCTGATCTTTTAGTAGAAGAGCTAAATATTTCTTACTACTTTTGCTAACTGCAGATGTGATTGTGTAAGTAAGCTATCACTGCCATTGCTGTGGAAAAAGGAATGACTGAATAAGAGCCATAGAAATACTTGTCTTTGAACCTGGAGAATTGATCTAAATTGTTGAAGATTGTTTCTCTGCAATGCAATTCCTTGCAAGAAGTTTGGTTGTCACTAGCAGTCAGGGATGCCACCACAGCAGTGGCATTTGTGCTTTTTCAGTGACTGACTTTTAGACCTTGTCTGTTTAGTTAAGGCCTTCTTAAACTAGAGATCAGGGTTGTGCCCTGCCTCTGTTTCAATTATTAGCCAATGTACAGCCACTCAAGACACTGCTCTTCCAGGCAACACAAAGCAGGTGATCTGCAGCAAAATGCCATCACAGTTCTGCATCTGACAAAGTGCTGAAACGTGTCTCCATTCTATGCTAATCTAGTCCTGGCGTGCAGTTCAGAGACAAATTAAATCAATGCAAAGCTCTTCAAATACTTCTTTAGTAGGACTTGGGCCAGCCTGAGTCACACTCCCTGTTCCTTGGCCCTGTGATAACTCTGAAAGTAGCTGAGAAGGATCTGGCAAGGATCTGACAGGTTTATTTGCATTTCTTCCAGTCAGGTCTTATCAGTTAATTCTAGTGACCTAGTTCCTCAATTGATCTTGCTGCAGGAGCTGATGCTCAGGCTCTCCTTTTAACAGAAATCCCAAACATGTTTTTCAGACCATAAAAGTCTGCTAATGCAGGCAACATTTTTTATAAAAAAGTTTTCATTTAGTTAACTATGAAAAGCATTTGGAAAAGATACACTTGAATTAGTCTGTCACTGAGGGAAGAAGATGCCACATTAAATAGTACATTTTTTACACCTTCAGAAGTCCTTTAATGTTAAAGTAACTATGTCTTTAACCTACTCTTAAGAGGCTCATATACTGCCTTTAAGATTATGGCAGCATTTCTACCACAGAGGAAGCCAGGCCATTTTAACCCTCTCTGGGGGATTGCGGCTGTTTATCAGTGGTGGGTGGCTTGCCTCCTCCTGCCCCCACAACAGGCTCAAAGTTCAGGGCACAGCAACTCCCTGAGCAAGGCAGCAAAGAAGAGCAATACACCTGTGTACTTTTCAGCCCATGATTAACTCCAGGAAAGTTTTGCTGAGCTAAATCCAATGAATTCAACACCTTGCAGGCTCAAACTGTAATCCAGGTTTGGAAAACTCTACAACTTTCCTAAGCATATTTTCAGTTTTTAACATTGACTGGTGCAATATAAAATATCAATTTAGAGAAAGCTCTTGTGAAGCAGTAGAAGCTGCCTGTGCATCTAATTTAGTGATTTGTGTGGCAGATTGGAGACACCATGCATTCTTCACGCATGCTTAAGTCTAGAAGGCACCAGTGTAGGCAAGTCAGGAGGTGTGAATGTTGCACCATAAACATATGTATTAGGCACATGAGGCATGATTTGGATATCAGATGTGCAAGGATGGTTGCTCACGCTTTCCTTGGAGTGCAATTATTTGGTATGTCTTTTATATTTCATTAACTAGTGACCTTAATAGAAGCAATTGCACGTGGTTTCCAGTGTTGCTTGAACTTTGGCAACAGCCTGATTTTGATACTGAGCCATTACAACGAGCACAGAAGAAGCCAGCAAGCCAGGCAGCAACACAGTGCTTGTGGCAAGGCACAAATGGTATTTGATAGGGAGGTGTGATAAGGGGCATAGTTTGGATTGAGATTCTCCCCACACACTCATTTCTCATTTCTAATTCCCCTTGGTTTCTCCTTCTCTATATTTGACTTTCCAAACCTAAAGCTGCAGGATTCCAGTATTTCAGTACTTAATTTGAAGGGTTGAAAGATGTGATCAAACAGCCAAGAGGACACCAGGACCCAGCACTTAAGGAACAAAATGTAAACCAGGACTTTCTTGCTGAGCGAGTGGAGATAACTGGATGGGAGCTGTGTGGAAAAAACCAAGCCAAAAAACAAGAGCAAAATGGATGCAAACCAAGCTCCCTCCCGGACTTTCTAGATGAGGACTCATATATATGCTTTTGAGACACGCAATCATTTTAGAAAGCATTAGAGATTATTCAGGAGTACGGCTCTCCTGGCTGCTGACACCAAATTTATTTGGCTGTGTTGAGAAAATGCCTAGTAGACAATACAGGTACATTAAGATTACAGTGAGGAATGAAGTTAAGCGCCGACTTTCATGCCCTCAGCAGTGACAGTGACATTGGCTGTAGAGCAGCTCTAGCAGGCTTATCAGAATCACATGCAAGTGTTTCGATGAGTGACATTCATAACTGTCAGCAAAGCTGCCCATGAGGGCAACACAGCTTCAAGAAAATGATTCCCCTCACTATCTGTCTGCCTTGGTACTCGCTAAAGTATTGCTGGGTTTTCATTTGTATTTGGAGAGAGAATCATTTACTCTATGATACCAAAAAAGGGACATATATAGGTAAGTGGGCTCTTCTAGGTCATCAAGGTCAAGACCCTGCTATCACAGGTAATGGTGTCATTTAATCCCTTATTTATCCTTTATATATAAGCTATTGAGTTATCATTTAATCCCTTATTTATCCTTTATATGAATATAAGCTATTGAGTTAAGCATCTACCAAGTTTTGATTCTGCTGTGACATTTATGTCTGCAACACTGTTGTGTCTGCAGAGGACAAACCTCCAGATGTTCAAAAGTGCAGATGTCTAGAGACTTAAATAATCCCAGTTCTACACGGCTTCAGCGACCCTAATATCATTAAGGATTCAGGCATAAACACAGACCTTAGTCTGTCAATTCAAAAGACAGGATATCCATGCAAAGGAAAATCATGTGGCCTCATCCTTCCAAAAAGGAGTAACTGTGAACAGCATTGAAACGTTATCTTTCTCTTTTTGTATGTTACATGTTTATATGTTTTATGTGGCACTCTACATCTTTCAAGCTTTAAGATTGCTAAAGGATTTGGACTGATAATGTTTCCTCTAATGCTCACTTCCTCTAGTGCTCTTTCCTCTAGCTTCCTAAGGCTTTCCTTTCCTTTCTCTTTTAAAACAGTCTTATCAGATACACCAACTTCACCCTGAACTTGGCTGTCACGGTGTGTTTGTACTTTTTCAAAACATGTTCTGTCTGTTCCGACTTTTTTGAAACACTGCAAAGTCAATTAAAAGTTATCGATCATATTTCAGTCAGAAATTCAAGGTGCAGTTTAGCTTGAGAGGTTGCTTCAGTGCAAGCCAGACAGGAGGGTGTTCAGGGGTGACACCGAAGTTCTTGCAGCAGGGATTAGGTGACCTCTGGAGTGTCTAGCATAGATAAAGGCAGCTAAGCAGTGTCTTACCCTAGTGATACCACCCTCACACATGGACATCACTGAACGATCCCTTCCTCACCAGCAGGTTCTCCAGCACATGAATTTCTTTTTATTTTTCCGCATGGATTTAAACCCATAGGAGATCAGTTTAAATCCCTGGGAAGAGAAAAACAGCATTTAAAGGATGTCCAAAGCTTTTTTGGGCTGCTAGCTGTTCAGTGCAAAGGAATTTCACCACATGGAGAAATTCCCACCCTCTGTGGGAACATTGTTGTTTTGGATATGCACCAAAAGTGAACACACTTCTAAGTCTTCATGGTCAAATCTCTGTTTCTGAGAACGGGAAGTTATTTATTCACTAGAGAGGTCAGATTCTGGGTCTAATTCTGGCTAAACTCAGACACCTTCAGACACCTTAGATTCTTTCCTTACCCTGAGTTCCCTCTGGTGTGCAATGCAGTCATTGAGGGTCTGCTGTTAGGGTCAGATGAACTAATACAACTGAAATGAAATGGAGACAAGTCTTTCCCTCTATTGCAGGGCTTCACATTCCCTCCCTGCACAGATGAGTTTCTTAAGTAGTTTATAATCAGCTTGTAATCTCTCCTGGCTGTTATTTATGTCGTCTGATCACAAACCCAACTCCAGACAGAGTTTCTTAGGATGTCTAGGAGGATCCATGCATTATTAAGTGAAATAACCACAGACTCTACCTACCACCCATTACTACTCTGTATTATAAGTGCTTGTTGAGCAAACTTGCCAAGCCTAATTATTTTCCCATCAGACTACTGTTTTTTTTTGTTTTTTTTTTTTTTGGCACTTCTACAAGTCTAATGGAAACTGCAGCAGACCTGCTCCTGCAAAGGCTGCATGGGGAAGTAAATCTCTTTGATGTGCTTTGTATTTCCAAGATAGTCCCTACCTTGTGCACATGTGCCCACATGTCTCATAGATCTAAGGGGAAAGAAAATCCACAGGCTATAAATCCTCGCTTGCAAGGGTTGCATCCCTCCACCAGCTCCTAGGTGTGAGTGTCCACTGGCCTTGTAACTGAAAAGCATCTCCTGACAGAGCCATGCCACTGGATTGCTACTGCTTCAAGGAGCCCCCTTCTCTGGAAGGACAAGGGCAGGGCCTCTGACTTGTGTCTCTGACCTGACTGGATTGCTACTGCTTCAAGGAGCCCTCTTCTCTGGAAGGAAGGGCAGGGCTTGTGTCTTGTGACTTGTGTCACCTATTGGAAGTTATTAGGCAGGGCACTTACTGATTTTTCTGCTTCAGTTTTTATAGATAAAAAGGGTGTAACATCATTCCCCAGTGATGTTAGGATAGATGCTCTCTGTGGCTGTCCCTCCTTTCTGCTCTTCCATTCAGGACAACCCCCATCATAACGTTTGTTCCCAGCTCACAACCTGGGGGATGATATATGGTGATGCATATTTCTCCTTTGTTTGGACTGAATGTGGTTGAGATCTCTTAGCATCACTCCCAGAAGTCAGCTTAACACCGAGACTGTGGATATTTATGTGGAAAGACTTTGGAGCACATGTGCTTCTTCCTGAGGTATTGTGCTCTCCATAAAGCCTGTCATTAGTCTATCTGACAACAGTGCTAGTGGGCTGATATGGTTAAGATGGATGAGTCCTCGTAGCTCATCCAAGTTAATAAAGGAGATTGTGCTGACTAATTAAGACCAGATGTGAAGCCTCCCTGCTGCTCTGTGGGTGGGCTACAGCTCTGTGGGCCTTCTCCTACTTGGAGTGCAAACATGCCATCCATATCATGATATTTAACCAGAGACCTATGACGAGAGAGGGTGGCAACTTCGCTTCTCTAGGGAAAGCCTCTGCTTGGAGATCTCCAGCAGTAGAATAGCTTGGACAATACCAAATTTTCAGAAAATGCTTGCCTTTAATCTCTACTCACTAAAATCAACATTTTGCAAAACAGTCCTGCTACTTGAGATTATCTTGATTTTGAAATCCCCTCTCTATGGCTCAGTGTAGGTCACTGAAATTTAACCATACAGTAAATGAGCAGTATTTTGACCAGCTTCCAGCGCCTCCCTCTTGGTGGACCTTGGCCTATGTTATTATCCATTGTAAACATTATATGTTGATAGATTGCAGTCATTCTGATGAAAAAGTGTTACAGAAGAGGAGAGACTTGCCACATAGCAATGCATATTATTAGTCTTATCTTTTTAATCTGTAGCCACTTCTACAAGTGAGTCCTTTTGAGCTTCGTTCAAACATATAATTTGTCTAAGGAAGAAGCCATGGAGTACAAGAAACCTGACTGAAACACTCTCTGCTTACAAGGCCACATTTTCTACGCTGTTTTCTCTGATATATTCTTATCCCACATTTTTCAAAATACTTATTCTTTTTTTTTTTCTATTGTCAGTAACCCACTGCCGAACATTATCTTTTTAAAGACTGAATGCAATGGCTAGAAATATATTGAAATCATTTACCCAGTAGACAGTTTTCCTGTGACTTCCATGTTACAGATACACTTCAAAATACAGTATGGTGTATTCACACTACAGTATGAAACTTGAGGGACATTATATCATCAAGCAGATCTAAGGTAGAGAAGATAGTAATTATACACTATATAAGTAGAAATGCAGTGAAGCAGCTTTGTAATTACAGTGTAACTAAGCTGCAACTAATTCACTTCTAAAGTGTGTCTAAAGTTAGTAATTAGAGCCAGTACATGATGAAACACTAGCAATATACTTACCTTCATACAGTGTATTATTTTTCAACCATATCTATCATGAACCTGGATATTTTCCTGGGATTAATGATAGGCTGTGAAAAGTTGATAGCCTGAAGTTCAGCAGAGAGCCATTAAACTGGCCTGGTCATTAATCCCTAGAAAATACCCTGCACCAAGGTTGTTATAAGGTGAGTACGGAAAATAGCTTGCTGCACTCGATGACTTTTGTCTTGGCTGTTACGTCTTTGACAGTGAGTAGAAACAACACCCCAAATGTCCAAAGTCAAATGCCTTTGGGACCCTGGGACCCAGGGACCCAAGGAATTCCCACACCTTGGCAGGCGTCTGTCTGAACTAGTCAAAAAATCCTGTGAGAGGGTGAAGCCGAAACCACACCACGTTCTGGGACATTTCTGGAACTTGTCTATCTAATGCAAGATGGATGGAGATACCTCCTGCCTGCAGGTGGCAGCTGTGAGCATCTTGCCCATGAACATCTTACTCTTTCCATGGATTGCTCTGGAGTTAACATGTCCTACCAAAAAACTGGGATTTCATCAGCCTAATTATAGGGACCTTGCTGAGAGGCCACGGCGACCTTGCAAGCTTGTAAAGGTTCAATTTAAGCCTTAAGTGAACCTGCACTCTTTGCATGTGGCTCTTGCTCCCTTGCACATGGGTATATTTAACATTAAAGAGGATAAACCCTCTCTAACTTCACCATTGTATGTTATTGAGGGATGTCAGCAATAAATCTAAATAGACAGCTTGTATTCTAGCATATCTATTTTATCCATGGTCATCTGGCAGTGTTTGGAGGGTAATTTTAGACTGAACCTCTATTTTCTGAAATGTGTAATTCCAGCTTCTCTGAACTGAGAAACAACACTGGCAGCCAAGTAAAAATATCCATTACCAGGGGAATATGTAAAAACACTGTTTCATCAGTCATCCTGCTCACACAATTCCCTCCCAGAACTGAGGGTGGTAATGAAAGTAATTTAACATACATCTATAATTAATTTACTACATTCTTCATGCTGATGGCAATCATCTTACCTAGGAAAGTTCATGAAATTGATGTTAATGCATGAAAATAGAGATGGAAATGTGTTAAAGGCAACTAAATGTAGTTTACTTCTAAGCATGTAAGCCTTTAAGCACTCTTTGGAGAAATGTTTTGGGGCTCGTTTAGCAAGAGGCGTTGCCTGTGAGAAATGGCTGTGAACACACAAGCTGAGCCAGGGTTTTCCCCTTGACACAGACCGTTTGCAAGCACTGTTCAGAAAGCAGCAGGCCTTTGCCCTGACATTGCTCCATCCTGCACAAGGGGAACAGAAATACGAGCTGGGTTCAGCGAGGCTTTGCACAAGGAGACAAAGATGCTGGGCCACTGAGGAAGCACTAGGAGTAGGAACTGCACCATAAAACAAGTCACGGCTCTTACCCAGTGCCATTTTACGGCATGGGCTCATGAGAACCCAGCCCTGTGCCACCAGCATGAAGGCAAGTTCCAGTCAGTGCATACAAAAAGCCCAGAGAGAGAGGTGCCTGACCCTCTTTGCATGCACCACACGTTTGATCTGAGCATGTATTGCGTGGGGAAGGTGATGGAGAGTCTTATATATACGTGCGCATGGCTGTGTCTGGGACTTCCCAGTGACTGAAAGCACTCTGAGGTTGCTCAAGCGTTACTGAACCAGCAGGTGTTTCAGCTCAAGGTAAGAAGTAGATAATTGTGTCCAAAAGTGATTTAAAACAAGCCTCTGTTTCCTCTGTCCCATACCCATCATAAATGCCCCTGGCGCTATTCAAAGTCTTTGGCAATTGCCTGTTATCATTTCCTCAGTCATATTGCTATGGTTTTTCTGCACATCCATGAAGGCAACACGCAGGGGAGCTGGTGGTTTTTCCTCTCTTGCAGGTCAGCAGAAGAGTGCCACTGTCAGACCTATAGTGATTTATATGTCTATATGGAGATCACACTCAGTGCTCCGTGAGACTCTATTTTAATATGCAGGTCATAACGTCATGACTTCAGTATAAGCTGGGAAACCTAGAAAAGCAGAAGTCCATACCAAGGCACAATTCAGTGCTATTGTAACAGCTATATAAATATGCACATAAATAAGTAAGAAGGCTTTTAAGCGTGTCTTCCATCACTGTCGCCTGAGAACAAGGAGCTATTTCAAATGGGCACAGTAACCTCGCCTGGAAGAGGAGGTTAGTGGAGAAAGAGCCGCTGTGCCCTTCAGTGCCCCCAGCAAGATCGCAAGGCAGAGCCCAGCCTGTCTTCCCTGCACTGCAGTGGAGGAAGGAAGCCCTGCATGGGGAAACGTAATGTGGAAAAGACCTGAATGCATAAAAACAAGGCAAGTATTTAATTCCCCAAAACCTGTCTATAGAAGAGAGCCTGTCTAATAGGCCTGTGGTCTTTGTAGCTGGGATTGCTTTTTGCAAGTGTGTGCAGTCAAGGATAATTCCACCGCAAGGCTGAGTTAGGGACATTTTCTGTAGGCTACTTTCATCCAGTGCAAAGCTGTTGATTGACTTCTTAGCACCAGGCAGAGCAAGATTTGTCAGGCCCTTGCTGTGTGGAGAGAGGGCCATGAATCAGCCTAAGGGGCCCTGCAGCTGGCAGGGGGTGGCTGCAGGACGTTTCTTGTATGTTGTCTGTCAAGAAGCTCCTCATCACAAGGCGACAAACACTTTCAGTGTTGGCTGCTGGAGCTGTGAGAGTGATAGGCGGCAGCAAAATGTGAAAAGCAGGTTTGAAGGCATCAAAACCCACACAGAGTTGCTTTTGAAATGCCAGAGCCCTGAATACTTGAATACTTGCCCTTGTGGGTGACTCTGAGCTCACCTGCAGAGAGCATGAGGGCACAGGGAGGGGATTCAGACTACAGAAAACATTTCTTACTTCACCAAAAATAAAATCTGCTATGAGGAAGATGTAGAGGGAGCTAACCAAGAAGCTATGGGAAAGGAGCTGAAATTGGCAGACTTTCTCCTTGCAGGTTTGCACTTTCAGTCTTTACCATCTCTACCACGACTATTTGCAGGACACTCCTAAAAGAGCATCCCGCGCCTTAGAAACCCCTTCCAGTTCCAAGGCCTGCCATCTGGCTATCTAATTCCATCAACTACTATGCCACGAAGGCTCGGCACACCTTCCTTCCTCATGCTCATATTAGAAACACAGAAAAGCTGTGTAGCTCACCACTTCCTTGCAGACATGAGGGCAGCCAGACTTGCCACTGCTCTCTTGAGGAGCAGAATCTGTTTCAGCCCATAAGCAGCTGTCAGTTGTGAGCCATGGACAGCCTCGTCCTTGCCAGGAGGGAAAGATTATAGCAGGAAAACCTAGATTGCCCCTGTTGAAATCTCAATATGGGGAGCAAAGCGCTTCAGCTGCAGCATAGAATATTGTGCCTGCTCCTGTGTAGAGGCATTTCCATGAGGAGACCAGAACAAGCTGGTGTCCCTGTCTGAGCTCCACTGGGCTCCTACCAGGGGAGAGATGCCCCCAAGAAGCTACTTCCTAAGATTGGCCGATGAGCACCACATCAGAGGGACTGTGTTTGCCTCCAAATCAAAGGTGATCTTAACAGTGAGTTTGCTGGGTGGAGAATTAGACCAGCATTGAACATCTGAAGAAAAAAAAGCCCTCCTTTTCTATAAGTCCCCATGGTTGCTCAGACTGGCTCCTTCCCACTACATTATTGCCATGTGCTGATTAGCTGTTTCTATCTTTCCTTGAAGTGGTTGTGTTTTGGGTGATATTATTATTAATTGTTGCTGTGAGACACCCAGCTGGGGAATAGATCACTGGATGTTAGCTGCTGTACAGACAGAATAAAATATGTTGGGTCTGGGAAGTATGTGATATGCAAAGCTCTCTTGGATGAACAGTGCTAGATCAATTTGAAGCATTCTTAATCGTATCTTCTTTAATTAAAGAAAGGTAATATTTTATTTGGGAAAAAAATCATCCTCTTTTTCAAAGGACAGCAATAGATGAAGTCATTTTCTGAAGTTTGCAGGCTTTTCTCTCTAGCCTTATGCAATGTTCATCAGCAAATGTTATTAAGTAATGATTGCTAATGGAACATACAGAAATATACAGTGGCATTATGCATTTTATCAGCTAATAAAAGAAAGCTCTTAGATTAGGGATATGTGAAATTAGAATAAGTGATTCTCTGAAAGGATAGTTTATGCTTCAATGACATAAATACATAGAGTAAATGAGAAAAGCAATGAAATAGTCACCATTTGTCTTGTCACTAGAGAACAAATTAATGGTTTTAGATGCAACTTCAGAACCTTTTGGAACTGACTTCTCCTGAGAACTTCAATATTCCCTTTAAAGTGCAAGATACTGATCAGTTTTATTTATCGATTTTGCTTGTAAGGTTTCCCAAAATACTCTATGTTATGCCAGGTCTGTGAGACAAATGCTCTCTTCCTTTGGTTTCAGTGGCTCTTTGCTGACCTATTTAAATTCATGCATATGCATGTTTTAATGACAGCATAAATGAAGGACCACTTTTTTCATATAGGCATTTTAGTAAAAAACTATTTATTATGATTCAAGAACTTGTCATAAGAATCACATAAGAGGACAGATGCACATCTCACATAGAGAATGTGATGGTAGTGTAGACATAAAAATGGTTATGTGATGAGTGAAAAAGGAGAGTGATACAGGTCTGCCTTTACCTCTCCTTTTTCCACCTTTTCTTCTTTTTACAGTCATAGGAAGAAAATAAAGTGAAATCAAAGCGAAAGTGGAAGGAAAGCAAGTATCAAACACAGAATTGAAAAGAAACTGATCTGAAGAAGTAGTATTCTTCCCCTTTCAATATGATTTTTTTAAAGAACTACAAACATATTCAAAACAATTTTTTTTCCTTTTTTCTTCATCAAGAAATCAACATTCCCCATATGTGAGAAAAATGCATCAAGGATCATTTTGCACGGGAAACGCTACGAGAGAAATGGTTTCTTTCTGGCTTTCTTGAGAAAATAGACTCTAATATGTTATTCCTAGAGGAAAAACAAATCCCAAAAGAGGGCACATTTCCACACTGCTTTGGATCTGTGGTGCCTGCGTGCGAGCAGGGTTTCCGGAGCAGCAAGATTTGCCGGCAGCCACTAGAGATCAGCCTTGCCCTGCTCTTCAGCACTGCGCTCAGTAGCGGCCGCTGCCTTGGTTTGCTCACTCCTACCCTCACCTTTGGCTTTTGCCTTTTCCACTTTTCACATCTGCTCCTTTTTTTTTTTTTTCCCTTTTAAATCAGATTCCTCTCTGTTTTTTGTTTTCTTTTTGTTTTTTTTTTTTTTCAGTTGCTTTCAGCTTGGGTATCATTAATTGGCGGAGAGCAAGAGAGCCGCTATTCCTTGTGAACAAATTTTGTGCACTTCTCTACAGCAGAAACACAGAACTTCTCTTCCCTCAGACTCTTTGCTTTGTTTTATCTATTTTTTTTATACCGCATTATGCTCCACTAATTTTTTTGCTATTTTTCTATTGTTATTTTTCTTTTCAAGCTCCTACCCACCACCCCTGGCATGTCTGCAGCCGGCAATGAGGATGCGGGTGACAGCTGAGTCCCCAGAGCAGAGCCAGTCCAGCACCCGCTTAGTGCCTCGCTCAGGCTCTATGCTGCAATTTAGCTTGCAGTTTCCTATTTCGGCTATTTCAGAATTTCTCTACTCATCTCTCATTTGGCACCTTGGACATAAATTGAACATGATGTGTCGATGTAACCAGCCGTGACAAATCATGGCACGGAGGTGGAAGGCGCACGCAATGCGAGGGGATGCGGCGCATGGGAACTTGGGCACCTGCCTGGTTTGTGCCATGGGGGTAACGAGTCCAGTCGTGCTCGGGCAGAACCACATTCAGCCCCAGGATGTGTCCCAGGGCTTTGCTAAATAGCTAGGATGGTCTTAAATGAAGCAGCAGATTTAATGTGTGTGTGAGCTGATGTAGACATGTGCATCTGACTTGATGGGCCTGTGTTTGCGGTGCACGCTTCATTATTAGGAGAAATAGTTAATTGACAACAAATACTTTAAATTAATGGCAATTTCACCTGCCAGAATAATAGTTCTCTATATGTCAAAGACCTGCATATGGGTTTGGCTTAACATGCTTGCCGATGGTAAGCTTTAAAGCCTAATATTTGCTCCTTACACTTGTGACCAACAGGAAGACTTTCTGACAAGCCAAAAATTGACAGCACACATCTGAGGGGCACTGGAAATCAGACTGAATATAGGAGCCGTTCGGCTGGAGGCACATGATGCTACTCGCTAAAGGTCCCTGCAAACTGGGACAGGAGCTGGAGGATCAGCAGAGTAGGAGGAAAGAAAACTGAGAGTACAGGGAACAGTACAATTCCTTTCAAGATAGCCGTTCTTGCTACCCAGACTGTGATCTGGATTCCCCTTTCACACATGGGAAGCAGGCACATATTATCCTTGTTCCTTGTGCATTTTTTTAGTGTCATCAAAGCCCTTGCGACTGCAGGGGAGATGAATGGGCCTGGCATTATAACATCCACTGCTGCATGTGCACACGTACAGCAGTCTTTGCAAGACATGGCAATATCTGAGAATCTAATCTCTTTCGAAGAGAGAAAATAAGCAGGAAACACTGGAGTGACTCCCAAAAGAGATGTCACTACATTTAATGTGTATTTATGCAGCTATTTAGAGGCAAACAAGAAGCAGTGATTATGTACAGAATAAAATGGAACAACAAATTGAGATTGTTTTCGCTTCCACTCTATCTGATTAGCCAGGAAGAACAACAGACTGGCGTTCTCTAAACAAAGAGAAGTTTGCTAAGCCTAAATGCTTCAGTCCTTGGGGATTCATTTTTATTTACTGCATGAAACAGAGAGAAGAACAGAGATTCATTTCAAATTAGATGGGAGGTTTGGCAGCCCAGGCTGCGCTGGTCCTTCTGTGCACCTTCATGCTGCTGGAGTTAACGGGCCTTCTCAAAATCCTTCTCCTGGCTGAGAAGTCCTAAGTGAATTATAACACTAGCAGTGCCAGCTTTGCAAGAGAGCCGTGGCTTCAGCGGGATTTGCTGCATGAGAAAATACAGCAGCACGAGGCATTCCTCTCCTGAACTCAGTTAGGAGAATATGAGGCTGAATGGCTGAACTCGATGCCTCAGGGTCCCCTGGCTCGGATGTCTGCTCAATGCTGTGAGACGCAAGTCAGATGTTGAGAGCTAAAACCTGTTACAGAGCTAAGGAGACAAAATGGAAAGCAGCAGTTTCCAGGGACAGGCAGCTATCTTCCCAAGCGCTGCACACAGTGGCCAGAGCCGCGAATCCCTAAGGAGGCTGACACAATCCCAACATGACATGGAACTGGGGGGACTTCCAGGAGCCACGTTTTAAAGAACGAAGCAAACTGTAACTGGGCATGAGCTCACCCCTAGATCTACAACGTGACTTCTCACAAAGACCCAAATCACCAACCCAGATCTACCGTCCTGTAGACCCTCCACAGGAGCACAGGAGAGAGGTGTTTGGGATGGGCAGGAGCTACTGCATGAACTCTTTGGAGTTGCATCATTTCATCCATCTACCTTGAGCACGTACCACCAAATCATGACCCCTAAAGAGCAGTGTTGTTCCATACACTAGACAGCCTAGGGAACACACAGCAAGGTCAGTGTAACTTTCAGATAAGTGATAGGGTGGTTGGTGGTTCTCTGCTCAAGACATAGGAAGTCAAGTCTCACTGCCTCTATTAATCTGCCCCTTATCTTCTTAAATGCTTAAATGATACTCCCCCAGCTTCTCATTTATGTTTTAAGTGGAATGAGAAAGTGAGATTCCTCCACAAAATACAGTGTGTATAAATATCTTTATAACTATACTTAATAAACATTTGAATAAGCACGCTGACATAGAATAGGAAGTGCTACTCCTGACAGTCAATGGTATGATTGGAAAGGGAACCTGTTAAAATAAAGAAAGGTCAGCAACATAATTCTTTGTTCTTCTCCCCTCAAAAAGTTAGTAGTCATCAAAAAAATTTCCGGGAGTTTTGCAAACACACTTTAGCAAATTTTGAAATGAAGAACAGCAATAATTTTACAAAGCACAGAGTGAAGAAAGGTCACTCCCAGAAAGCAGAGCCAGTAATATAAAAATTGAATAAAAAAGAAGCAAGCTAATAGAATATGTCAGAAGGGACTGTTCAGCTGTGATGATAACAAGGCTTCTACATTTTGTAATTTTTCCAAACTGTTTTCCAAAAAGATGATGTTAATACCATCATACTCCATGCACTACTATGAGACTACGTCTGTTCTCCCCTAGTAATTTTTGAAACCGAACATGCTGCCTTCACAAAACTGGAACAGGACCAGTAGTTTCAAATGGAGCTGAGATCCTGTGGCTATGACAAAACCAGGTGCTTCCCTCCCTGCCGATGGAAAGGCTGGAACATGAACTGATGCCTAATCAGACATGGAAGAGTCCAAGTCCACACAAGAAAAGACGTTATTATGAGCACCCCAACCTCAGCGAAATGTGCTGGTGGAGTTTGCCCCTTCCTGGTCTGTAGAAAATCAAAATATGGAGTGCAAAGCTGCACGGAATCAGATTTTACTAATCCTACTGCTTAAGGAGCCAAACACGCTAGATGAATTGGTCCTAATTCAGCTATCTCTGGATATGTGAGCCAAAGGATTATAGTACACGTTATATCTGGAGTAATCTTGTAGAAGGGGCACCTGGGCTACACTGATATTAGTGCAGCCAGAGAGTCATGGCTGAGTTTCAGAGGTATCAGGAACCTTATTCAAATTTGGTTTAATTAATTGCTGTATCAGTCCAAATCTGACTGACTCCCCTTCACCAAGTCAATGGGAGCAGGACCAGGGTTTTAGCCGCAGCTACGGAGTGCTGCGCTTTGCCGAGAGGGTCCTCCAATTAAAAGTCTTCTAGCAAGTCTAGCAAATAATTAGCACCCTTGAGATATCCATGGCCCTCTACAGATTCACAATTGCTTTATTTATAGTAAAATGCTAGGAAATAGGTAACCACTAGCTATACCAAGAATTATATAATAGGTGCAATAAATCAAAAAAGGAAATACATTGCTTATTTTAACATTATTTGTACAGCAGTATTAAAAAACTTCATTCATTTTAGTAGCCATGACTCCCTTCTTGCCACCCTTCAGATGAGGTGTGAGCTTATAGGCTTAAAGTGGTTTCCATCATGTTGTCAAAGGTGACTCTGAAAAAGCCACAGAAGCAACAGGAGGGTTGATCTACTTGTACAAAAAGGTGGCAAAAGTCACCGTGAGAAAGAAGCGAGGTGTTTTCTTCCTGGCTGGAAGTGCTGGGTGATGATGGATGATGGTTTGGGATGCAGCTGTGGAAGGAATGGACAAGGCAGCAACGGCCAAAATGTTGCTGTGCTCCACCAGCCACCTCCATACGTCGGACTTGGAGTAACCAGCTTCTCCCAACTGCATCTTCTTCCACCTCTTTTTTCCATCACACAGTGGGGAATTTTTAGACATCTAGAGATACATCAAAATAAAACAAAAAAACTAGAAATGTGAATCCCTGCATCAAGTTTTGAAATGGCATCTCCTCCCAGTGTCAGCTTTCAACACCAGGTGGAGGAGCTGGTTTGATACCAATGGCAGGGCAGGATTATCCTACATGGAAAGAGCAGCTGAAAGTCTTCAGTCATAAGTTTTG
>NW_010586459.1:40994-71235 GCF_000705375.1 Tinamus guttatus | reverse complement strand
TATTTTACTGCTTGCTTAAGGTAAGGGCAAGAAAGGTTTTCCTTTCCTCCCTTGCATATTACACCTGACATGATAAATCTTAGAACAGTAATGAGAACAAGTTAATATGGGACTCTATTTTCTCTTCTCACAATGAGCTTTGTCATGGAAATGGATTGATTTTATGTCACTCTCTCTTCTCTTTATAATTTTTATGGGTAGAATGAGGCAGCAAATTTTTCTCTCTCATAAATTCAATATAAATTTGCCTTAGTCTATGTAACTCAGTATTTATTTTGGCCACCTATTTCACTGCTCCCCTGTTTACAGCCTGGGAAAGAAGGAAAATGACCAATCAATCAAAATATGAAGTAGTGAAAAGGTCACAGCTGTCTGGCACATACCCCTGTCCCCGCAGCACGAAGCATTTCCCTTCTGGAGCCATTCCCAGGCTCCCAAGGAGGCAACTCCGGAGAGCCTGTGGCTTCCCCAGGCCCTGCAGAAGCAAGAGGAAGAGCTTTCCTAAAGGAAAAGCAGCTCTAATGGGTGGGGAAAAAGCCCCTTTGGCCATTGCGCACACGCCTGTTGCTCTGCACTGGTACTGGTAGCCCCTCAGAGAGAAAATGTATTAACTGTTTATCTTTCCTTGTTTTTCCAGTTGCTCTTCCCTGTAGCTCCAAGCTGGAAAATGTGTCCCAACCTAGAAGATGTGGTTCAGTTCTGAATCATTTTGCCTTAAAAGCTACGTGACTTTGTCACCCAAATTCCTGTGCTGCTTCTTATTAATCCTCTTTCCATTCAGTTCAACAGCTGCCGCTGGGAGGAATAAGCAATCTTCTCCCAGGAACTCACAGTGAGGAGGGGGCTGAATTTTAGGTTTTCCTCCCAGCAGGGCTCCATGGGCAGCAGGTAATCACTGCTCAGGTCTCATTGCACAAACTCATTGCAACTTGAAAATCCCCATTCAGGTTGGAAGCATGCAAATAAAAGGGAGTTTTTTCGTGCAAGTGACTATGCAAAGTTAACTGAAATGACTGGAAATAGAATGGTTATCTTCTCGTTGCTACAGCATCAGGGAGCAGATACAGGCCAGAGGTTCACCCAGCATGAACCAAGGCAGGCTCAGCATGTTATTACAGAGTTACAATAGTTTCTGTCACATAAGGATCTGACTCTAAATGTCAGGAACAGTTTGGACCTACAATAAATTGACGCAAAACCAGCAATTAAGCCTCTGAAAACTGTAATCCAGGGAACTAAAGCTATGCATTCCCACAAAAAGTGCAAAAAACTCATCATTGCTTAATGCACCTAGGGGTGATAACTCTTCAAAAAGGAAGAGTACATAGGAGAAAAATAAATCAGGGGAACTGCAACTTTGCATCTTGTGTGATAAAAGCAATGCGGGGATGAAGAGAAGATGTGGCTGCACTACAAGAACTCCACCACTGAAGCCCAGCTCCACCTTTGCTGCCATTAAGGATCAACATCTGGAGAGAATCATTTAAAAGCCAATACTGCATGGAAAATGCTGTGCGAACGCAGCTTCAAGTCACTGTCGTGGTTGTATATTCATAGCTCACTGGTCTCATACTGCTGGTTTCCCTTATTTATCCTGAGCAGCCTGTGTTGCATCCTGGAAAGGCGAGGATCCTGCATGTACCCCTGCATCTCCTCCTGCCTTAAAGCTCCAGCTGCAGGACCCTTCCCTTGCCTCTGCAGAGCCCCACGGTGCCAGCACCAGCAGGCTGGCATCCCTCCGTCCCCCAAAGCAGCAGTTTGGGCCCGTTTCACTGACACAGCCATGCGGAGCCAGCAGGTCGGTGCCCAAACGGCACCCGCTCTGCTCACACCTTCTCCAACCTGCCTCGCTCTTCAAATAACGATACTCCAGCAGAAATAGCACCGCGCTTGAACCATATCACAGGCTCCTCCGCTTGTGTGAAACACCCCCATTAACCGTTCTCCAACCTGCCTCGCTCTTCAAATAACAATACTCCAGCAGAAATAGCACCGTGCTTGAACTATATGTCACAGGCTCCTCTGCTTGTGTGAAACATCCCCATTAACCGTCCCCTACCAAACTGTCACGCATGTGTTTCAAGGAGGGCAAATCCTAGAGATAGAGAAGACCTATTTAAACAACGCCAATATACCAACAAATGGGGAATAAATGGCTTTCCAGATGCATGAAGCTTGCAAATTAGAAGAGGATTTGCTGCAGTCTACTACAGCTACTACAGTCTGAATCTGTCTCCTGTCACGATACCTAGAATATGCTTCATGAGTTGAGAGTGTATACAGAAACGTCCAATTACAATTACAGAGAGAAAGAGAAGGAAGTATATTTAGGTTCTACAATACTAATAATAGCAGGTTTTCATCTCTTTTCCTTCCAAGCTGTGATTGAGTCAACATCCACTAATACAGGGAATAAGAAATCTGCCACTTACTTACAAATAAGGCATAAGAAGGTGATCTGGGTGCGTGCTATGTATTCACAGAAAGATCATTCGGTACTTTATTTAAGATAACAAGTATTCTTATAATTCTTTTGCAGCAGACTGACTGTCAATTTGCCTCAGAAAGATTGGGAATAAACAAAAATGTAAAAAAGGATTATTAGAAGTAATGTGAATATAACCATCCCACAAAACAAACAAACAAACAAACCCCAACAAGCTGTGATGATTTGCCACTGAAATAGCAATCCCTCTCGCTACCATTTCATGGGGTCTCAGATCTGGGCTCTGAGGTTTGGTAAGAAGAAAACTTAATGAGAACCCAAACCCTCCGGAATCCACTGAAATAAAAGGCTGGGGATGGGAGCAGTGTGCAGCCCGGGCGGTCATTCTTCCCCTGGATTTGTTCCTGCTCTCCTGAATGACTCCTAGCACCCAGGTGGGAGAGGTGAGAAGGAAGGTGGGCAGGTGTGTGTTAAACCTGAACTCGTGGTTCCAGCGCTGCAGCGCTCGTTTGGCTGCATGGTCTATGGACCTTGCGGGACTGAGTGCCTCCATCAGCAGACTAATTGAGCTAATCGATTGGCTAGTTCAAAATATTTTCTTCTGCCATAAGTAGCAGGGGTGGGGAAAATGCCAGCTGGGAGTCAGTGTTAGTTTTTCTATAAAGCTTGGGGATAGATCATATTTTCTTGGCACCTAATACAGAATTCTCCATAGAGCTGCTCAGCACAGTTCTACTGCTTAATATAGGGGCTCTAGCATATTGTTCACACCTGAATAGAGTTGTGAAATCATGCTGTGATTTATAGTGCATCTTCCATTTTATATCTCTGATTTAACAAGGCAGAGATTTAATTCTGTAGGGAGATTTTCATTGGCATTTGCAAAGTATCAGACCACAGCGAGCTGTGAAGGTTTTGGAAGCACATCCCTAGTAGAACCAGATCTCTCTGAACAAGGACAATAAGAAATGTTTATCCTGCAAATGTTCTTTCAAAGCCTCCCCCGAAAGGACTGTCTCTGCAGTATTGCATTGTCATCTTAACTTTACATATCTATAACAGGAAATTCAGAGGACAAAACTTAGAGCAAACACGTCTTTCATTTTCTAAATCAGGGAAAATGATTATCCCCCTGCTTAAACAAATCTGGAAGAAGTAAAGGGATTTGAATATTTCCCTCTTTCCCATATAATCTCCTTGACTTCTCTGTGTCCCATCTCTCTGTTATCCAGTCTTGTCATTTGGACAAGGTGCTGAGCAATCCTGACACAGCATCTCCCTTTATGGCCCTCAGTTGCCCACGCACAACTGCATAATGATGACCATGATCTCTGCACCGTAAGGAGATGCTTCATGCCTGGACCGTACAGGAGGACTCGTGCGCATGGAGTGCTGCTGTCAGGGCGACTGCAGTGTCACCCAAGAAGAAAGGAAAGGACCTTGATGGGGACCACAAGGTGTTAAATTGACGGAAGCAGCCAATAATATGATCATTTAGTTTTAGTTCTCTTTTCTGACCATGAGGCATAAAGATTCCTCCTAGTTTCATGTCATTAGAGCTGCATATTTAAATGTAACTTTCATCATTTAACACTGCATTGAGCTTGGGACACATTTATTTGCCTTCCTTTGGCTTTCATTAATGTCAGTTTTACTGTTAGATTTGTTTGTTAATCTTACAAATGACATTAAACCAAGGCTGTTCTACATAAAGGGTTTGCATGGATCAGATCTAGTAATGTCGCATTGTGTTACTGTATACAGAATGATTCGCTAGTAATTGGTTTAATGGAGGAAAAAATAAACAAAGGCCTCCATGAAATGGATATTTCATACGCCACGCATGGCTGAGGCTGTGCTAGCAGTATCAGCTGCCTCGTGCTGGACACAGGCTGGTTCCCAGCTAAATCACAGGGATATTTTTGCTCTTCAGAGCAAGCTCAGATCCGATCTGTCAGATAATCGGCAACTGGGACAATTCATGGGGGTTCTATGGATGTTGGTCCTGCTGAGCTGGCAGCACAGCAGTGTATCTGGTAAAGCGCCCACCTCCTTGCACAAGGTGCTCTGAGCAGTCCTAGTTGTGCAATAATATTCTTTTTTCCCCTCTTTTTTTTTTTTTTCCACTTGTGATGGTACTAGCAGTCTCTCCAGGTTGCTTTTTTGTGTACCAACGCCAGCTCTCATAAACATCTGGATACATTTCCCCTCTATGGTTCTTAAAAGGACTATTTTTTTATTCCCCATCAGATTTTTAAGCCCCATTTTGTTTCAATGTTTGTTTAGAAGTTCCACCCTGCTCCGTTAATATCAATTTTCCTCAGTGCTGCATTTTTCTCTTGCTTTGATCAGCACCATGACCAGGATATTTGTGTATTTTCTGTCCTAATGTCAGAGCACCTCGATGACACGCACAGGCTACTATTCAACCACGACACTTAAATGGAGCTATCAGACGGGTTATTATCAAAGTTATTAAAAAGCAATTCTTTCCGCTTTCAGTGTAGCCACCAGTTGCAGAGCTACCCATCATCTAGGTGAGGATGCGCGTATTAATCAAGTGGCTTCCCAAAGCCTAGCCAGGCTGCGCGAGGGCAGTGATGGATCCGCTCCGCTCGGATCGGATCGGTGGCGGCGGGAGCATCGCCCCGGCGGAGCTAATTCACAGCGCTTGGCTCTCCTCTCGCAGTTTTCTCACATCTGTTCTTTCTGGCGGAGATGCTGCATTTCTTTTAGGAGCCTAGAAAATGGCACACGCACAAATGTTTGTGGTGCACCATTTACGGCTATCAAATGGTAACGGTCCTTTAAAACCACTTTCCCTTCGACGCTTTTTTCAGGAGAAATAAGCCTTCCATGTAGTAATACACCAGATGCCAAAGTGAGGAGAATGCCAGTAATTATTTAGCAATCATTTGAAGGGGGACGTATAAAATTGCATCCCTGTGCAAATCAAATTTGACCAGGTAAGTTACTAATGAGGTTGTGAGCAGCACTCAGGCTGAGTCACCAGCTTTAGGGAGATGTATTTAATTTCACTTTCCCTCCAAGCTTCGGTAAAGGGCAGCTCAATATCGCTTCCACGTGCTCCTAGCAAGCCCCAAAGTGCAAAGCCACTTACATCTGTTGCAGCAATTTCTTTGAACGTAAGTACGGCAATTCAGCCGGCTCCAGTCTTTTCTGCCGACTCTGCACTATCAAGGAATATGTGTTGGATTTGGCAAAATTCTCAAAGTCCTGTCAAGCTAACCAACATGTCGTGTATTAAATGGTTTCCCATTTGCTGTTATCATCATTTTTGCAGGCAACGTTTCAGCTTTGCTGTGCACTTCTAACTCTTTCAATATTGCTTTTTGCAAATGAAGAGACCAGAGATGCCAAGACACAGCTATATCTGCTCCAGCTCCTTCCTAAGGCAGCCGAGGCAAAATGAAAATTAAAAATGGTCACTCAGGCAGCTGGATTTCTCTCTGGTTTATCCCTCAGTTACACTGTCAAACCATTCATCCTGTCTCTGGAAGGTGTCAAAGATGAAGTGTGAGGGTGGATTTAATAGAGATGTTTCAGTGAAGTTCTGCTTGCACCATCAATAAAAAGGTTCAGAGGGCCCTCAGGGCTTTTGGACAAGGATTTGAGCTGAACTTCAACAAAATACGAGATACAGGTACTACACAGAGAGCGCCTGTGAACTACCTATGCAGAATTAAGCTATATGCATCAGGCAATGGTGTGCAGACAACCAATCCTATGATGCTTTTTATTACACATTTCTGATGAGTTACATGATTACATTGATTTGGAATAGTGTCTGAGAAGAGGACAGGAGGTATCATTTATAATAGAAAGACATCATTTATTGAATGTCAAGAATATTCTGAACATTTGCCAATTCAGGGAGACACTGAGTATCTTAGGACCTCGATTCAAAGTAATTTGAGTAATTTGAGTGGGACTTCACCAAAACTGATCACTGCAAGCACATGAAAAGTCTAGCAGGGTCTTGTCTCAAAAATTCAAGGTAGTGTACCTTTCAATTAAATAATTTAGCGGTGGAAAACTCAAGGTTTAATTGCCTCTTCAGCTCACAAAACAAGAACTGTTACGACTCTAGAGCTCTGACATTTTGGAGCATCTTCTCTTCTAGAGAGGATTTGTTAATGGTCAAGGAGGACCCCCCCCCTCAACCCACAAAGCCCTGCAGTGTGAGAGCTCTGAGCACCTCAAGGACAGGCCCAGCGTTAGATGTGTCCTAAGGGATCTGCGGAACCCCTGGCTATCCGGGAGCTGATGTGTCCCCGAGGCTGGGTGGCACTGGGAGAGGTGCTGGGTGCTGGCAGTGGGTGCCTTGGAGCTTCTCACCACCAGGAGCAGTTCTTGTCCATGGTCCACATCCACCTAATCTAGGCAAAGGGGGTTCCCGCGGCCTGAGAATTTATGCCTTGTTATGTCTTGCTGCTGTAATTCACCAAATTGAAGAATAACACTCCCGTAACGGAGATTAATTGCTGTCAGACCGTAAAGTAATTTTTCAATATGAAATGGAGCAAAACTTACATTTTTAGCACAATTTCCCACTTCACTGATGCACCTGGTAATAATTATGATTTACATTAACCATAACATCATCCTTCTTGCATCAATTTGCCTTAGTGAAGAATGAAATAGGCCTTTGTTAAATGTTTCATGAAATAATTCAAATTACATATGCTAAAATTGCCCAGCTCCCAGTATTCAGGATGGGAAACAACAAGAGTAAAAATTATTTGCTGTTACTAAGGCCCTGATTCTGCACTGAGTTAGGCGAGTGCAGCCCTACGAGCTCTCATGCTTAAACCAATTATAGCAAAAGTTAACAAAAACTTAAAGCCAGAATCAATGATACAGCTTCAAAACCCATTTTCCACAGAATTTTCACACACTCAGATTATGTTCCAGCTAACTCTCTCCTATACAAATTTGCCGTTAACCAAGAAAATCCCACTGTCCCTGAAGCCAGCAAAGTTCAAGACATCAAGGCCACCTAATTAATTAATTTCCAGACTGCAGAAGGCAAAGGAGTCAGTAATTTAGTCCTTTGCTAATCTAGGGCGTGAATGTGTTTCATATCCTCTATGGCACTACAAAACAATTTTCCAGTGGAGTTTCCTGTCAACATATAATAAACAATCCAACTTACAGCAAACCTGAAAGACAACATCCTTCTCTTGACTTTTGCAGGGGATAAAAAGCATTTCCACTGCTAGACAATTTGGTGAAAAAAAAAACATTAAAAGAGGCTGAAGTGTTTTCCTTTGCAATCACAGATAAATGAAAGGCAAGACTAATGCACCCCTGAAGAGCAGGGAAATCCATTTGTATAATAGGATTATGATTTAAGATTTTCCTATTATGAGTTTTGATTCTGCAACCCTTAGCTATGCACGAAACTTGCACCAAAGTTGCCTTATTTCTGTGTGGGTAGTGTGCAGGTAAGATGCAGATGGGCCACCAGGTATCATGCACAGCTGAAGGCTGCAGGCTCCCCATGCACTGAGCAGATTTTCCGGGGAAAACACAAGCAGCATCAGCAGGAGACACCTTTTCAAGAGTCTTGCTAATGACACGTAGCTGTCTGGATAGCATCAGTCCCTCCTGGCTGTGCTGGCCTCGAGCACCGCTCCGGTTTTGCACAACGATTGGGTCCTCTCAGCTGAGACGGGCTTGGTTGTGCTGCCACCACCAGAGTAAAGTTCATCACTGTATCATTAATTAGGATGACTGGCTACTCTAGGAGTTTAAACAGTGATTAATGAGTCTCCGTGGCTCTAGTGCCATGCAAACAACTATCTAGTTCATGTAATACACAATTTATTAAAAAGAAAAAGAACAGGTTGCACCAAGACAGTAAATCTTGGTTAGAAGAGTTAGTGGAGGAAGAAATAACAGTCGCGCCGCATTCATAATGTTGATTGCAAATTTGTATTCACGCTCTCTTACACTAATTCAAATGTCGTCTTCAGGAAGACACTATAATTCATGTTTTAGAGGATTCTTTGAAAATCTGTTTAGGAATGGGAAATGCTGAAGAGGACAGCATGGCAGGGTAAATAATATAGGTAAGATACGGAATATCAAAATAATTCAGACTAAGCAAAACCTCAGGGCTTATCATTTTTCTTAACCTTGGCATAAAGGTCCTGTTTCCTTTGTAGTTCATAAGCCACTGCAGCCTGCCGAGGCAATCAATCTTCCTGCGATCTTAATTATCTCACAGAGTAAACTTGGATTGGACTATTCACATCTTTATTCAGGTGCTGAGCCATTTGGGGGTTTCCAGGAGAGGCACGCGGCAAGTGCATTGGAGATATATTTTCAGATTCATCTGTTGAGAGCATTAATCCACTCTTAAGCTTCGTTTGCTCCCGTATGCTACACGGCAGAGGGCTGGGATCGTGACTGCGTGAGCAATGCATCCCCTTACATCTGCATTCAAATACCAGGAGCTCAGAGGCCACCAGTCTTAACTAATTCCTCTAAGTACGTGTTCAGTGATCTCCTTGCCAGGAGTCAGGCCAGGGTCTCTTCAAATTTCCATATGTTTGAAGTTTCTCTCTCCTCTTTCATCGCTGGCTGAAAGCTGTCAGAATGCAGCTACGATTTCATAGGGTAATGAGGAAGAGATTAAGGAGCGCATACATCTGTCACCTAAATGCATGCAATAAGAAAGTCATAAAATAAATAAAATTAAGGTGCCATAAAAGCAAACAGCAGCAGCTATATTGCACAGTCACCTTCTTGCAGTGCATCAAATGTAACTCCTGCACCGCTGAGCTGCAACAGCAGCCCGGTCCTGCACGGGGCACAGTTGTCCATGCCAGAGCCCGAGCTCACCCAAATTTAACGTGTCAGCCAGGCAGCCCCTGCCCAGACCCTGCTGGACAGGGAAGGGGACCTGCAGAGGCCGTAGCTCTGGCTCTCAGTCATGCAACCTGGATGGAGCAGGTCTAGAGAGCCAAGGTTACCCCCTGGCAGGTCCTCCTGCACTGCGTCAGGTCCTGCTCTGCAGCAGTGCTTGTTTAGGAGCAGCCAGACTCACATCCACGTCTGGAGAAGGGCTGGGAAGGGGGATAAGCTCTGCTCTGCAGGCTGCACCTTGGGTTGTAGCCCAGGGTGCTCGTGGTGCTCCAGAGTGTCTCCCCAGTTCATCTTTCCTTTAGCTGGGTGAAAGCCTCTGGGATTCCAACTAGTCATAAAACCTGAAGCAGAGTATCTGTACTCAGAGAATTAAAATCCATTGCTGTCAAGGTTAAAACATCAACGAGCTCGTTCTTTGGGGTTGCATCTCTGGAAATTCTATCATCTCCCACTTTCCAGTGCATCTTTATGAATGAAGATACAGGCCTGCTCATGGGCAGAACCACTCAGGGTATGTGGGATGCGCTGTTAAACTGATGGAACCAGATTTTCCATAGGACTTTCTCAATGGGGTTAATGGAGATTGTAAAAATGGGCTCATTCTCTTCAGATTTAAGCAATAAAGTTCTGGAAAAAACTCATATTCAACTTTTATCCAGAAATTGTTAAGCTCCTAAATTGTATCCGTTCTCACTCAAATGAAGACACATAGCAGCAGGCTAATTATGTTTCTTACCAAACTCGTGAATAATTAAATATTTTATTGTGATATTACAATTTGTATTTATTATCCTTTGCTAAGGAACAAAATTAAACATAATGAGGCTTGTTAGTGCCTCTCTTCAGCAATGTGCCGGTGTTGCAGGACCCTATATTGCTTGTACCAATGGTGATTAATGGGTTTAATTTACTTGACTTGCATATGTTGAAATCTGTGAGGGGGAGAGAGAAGGGAACTCAGTGTTAAAATCCTTTTAATTAGACTAATAATGCCAAGTTTGCATGTGTTAACTGGGGTGCACTATTAATTAGTTTCAGTAGACTGTTTTCTGGAAGGTGGCACCGCAGCATTTCAGCATGTCTTATGATCCCAGGAGAGCTATAAAGATGACAAACAGAGCATGACATTACACATAACTGCAAACAAACAGCCCTTAATCTTTCTGGATGAAGAATTGGGGGTAATTGCTGGACAAAATCCTTTCTGCGCTTCTCCCTTGCTCTGTCTTTACTCAGCAGGAGCCGTTTGGCCGGGCCGAGCCCTGCAGAGAGGCCCGGCCTGGGCGCTGGTGGGGCTGCCGGATACTTCTGGGTCCTGCACGCTGCAAAGGTGACAGCTCTGGGCTTGCCCACAAACACCACTTGCTTCTTCGTGGGTTTCAGGGTTAAAATAGCTCTTTCTCCTCCAAGAGGCACCAGGCCAGACAGATAGGATCCCCCGAAAGAGGCCCCTTCAGGGACAGAATCCCCATCTCGGGGATTCATTTAATAGCCTCCAACGCACTTTTCTTCAATTAATTTCTCAATGCTTTTTATTCTCTTGGTTCAACAGCCTCTTGTGGCTATGAGTTCCATAATTTCATTATGTCTTACCCAAATTTGAATTTCTGATCAATAGTTTCATGTGATAGCCTTCTCCCGCTATTTTTGAGAATAACTGTTTCCTGACATAGAGAAACATAGTAAAAAACCCCAAGAAAATGGGAAATGCAGGAGATCCTCCCAAACAGAAGGAGGTAAAGCTTAAGCTGAACTTTCTTTAAGCTGAACTTTTGCTGGTGCACATCCCTTGGCTGCCTGCTCCCCTTGCTCTGCCCGACGGACACGACACGCACTCTCCGTTGAGCTTTGCAGGGAAGCAAAGGCAGAGCAGGCAGCAAAGACTCGAAGCTCAAGGATGGAAAAGCATCAGGGTCCCACTCAAAAGCATCTTGTAAACTTGACAGGGACGGCCGAGTAAGTGAAATGTTTGAGGGCGAGGAGTGTGTGGCTGGCAACACTGCTCGATCCATTTGCTCCTCTGTGGTGGGCAGCCCTCTGCATCCAAGCACAATTTTCCCAGCCCTCTCCTTGTAATTTCATTATCCCTTGGAGAAAAGCGAGTGTTGACTGACTGCTCTGCATTGCCACGGCAGTCAGTTCCAGGAGAATCATCCACATTTTTCAAGCACCTCCATTCATACTTAGCTAATTCCCTCGTTTCTTCCATCACATCGAGTTAGGCCAATTTTCTGTTGAAATCAATGGAGATCTCCCCCTGCTTTGGATTAAGCTGGACCGTTGGGGCTGACTCGAGGCTCAGGGTGGAGGCAGTAGTTGGTGCGTGGGGCACCTGGACGACAGGTGCACTGCACATGCATCCATAAATATGCAGATATTTCCATCTGAAGGAAGAGCCACAGAAGAACCAAACCATAAGAAAATGCTGGAAAAGAGTGTGAGGTGTGAAAAAAGGCAAAGAGAAAGAGTCAGGATGTTTGAAAGCCCCTCTCTGTGCCCTACCCGTGGGTTGCATCCAACCTCCAGCCCTGGTACCTCCTCGGCTCCGTCACAAGCTGCCACTTTCCGCCCAGGTAAGGACGGCAGCTGAGCCAGGGATGCAGGGCTAATTGCCACTACAACAAACCCTCTAGCAAAACCTTATCTCACCTTGTTTGAACGAGCATCAAGCGACCATCAAGACATGATCTGACAAGTGTCGTGTCCAGGCAATGCACTGGCAGCACGCTGGCCTCCTTTGGTGATGAGTGGAGGAGTTAGTGGCAAATAGACCTATCTTTTTACCATTTACCAACTGCTAGGCTATGAGCTGGCTTTTCAATCAGCCCCTGTCAGCCTAAATAGTAAAACATCACTCTGAAGTACCATTCTGGGATTTGAAAGGAGATACATTGCTCAGTCTTTGAGGAAAATGGGATACAGGCATTCGTTTCTGTAACAAGCACATCACTGCAGCTTACACCTGGTGGTTTGCACACAGTTACCATTTAAAATCTGCTTTGCAAGTAGGAATGAACTGGTACATCTATTCCACAAAATAAATATGGATAAAAGTGCATCGTGCTTATCCCAGTTTCCTTAACTGGCTGCAATGAGGCTATTGCCATAAACAAAACCCATTGCATGAACAGATTGCAGAGTCACAGTAAATATTTCTGGCACATACTGTCTTCAGGGGGGAACCTGCAAGGTTTGCTCTGTGAGCATTTTGAGCAGTCTGAGACATTTCAGCCTGAACAGGGATAAATTGATCACTCAAAATTATTTTTAGATATTAAGAAAAATTTCAGTCTGAGTCATCCAACTATTTGGATGAACTTTTTGATAAGGTTTTGGACTTAAGAATAAGCAATTTAATGATTAGCTTCCATTTGAAACCATAGTGCCATTTCACATTATAAAAATAATTTTCATTTTAAAAACAACAAAGTGAAACGTAGTGTGTGCTTTCAAAGTATATTCAAATGTATTCTAGTAATAAAGACCCATGGAGCTCACAGTTTATAAAAATAAAAACAACCCACACACGCTACAGGAAATGTGCTGCTGGAGAACAAAACCTAGCCTAATAGATTAAATAACAGAAAGATCAGGTCCTTTGACATATATTAAGAAACTACTTATTTTTAATTCCTTCTGGCAGGCAGAAAGTACCTATCATAGCAGGAACAAAGACATGCAATGGAAAATACCAGAAGGTGGTTATGATAATAAGCTTATTTTCATTACAGTAGGATTATGTATTAAATCTTTGATTAGCCGTTTAAAATTTCTGAACATGCTTCTTCAATCCCAGATTTTTAAAAGACAAAAGAACAACAAGAAGAGAAAGTAAAGTCTTACCCTTGTGGATGAATCCAGTTCTGTTGCACACAGAAGAACTTTTACTGTAAAGTTATTTAATTACATTCAGAGGACATCTTTAATTTTGATTATGACTAGAATCACGCACGTCTTAATTTAAGGAGTCCTGTTGGAGTTTGTGTGTCCTAAGCACAGGCTCTTCGAAGCATTGCTAAGTGGGGCAATTTTATTGTACAAGGTTTTCTTGTAAAAATTATTGTCTTTCTAGATGTCTAATTAAAATAAAGATGTAATAAAGAATTTATGGTTTTAATTAGAGCATAGATCTTAAAGCAATTATAGTGTGATTAATAATTCCTTAACAGGCTTTCTTACACAAGATGAAGAAAAAAAGATTTGAACCCCATGAAAAATCAATATGCATTACTCAATTACATTAATGAAGCTATACAAAGCAGTCTAGGTCCCAATTAAATTGCTCCTCATGTTAAACTGGCAATGGAGTCTGGAGTTATTAATGAGTCTTGGTCTATTTGTTTAGTCACTGCGGTTTTTTTTGCGCTATAGAATTTTTTATTGAAAAGATGCTATAACGTACAGCCGTGTCTCTGGGTGCCTGGGTTCAGGAGGATGCAGTGAACAAGGTTTGCTCCAAAACCAGGGCAGAGCATGGGGCGCACGTGGGTACGTGCAGGCCGCAAACCACCACGGCTCAAGTCAAACAGCCGAGAGCTTAGGCTCCGGCTCAGGAAGGCTTAACAACGTGCTTAGTTTTAGGCACCTGGAAGTCAATAAGTCCCTAAAAGTGAAAGGAAAATGAGTGAGGGAAGACATGATATAGAGCTATAATCAATGGAGAACCAAAGTTGGATAAGAAATGATCATTCTCTGTATCTCACAAAAGCAGGAGCCCTGGGGAACTCAGCAAAAGTACCAGGGAGCAGCTACTAGACAAACCAAAGGAAACAGATTTTCAAGACATGACAGGGCAAAAGTTCCTGTCAAAAAGACCAAAAATATGAACTGCTACAAAAGTGGAACAGGGAAGAGATGTTCCCTGATTGGGAGCTCTTCTGCTGAGTGATTCATAAGCCCTTTTGCTGAACCCCTCGCACACGGATCGCCAGGAATGCAGCCAATGACCATAGGCCTGCCAGGAGTTAAAATATTGATTAGAAGTATTTTGGGGGTGGAGGGAAGAGGGAAGCAGGATTTTACACACAGCTTCTATGTTTCATCTCTGCAATTTCCATCAAACAATTTTACCTTTCATTATTAACCTGGCTGAACTCATAAGAGTGGACAACTACATAAATTAAAATCTTTAAGATCATATGAACTTAAAGAACAACATAATGATACCTTCATTCATGCACAGACAGCTCCTCTAGTCAAGTCGCCTAGCCAAGGAAGCCACAGCAGCATAAACCTATTAGAGAGGAAAGTGATCTTGCAAGAAACTTCTACTTTGTCATTCTCTAATATGGATTGCGGCTTGGTAGCTCACTAATTGATCATTAAGAACACACTGTTCAAAAAGGTGCATTTCTTGGTGTGAGAAGAACAAAAAGCCTGAAGTTCAGACAGAGAGAAACCACCATTCACTCAGAATAAATCTGGAGGACCCTGACGTTTTATTACGCTCAGTCCCAGCGAGAGCAGGACAGAGATTTATTTGGGCCCTGCCATTCTGGGAGCATCGCCTGCTCCAGAGCCCGGACATCACTGCTGTCTGTGAGTGATGCCGTCCTACAGCAGCAGTGCACAAGGGTAAAGACACTATTAGAGAAACCTGCAGTATTTAGCATTAAGTAAAATGCGTGCATTGAGCTGGATTTCCTTTTTTCAGGCACGTTCTCTTTAGTTTCTTTTAGAAAGCGCAGTTTCATTTGGCCAAGCGATGCACAAGTCCATGCCATTTTCAAGAAGTTGGTAAAATTAAATAAGAAAAACGTGAACAAGAACAACGGGGAAGACTATTTAATTTCAGGGTAATGTTGTGGTTTGAAACTGCTTACTTGAAAACATGATTCTAAAATCCTAGTCTAGTCACTAATGCCATGGCATCTCCTGTGGTCATCTTTAGATGGGGTTTTCCTGAGACCTTGTGGCTGAGCCGTTATCCATAGGGAGCCTTTCCGAGGCAGGTGAGCAGCACATATTCTAGGTGCTGGATTCACATCCAAGTGGAAGTGATTTTGCAGTCTCTTTTCTCCCCATCAGATCAGAACTAGGCCACCCTAAATGCAGGGCTGCAGGAGAAGGGCTTAGCGTGACATCCTTGTTCTCTAGATAAATGTGTAGAGGAATTGAAGTGGAGAAAGAAATTCATGGACAAGAAAACTGATTAAAAACTACAGACATGTGACAGTTCTTTCTATTTGACTTAAAGGCAAAGAGAGCCCTGAGGTGAGGAAAGACAAAAGAAAAGTTGATCAGATGGGACATAACTAGCTATTCTAGGCGTTGTGGTGGTGAGGAATAAAGAAATCAAAAAGAGCTAGAAAGGGATGGGACCTGTTCCAAAAATTCTGCTGTTGGCACAGCCTTAGGGCACTGGAACTTGGAATTGCAGCCAAAGTCTCTTTGTGCCTCCTGTACTGGGCATTTAGGACCATACTGCTGCCAAAGCGAGGACAGGGCTGCTGCTGTGTCCCCAGATCCTGCTGCAACGTGTGTGAAGGTGCTCAGAGCACCAAGGCATCTGGGTCTGGTCTCACCACCCTCCTGGGGGCACAGGAAAGCCCTGAAGGTCAAGCTCTGTCTTGTGAGTCCTTTCAGGACCAGGAGCAATCAGCACCTGGTGCCTCTTGGGACCACATCCCAGTCAGTAAAGGGACCACTTACTGCATGAGACCCTGTGGAGATGAGTTACAGGAAGGTCCTGCGCTCACTGCTCTGTCTGTAAGTGCTGTCTTTGCTTAACACACACCTAGTTCCCATTGCTTGCTTTTCATAACTCATTTTCCATCAGGAAACCATTTACTTTGGCATTTTTTTTTATCTCCTCATTTACATGTCTCCTGCAAGACTGAAACCCCAGCATTGATTTTACTACAAGATAATGTTAATAGGATCGATAAACCGCAATGACTGTATCAAAACGTCTGTTCTTTACCCTCTAGGACTGCAGAAGGTGCTTCAGTCTTAACGTGCATTTAATACACTGTCCCTCACTCCTCTAGGTCTACTCTTATGCATGAGGGACTGTCTGTCTGCCAGGTAGAAAATAAATTATTAGCTTGCTGAAATAATTTAAATTTTAATACCACTTCAGAACATATAAAATATTACTGATGCAATTATATATAAAAAAAAAGACAATCAGCTCAATGCATCTAAGAATGGGTGGCTGTATGCCCTGACAGGAATAAATGAAGTCTGTTGGGAAGACTATTATAAGTACGGATTTCTCCTTAACCTAAAAAAGTGCAGAGCCTCAGCTTGTAAAATCAGGTGTTGTATTGCAGTCAGGTTTAACAGTGCCACGAGGGGAGGATTAATAAAACTGAGGTTCAAAACAAACTCGGTCCCCTGGGGATGCACATAGAGGAAGAGCAAAGTAGAGGAGGAAAGGAAGCTCTTTATGTTTTTAAACCAAGAGGTGCCTTTTGGTCTCTTGATTAGTTATTTCAAGGGCTATTTTAGATGGTACACTTCCTAAAGGCCACAAAATAGAAAGAGTGCTGGTTTGTTCTGGTTTCTTCCCAAGCCCCATGCTGCACTTAACCAGCAAGCACTGATCCCAGCCTGATCTATGCCAGCAGCTGCTGGAGGCAGCTGCAAAGGCACTAGAGCAAAAAAGAAGTAGCATCAGGTGACCAAAAGTTTGTCAATAGTGTTAATAGTGTTAGCTGATTGATGCCATCTGATATTTTCAAACAAAATATTTGCCTATCCTTTTTGTTTCAAACCAATACCTGGCACTTGAATTCAAAAGATTTTACAGAGGGGATCAGAAAGATCTATAAGCACATAGAGTTATTTTCCTCAAGGAAAAATAAAATGTTTCAGTGAAGCCATAATGATTTTTTTCATTTTGTAACCAAAATAATTTCACAGCTAAGCAGCAAGTCCTGTGCCACTGGTGAGTGCAAGGATGAAGATTTAGAAGAGAGTCTCTGCACAGAGGAGGAACTTTTGGCTGTGCTGACGCTTACAGAAATCTTGCTGCTTGAGTGAATGAGAACCAAATTTCTGCCTCAAATGTTTTGATTTTTTTTCTTTTCTTTCCTTTTTTTTTTTTCTCTTTTTACTGACTAGTAATCCAGAATCACAAGCATTACCTTTGAGGTGGTGGATTTGCAGGCAGCCTGGCCAAGAAGTAACTAAATTCATCGTCTTGGAGGAGATGATACAAAATGGAAGGAAGGCTCAGCCTGTTTCCCAGGAAATGCCCTTCTGGAAGAGGCCTGTAAAAACCTGCCAGTCTGAGTAAATCAAAAGCAGCAGACTTCATTTGTGAGACTTTACTGGGATAAAGAGTGAGGTTTATAAAGCACCCATGTAATTCAGGAACACAAGTACTACTGAAAATCACTCCCTAAGGGTGCTTGTAAATCCAAAGCTGCTAAAAAAAAAACCAGATTTTGTGAGTTTCACCATTGATTTAAATAGACTTTAGAATCCCCAGAGCATTTTAAACTTATCAATATATTTTTTCCAGTTTCATTTATATATGCTGAACAAAGCAAGGATCTTAAGATTATCCATACACCTAATGAAGCAGATTTATTCTGACAGTTTCAGTTTGCTTAAAATTAAATTTTAAAAGTTTTAAAAGCTCAGCTTTATCTTCACATGCTAGAATGTCATTTTGCCTACATAATCACCACATCTACATATTTAAAACATTATCTAGAAGTTTCATAGACACCGTAGTACTTTTATCCAGATAATTTAGGGTATCTGTTACAAAAAAACATCTCTAAGAGCTGGCCACAGCAACCAGCATGACATGCTCAGTCACCTGTGCATGGCAGAGAAGTGTTGGGTGGAAGGGGTGTGTGGAGCATCTAGAGCAACCTCCTGCTCCAAGGAGGGCCACACCAATGCTAGATCAGGTCTGCTGTCCTATCTCAAGTGGATTTGCTGAGCCTCTAAGCAGATCACATGTACTTCAGAAGCTACTTGAACCCTTTTGTGACAATTAATGACCGTATTTTTGGTCTTAAGGAAACACTTTCAATCCTTTTTCTCATCAGTAATTCATAATCACCAAAACAACTTGCGAGCTTCCTCCTTTCTCCCTTACAGAGTACTTTACTAACTTACTTTACTAACAGTAAAGTAACAGTGAGAGACCACTGTCTTCCACAGGCTTAGTCAGGTAATTAAGGATTGGGACTTAATTTCATTATAATAATTATAATTTTCCTTTATTTATGGTAATAAGTGAGCTCTAGGTTGTCTTCCTAATAATATCTTAACTGACTTAAGAAAAATAATGTGACAAAATAAGAACGCACTTGACACAGCTAAAAGGTCAAACCACAGTCTCAGGAAAGCCAGCAGCTTTGGTGGGCACATGGAAGTGCAAAGTACACACCAGGCACCCGGGCTACAGTCTGCCTGGTGGAGCCTCCAAGCAGAATTTGCTCAAAGGAAAACTGGAGAAATCACATTAGCCTTTTCAATAAGTGTTCAAGTGCTAAGTCAACATGAAACATTTTCAAGGCAAAACGTCACTGCAGATCATATCTAAACAGTGGGAAAGACCATGTAGTAAATTAAAGCCAATTTACATGAGAGGTGAGCAGGGATGCCATTTTTTCTTCTCCTCTTTAACCAAATAAACATGCTTGACAACAGTATGACTAGCATATTGTTCTCAATAAAGACGACAAGCACGTGCCAATATACTGTCACTCTTAAATGACTTCAATAAACTTTTTCCCAATTCCTAATTTGTATTTTTACTGCACCTACAGCTGAGCAAATCAGATTTTAAAAATACATTTTCAAAATGCCCCCTGGTCCTTAATGACAGACACCTTAACCAAGCGGTTTTGCAACTGATTTTATAGATTGTATGTCCTTATCCAAGGATGAGAATCTCGAGAAAGGGCAATAGGAGGGGCAGAGAGGGGCAGTGCTGGCGCCGTGACAGTCTCCACGAGCCACTCGCCCGCGCTGGGTGTCTGGCAGATCACTCTCTCAGCCCACGAGGAGCCCGCTTGCGTGCCAAGGAAGATGTTTTGAAACGCCGAGAGCACTCCGTAGGGAAAACTCTCATCAAAGCAGTGATTAAAGGGGGATCTTACGGGGTCAAACCAAGCTCCTTTGTTCTTCAGATTTTTCTGTTTAAAAAAAAAAAGACATTTGCACTCAATAAGCCTAGCTTTTCTCTTGAGTACACATTGGCAGTTAAATGCTTGCGTGGCTACCTGGACTGTTTCAGATTTATTTTAGAAATAACGTGGAGGATCATGGTGCATCTAGATTCTAGTAACCTGATTTCTCTCCTTGGCATCCACTTCTGCTCTTGTTGCAGAACCAAGCAGTTGAAGATTTATATTAAGCTATATTTCCAGAACTGCATTTGCAAAAAGACTGGATATACAGTTAATCCAATGAAATGGTGCATTTTCTCAGCCATTCTTCATACTCATTACAAACACTTCAGAAAATTCATTATGCCCTTCAGTCAAAACTAGAATAATAAAAAAGTTAATTATATCATAAATGCAGCAGTCCAAATTGCATTTGAAGGTGTTGCACCCACATGGAGTTTGACTCCAAGAAATCTTTACCTGAAGTGAAAATATGTTTTCTGAATACACCAGCTCTGAAGATAAAATAGGTCTAGTAACCTGTGCATATGCAGGGAATGAATTGTGATTTTTCACATGAAATGTCATTTCTTTTTAAGTGCAGCTTATCATATGATTACCACATCATCCTGAAAATGAAAAAGTACAAACCTGTTCCAGCAATTTTGCATTGTGGTAAGTGATTTCTGTTTTCTGAAAGGTTCATTTCCCAGATCAGAGCCTTAAAATCAGAGTCTTTTTCAAGCCCATTCTCCTCCCCTCAATGTGCTTCCTTATGTAATACTATATCCATGCCAGGGCTGGAGCTGAAGGGATTTCTTTCTGATTCCAGCTGGTGATCAGCTTCTGCTTTGATGATAAGCAGTTCTTAGGCGAATAAAACATAGAACCCTTAAGATAATGATTTTCTATCTAGATTGACTATGGCAAGACACTGTTTTGAGTCAGAATTCAAGATTTCTTTGGGGCTGCAAAGTTGCCTATAACAACACCTACTGCAGCTCCCTCTAATCCCTGGTGGGACCTACTGCAGCTCCCTCTAAACGCTCTCTGTAATCCCCTAACCCCAACCCCTCCCTCCTGTTCCTCACTCCAATCCACTAATCCCAGTCCCTCACTCCCTCACTCTAATTCCCTAACACCCCACTCGAATCCCTCACTCTATAATTTCAGACGTTGATTTAGATACTATGCAGCACCCGCCACGTGCCAGCCGTGCCTGCTCTAGGCCATGCTTCGGAAACAGGCCAGTCCTATCACCCGATGAGCTGTTACAATCAAGGATGACAGAGCTCAGTACCAGTTTAACAACACGTCTTTTTTTGGGAACAAGAGGCCAGGGCAGAGCCATTGCTCCCTATTCTTCCAGTTTGAGGTAATGTTTGAAGGTGCAAAACCTGTACATGGGAGTCAGAACCAAGTTATATTCTGCACTGGATATCTTCAGAAGCCATACAGCTTCTGATGTCCCTTTCATTCCTTTAGCAGGCTAAAAAGCCTAACAAAGGCACAGGTTACAGCACAGTGCTGCTATCTGGCAGCCAAGCATTGTGCACTTTGTTTTTTTGCAAACTAAGCCGAAAAAGCCACACTCCATCATCTATCAACAGTCCTGGTCAACTAGGGACGTCCCAGATGAGGGGGAACTACAGGCCTGTCAGTGTGACCTGGGTATTGGGGAGAGTCATGGGGCAGATCATCTCGAGGGCGATCACACACCATGTGCGGGACAGCCAAGGGACCAGACCCAGGCAAAACAGGTTCTTGAAGGGCCCGTCCTGCCCGACCAACATGATCTCCTTCTATGACCAGGTGACCCACCTAGTAGGTGAGAGAAAGGCTGTGGACGTGGTCTGCTTAGACTTCAGTAAGGCCTTTTACTGCCTTCTCCTGGAGAAGCTGGCAGCTCATGGCTTGGACAGGAGCACTCTTCGCTTGGTGAAAATCTGGGAGGATGTTTCTTATTTGCTAGTGATCAGTGGCAAAGCTGCCATCGCCTGTGGTTGTGTAGGATGAGGAGATGAGGATTAGGTCAGAGAAACAGTCTCCTTGATAGATGTTGCTGCTCTCTGCAAAGAGAAACAAAGAAACAAAAAAGAGCCAAGGGAGCAGCCACCTGTAGCATCAACATCACCAGCGCGGCCTCAACGCCTGCTGACTGGCACTGTGGTAATAAGTCCACAATAAGCTGCACTATATTGCCCTTATTTATATGCTTTGTGTGACATGCCCTATGTGAGGCTGAGGGAGCTTCTAATGTGATAAAGCAGCATCCAATGTAGGCTTGGTACCACAATGAAATGCAATAGACTGTCTAGAGAAGGTGGCCTCCTTCCAACCTGACTGAACGGAGCAATAAAATTAAATTCTAATTTAATTCTTCACTCTGCTTGAGGAACTTGCAGGGCTGAAAAAGCATGATCTACAGTATGCAAGTAGACAGTCGATTCGCCTCCCCACCAAATTTTCATCATCACAGGATCAGAGGAGAAATATTATATCTTGCACCCAAATGGTGCATTCCAGAGAGGAAACAATTAATTAGCGCAAGGTAATATTGTCACAGGCTGATTAGGTGACACAGCGACTAATGCATCTCCTCAGTCAGCCTGTAGCTGCAACAACGACACAGCACGATCCCCGTTCACTGAAAGCAAATATTAAAACAACATTCATTATATTTTCATGAAAGAGAAAAACAATGACCTTGGCAAAAAAAACCCCTCTCTTTCTCCCTCTTGCAAACCAAAGCAGCAGCTCCCGCCAAACCCATCAAAAGACATCTCCCAGCAGAAAGAAGCACACAGCCTTTTTAGTCGGTGAAGGTGCTGTAAGATGGGTCTTTCCTACAGGGATTTCAGAAGCTCCATTGCAGCCACTGCAAGCAAATGAAGTGAAGCATGGGCCACCGAGTCAAAGGGGGAGTGAGAGCAGCCTTACTACAGCGAGCTGTTTTAAACCATCATTGCAGACCTGTAGCTAAGCTCTCCAGCGGCCTGCTTCTAGCTAAAAGGCTTCCACTTGAGTGCTTCAGATCATGTAAGTTTGTTTAAGATGCATAATTCATGAAGGGTCCATAACACCATCCTTGAATAACTTCTCACTCGCCACCTGCTTGATAGGCAGAGAGCTGACAGAATAGTGTGACTTCAGAAATCTGACATTATCACGCTATGTGTCCCAGGCAGGGACACGGATCACTCCACTATCTTAACCCTTTCCTTACTATGAACGTCCAAGAGATCCAGTTGTACCACTAATTCCCTGATTAAGACTGTTTTCCGCCCTTCTTACTGCCATTTAAATAAGACAGACAAATGGCATGAATGACTTATATTATAGTTTTTGACAAGAGTATTTAAAGAAAAATATCAATTTTCCTAGACTTGATGAGCAGCTTAATACATCGCACACCAAAGGCCACACACAACCATCCTGACTCAAGCTGTGTGGTACCTTGCTACTCAAATAGTCCCACTGCAATCAATTTGGGATTATTTAATATAAGGAAAGAAAACTTGGTCCTTTGGTAGCAATTTGAGATGTGTAAGGAACAAATCTTCAGTCAAGCTTAGTGAGATTTGCCTCATGGTGGCCTACAGAGCTGTGCCCATTTACATCAGCCTGGAGGCCACTTTTGTAACAGTGTGCCTAGCCTAGAGTACTTGGGCTTTGATTACCATTGGCAAATAGTGCATTCTTAAACTTTATCAACCTTATATGTTTGCCCTACTTTATTTTGTAGATAAAAGCCCAGCTGTGGCCTGATAGGCAATTTAGAAATGATTTATGGACTTTGTCTGCTGTTAGTAATAGTTTGGAAGTTGCTATGTGACAGAAGGGAGGACTTTTTTTTTTCTAATTTATTTTGGGGAGATCAGTGTTGGAGTGGAGATGTCATAGGTTGCTTTCCCTTATCGTAACGTGACTGCTTTTTCTTTTGCAAGGCTTTATAAAAAAAGGGGAAAAATGCAGGGCAAGATAATAAGGAGAACAATAGAAACAATTGCTGGGATGAAATATCTAGTGCAAGGCTGAAGGAAGAGCACTGCTTTTGCTGTTGATACTGTGGGCAGCCACCCCAGCAGCAAGCCTCTTCCCACTCCCACCCAAATCCCAGGCAAATCTCCCAAGCACTCAATTTGTTTTGGCACCTTAACCACTGAAACTTGTCTCCTGCTGTCAGGCTTGATATGACATTTGGATGAAGCACTGACACCTCTTACTTCTATTTAAAGGGCAGAAACAGCAAACACACATGTGCACACAAGCCAGGAGAGTAACTCTCTTTAAAAAAGAGAGTATATTGGGACTATTATCCTCCTTTACACACCTCCCTCTAAATAAACATTTCAGATAAAGGAATATTTTGCCTCCCGTGTGCCACAGAGCAGTGAGGCAAGGAGAAGGGCTTTGCTCTGTGTGCTCTCTGAGCATGCTTATTTTAAAAGCAGAAGGATTTTCCTCCCTGGAATACAGCAGGGTATTGTAATTGGCAAGTTATACGAAGCCACTGTGATTTCTGCCCTATACCAGAGCACAGTGACTACCTGAAAAGTGATTTGTATGTCAGAGAGAAACAGTGAAGTACATGGACCTGGTGTACTGACATGCACTTTATCCATCCTTCCGTTACTCTGAAAGCTGGCATGGTTTCTGTGTTTATAAGGGTCATTTGAGTCATATTTGAGTTAAATCCTACATTTGCTTCCTGCAGGGTTTACCTGAGAAATGATACTAAAGGTATTTTGTAACAAAGTGACAGAGATTATCACTGTGTATGGAGGCACTAGGATACCTCCTATTGCAGGAGCACATTGGCTGTTGACAGCCAAAAGAAGTGACAATGGGGCAAGAGCTGATCATTCCTCATGCCGATGGCTCCTCTTTACTGCAACCTTTTCCCAAGAGGAAGAAGCTGAGCAAGGTTATTAATGTCATGGCTTTGAATCTCGCTCTCAGAATCTGATCAGGAAAGCCTGCGGGTGCACATAGGATGCTGTGGGTCAAACCTCCTTCCTTCATGTCCCTGTTCCTGACCCACTAAGGGCACAAGTTTTGCTGGTGGGTGCTGGGGGATTCAGCTGCAACCTTGGGTGATGAAAAACATCAGCTTAAAAACATCAGGAATGAGGACTATACTCTGGAGAGGCGGGATAAGTGGTTTAAGTAGTCTTGGGAGTTTAAGGAGTAGGGGCTGCTCAGAGTCCCCAAGCAGAGGGAGAGGTGGTTGTGTCTGCAGGAAAGCTCAAAGCCAGGCTGCTTTGGAGGCTGGAGAGCAAACTGGAGATGAGGGTGGGAGCTCAGGGCTGCCTCTATGGTTTTTATGCTCATCCCTGCTCCTGCTATGCTGGACCATTTTAGGACAAGACAGGATAACAGCTTTGCCTATCTCAGTAACTCGCTAACTGTCCTATGAAGGGCTCCAGCTGATTTGGTCCACCAGGACGCTCAGTAACTCGCTAACTGTCCTATGAAAGGCCCACATCAGACTCCAGCTGATTTGGTCCACCAGGACATGTCTCAGGCCCTGCTCTTTTTCTGCCTGCCATTGGTGACCTGGTTTAATCACCTACTGCTGAGACTGCGCTCAAATCAAAAGACTGTCTCTGTGCAGGCCAAACTTTCTTCCAAATGAGCCTGCTGAAATGTATATTGAAATAGTCTCTAAAAGTTTACAGCGTCTTATGAGATCAGTACAGATATGACCATTACTTATTAATTGCTCAATTTAAGGAATAACCATTAGATAGAAAACGGGGAGGAGACCTGGGAAATAATGACTTTAGCGAAATCTCAGTGACCGATATTTGGAAATATATTAAGTTTCTGCAGTGCGGGACTGAGATTTCCCAATAGTCTTGGGTAAAGGAATGTCTCCTGTGTCTCTTGCAGGGTAGGGTCATTAGAGGCCAGTGAAGATGCACCCAGCCCTCTGCTAAAAACAGAAGAGGCTATGGAGATGAGTGAACGTGGTTATGCTCCTCACATGAGGGGTGAAGTAGCTCTTTGCCTCTTGAAGCTACCTTTTCTTCCTACTATCTCTGCCTTCTCTTCCAGCTCTTCTACATAGTTACCTACCGAGGCAGCTACCTAACAGGAGGCAGGAGAACTGCATCAGCCTCTCAACCATCTCATTTCTTTAGAGATGGAACATGCCCACAGCAAACGAAAGTAAGAGTGTGCAATGTCATCTTACAACTGCACATTAAAACAGTAGATGTGTGGAGAAATGCGTATGCCATACAACGGCTTTTGGTGCCAAATCATGTATTGGTATACACACAGACACAAAAAAGCCATCCGTGGCCAAGACATGAAACATACATGTGCTCAACTACCCAAAAAAACCCCAAAGGTAGAGACAATGCAGACTATAGATGTGCTGATTTCGATTTCTCTCTGGCATGAGGACATGAAAAAATTACCTTTGTCTCCTCCAGGATACAATTTCTTCATGATTCATAATGGAGAACAGCAGAAAGCACAAGAAAGTGTGGAAAACAGTCTAGCCTTAGCTGGCTGATGGGAAGAGGTGTTTGGGCATGTCCCTGGTAATCATGATTCGTCCCTGTAGTGAAAGGATGGGTTAAAGGCTGCCGTGCTGGGCTTGGAAGGCAATATGTATCTCTTTCTCAAGCACAAATTTCCAGTGTAACTATGAGAAAGACTTAGACATAGCTCATATAAAACTCTGCCTCTTTGGGACATTGCAGAGGCTATTACCATATCTGAACCCAGAGAAATATAAGCTCTTACTTTTTCATATATATTTTTTCCCTGGAGGGCATTATTCAGCAAGTGGGCAAAAACCTCTATCTCGCCCATGTGCAGCCCCTGCCTATCCAGAGGTGTTGCACAAAAGACTCATCTTCATGTGAGAGGGTCTTAAGGCTGACAGCCTCTGCAGTAACATCACTCAGCTGACACTGCAGTAATTAAATAACTGTCCTACTGAAGCAGGTCGCTCTGTGAGTACAGACAAATTCACACTGCTAAATGCAGAAGAAGGAATAAACACAAGCAAAGGAGAAATTAAATTTCTGCACAGCTAGACGCTTGGAGCCGGTTTCTTGGCTCCACTCCTCCTGCAAGTTGCTGTTGTAGATGTGCCCAGCCCATGACCTCATTTGTGGCTGGGCGATGTGACTCACGGCCAGGCCGCTCCGCTCCGCGTGGAGGGAGGAAGGCCGGGGCCATCGGCCTTGCGGGAGATGAGGCGAGACAAGGCGAGACGGGATCACACTCCCCATCCTCGGCAGGGCTCCACTTGCCAAAGGAGGCCAACAGTGTGGCAGGGCACGTATTCCACACAGAGCACCACAGGGGCAGTAAACCTTGACATACAGCATATATCCACATAGCCATAAAGAGGTTAAGACTCTCTTGGTAGGAACCAGTAGGCAAAGAGCCTCAGGAATGACTATTTTTCTTTCCTGACTGCTCCCATAAGAGAACGCAGGCAACAATTCCTCCTGCCTCACTTAATGGTCCTTCACCCAAGAGTTTCAGTGCCTGATTGAGAACAACACTGTTTGTACAGAGACGCTATATGAGCCACCACAGTTTTATGAGGAAGGAAGAGGTGAACCAGTCTCTCAGCATCAGCATTAGAAGCGACACTGCAGCAATTATATAGCCAGCTGAATATAAGTGCAGATAATTTTCATGTAAGCTATGCTGTATTTGGGGCTTTAATTTTTTTTTTTTTGAGAAGTTGCTAAAGATTTACCACTCTTAAACGCATCAGGCTGCACTGTGTATCTTCAGGTGCAGTCACAGAGACCCAGTAACACAGGAATTTTGTTCTATGAACAAATACGTATTACTTCCCCTGTAATGTCAAGCCTGTAGAAACAAAACTGATAGCAGTCTGCTGAGGAGCCAAAAAGGAGAATAATTTCACTAGGACTGGTGTAACCCAGTACGTAAGCATCACAGAAGAGTAATTTGCAGCACAGTGTGTCACACTGCTCTGAGGAGGAGCAGTAGGGTCTAAATGGACAAAAACTTCAAAATATCTTAATTTTAGGACAGCTACTACAGATGATCTATTGTATGACTTGGGCAAACACACTTTTTCTCTCCAAAGTTGCTTCTTCTTTCATGGTTTTGTCTAATCCGCTGAAATCAGGAGCCCTTAGTATGAGGATTTGCTCCTAGCATGTGTTCAAGCAAAATCTAAAATGGAGAGACCTTCATCTCTGCTGCGAATCTCAAGATGCTGCAGTAATACAAATAGCAGTAAAAAAGAAAGAGTGACGCCGTATAACTGCAAGAACAATATGGCATCTTTTAAGATCATCCTTCCTGCCAGATCATCTTTGTGCTAATAATTTCAGTTTACTCAGGGAATATTATTCAATAAATAATAAATAAAACTGGAGGCTGAGACTTTCCTAAGTAGGTAATTCAGACATATGATCCATTGGAATTAATGCAAAGGTTGCATCTAAATCCCTTAGCATTCTCAGAAAATTCTTAGCTTGAATATTTAGTTTTAAAGCTAGGCAACCAGGCAGGGCACTCTCCATAGCCAGTGGATGGCATGGTAGACATTAAGGGAGCAATGGAAGGTATTGCGTGCAGAGCTCCTACTCTCCTCACTAGCTTTTACTTTTAAGTCTGCAGCTGCACGTGCATGAGTAGGTGACTGCAGGGGACAGTGTTGCATGATTTTGCTTCATCTGGGTGATAAAGATGAACAGAGAGGGGAAAGAACGGAGGATTCGAGTGAATAACAGCACGTTCCTGCCATGCAATACATCTTCTACCTTTCCTACCTCTCTAGTGATTTCACAGGCGCGTGGTCTGCTGTATGTTAGTTGTCTGTCCACACTACTCATGTCACACAGGTCCCGAGTCTGCAAGGTGCACGCTCTAGGCTGAAACCGCACTCTGGGGACGCTCCCAACAGGTCTGCTCTCACTTCCAGCAAGGATCAGTGGGGACACACGTGGTGCATGAAGCAAATGGGGAGCTTGGAGCAATTCCCAGTCATCTTTCTTCTATTTCTCCTCTCCAAATTACTTAAACCTAGTACAGGAAGGAAGGAACAGCGTTAGACTTACTGTAAGCGCCACATCAATATGTAGCACAGAACTGATGGGCTTCGAAAGGTGCTCACTGCAGCTCTGGTAGACCGCTATATCTCTGTCAGCATGACAGATAACAGCTTCCAGACCAGCATGAGCACATTAAAAATATACTTCTGACTCGGGCAATCACACATCAGCACAGCGCCGGCTCACCACGGAGAAGTAAAGAAGGCCATAGCTCTTGGAAAGCTGTACAAACATCTGTGTCTGCTTCAGCTCTATTTTTCGCTATTGTTCCTTCCTGACAATTTTGCCATCCATGATGAAAACCAGGGTGAGAGGCAAAAATGAAATGAGTTTCCTGTCGCGTGCATACATTTTTCAGCAGTTCTGTCACTATATGTTAGACTTGCAAGCACTTTAATGATGCCACTTAGTTCCTTGTTTCTTGTACAGCGTCAGGTGGTAATATTAGGCTTTGAGGTTTCAGTGACTGAACAAATCTTCTCTTTCTTCCCATCTCATATTTGCCATTAAATTTATATTACCATCAGAATCACAACCAAACTGAGAAGTTTCTATAATTTCATGAGAAAACGAGGCTGATGGGATCAGGAAAAAAAAACATGCATCGTTACCACTTCCCTGCTCATAACACTCAAACACACAGCGCTGTGAAGATTCATACTCTACTTTTGAAGGACAAAAGACTTAAATTTGGAAATGTGGGCAACCCTGGCATCAGTTCTCATACCTTCTGGGACCAAGGAAAAATAACAGCTCTCACTGTCCTACAGGATATCTTTTCCTGAGTAAACAAGGCAGGGGAAATTTTCCCTAAAACAAACAAACAAACGAACAAAAGCACAGTAGGCTCACATTTAAATGACTCTTACCTCTATTTTAAAGAAGTTTATTATGAATACTGTGATATTGAATTCATCATTAGAGGAGAGAATAGATGGTGCAAGCTCAGAATATAACCTCTGTGCAGAGGGATTTCTACAATTGCATATTAACTGCTATTGAAATTTTCCATACACATGTAAATCCCGCTGCACTACGCGTAGCGAACATCCTTTAGTGCAAAGCATTATGCCCATTACAATAAGTAGCACAAATAAGTGGCATGAATAGCTAATAGTCATTGCAGTTAAAGTGGAAATCGATTTGGCCTGCTGGCACCTTGTACATAAAGTGGGAGTTTTATAAATGATATCTTTTGTTTAAACAACACCTTTTGTGCCAGAGATACCTTCACAGATACAAATAGCAGGGAAGTCATGTGCATACCAGCGAGACCCAGACAAAATTTTCATGTTCAGAACATAACAAGAAAGCACTGGTCTAGATAAAAGTAGTTCACATATATACTAACATGTTTTGTATGCATATGATTATATTTACCATATATATATATATATATATTATTTTTTAAAGATGTAAAACTTGATAAACAAATCACTGAAGCCCCAGCTAAAGGAATACTAAGCACTTGCCCTCAGCAAGCACTCACTAGCTGCAGCATCTCATGCAACTCATGTTGCCCAAAGTATTTCAAAGTGGTATTTTTTCTAAGAACACATTCAAACTCTCAGTGGGACACAGTGTGTGACACTGACCTCATTCTCTCTGGGCAGCTCTGTAACCCACTGAAAGGGATTCTCAGCCTAATCCCAAAACCATTTGCCAAACAACCCTCCTGAGAGATAAAACTAATTACCAGGGTCTAGCATGGTCCTAATGTGGCCGTATAGTCTCTGAGAACTTCCAGATCCGCAGCGTCG
>NW_010586459.1:29757-40936 GCF_000705375.1 Tinamus guttatus | reverse complement strand
TGAAATAGACAGGCCACACTTAGTTTATCATTTTTCAGAAAAGAGATGATACTATTTCCATATGCAGTGAATTCCTGGGAGCAGAGATTCAGTAATATACATAACGTGTTACTACGGCTGTGCTGGCAATACTGATAGGAAAAATATGCTTGACACCTATCTCCAGTTACTGCAAAGATTTTCAATTCATTCAGCCCTTAAGCCCATAAATGGTGCCTCTCTCTGTTATAGCCTATTGCTTCAGAAACCACCAGTCAGAGAACAGTTGTGTGGCCCACGTTACACCCTCAAGCAATGGTTCTCAGCCTCAGAGATGTCAGCATATTCTGCAGAGAATATAAACAAATTGACACTCTGGAGAGAAAATATTTAAACATCTGTTCAGAGCAGAGTGCTTTATAGTCTTTGCACATCTTGAACTACTCCAATAAAATTATATATTTTCCCATTTTGTTGTTTTAAACCTTTCTGTTGCAAACAACACTGAGTTACCATTCATTGCATGGCAGAAATTTTGCGATGTCATGATGAATTATATTGTCCCGTTGAATTCACCCAAAATCCCATATTAAAAGTATATGAAAAGTGAATTCAGATAATGCAAAATGAAGAAATCATCTAGATTGCTTTAATTCACGATTTGTCTTGGAAGCAGAACTGATAAATACATTTTGCTCTAAAGTCACTGTCAGTGATTTCTCTGGGGCTATTCATCCTTACCCTCCTGTTAGCGGTATCCCTGGACAGAGCTCAGCATAGGGCCCTGCCGGGCTCACTGAGCCCATTGAGCCTGGTTATCATAACTGTCTTCTTGGAGCTCCCTTTCCACCCTGCTCAAGTAGAGAATTTCATGTATCTGAAACAAGTAGAAATCATCCAAACAGCTTTTGTTCAACATCATTTGCTCAAAAGAACCAGGCCTCCTCTTTCAGGAAAGAATTTGTCCCAAAGTGAGTTTTTAACACTGAAAACTGAAAAGTTGTTGCTATGGAAAAGCCCCCAAGCAATGCAATTTCTCCCAGTAGCACTGTAATTACATCCTTCAGAGGAAAAAAAGTGAGAAAAAAACAACAACAACAAAGAAAAGCTTAATCCTTCCAAAAAGCCTTCACTTTCAAAGTAAATAAATGCACAAAAATGTAAATTTTGTTTTCTCCTGAAAAATGCTCAGCGTATTAGTCTCCTACAGATATCAAGTGAAATATCAGTAAGTGAACTGTCTGTTGGTTTCCACCTGGTTGACAAAAAACTCAAGTGGTTAAGTCTTTTGCTGAATCAAGACTCTTACTGTTACTAAGCTCTGTCTCTCTCCTCTCCTGTTATAGAGAAGATAGACCCATGGATGTATAGACACATCTTCAAGGAGGTGAGACATTTTCAGCAAGTCACACACAATGAGAATAAACATATCTATAATTTGCTGCAGAAAGACTGAGCTAAAGTCTATCTTCTTTCTCTTGAATCCAAAAATATTTACTTTCAATATCACTTGCTGTTGTCTCGTATGTGCATGTGGGTGTGTGAAATGAAGTATAAATCTCTGTGTCAGGCAAAGGGAGGAAAGGGGTACAAATGGAGGGTCATTAGAAAACTGAGCGTAATATAAGGAAGTCAGCCAAAGTGCCCTTCCAGAAATGGCAGTCTTCCCAGCCTTAACGCCTTTTGTGCGATATAAAATACTCTATTACATTATTTTCCAATTTCAGCTATCCCCCTTGCTGGGCTCTGGGGTGGTCTGTTTCCAAAAGTTCAGAAATATTTTGCTGCCTGCCATCTGCCTCAATAGCTGGGCATATTGGACATCAACTGTAGGGCCAAACATCTGTGGCCCAAGGACACCAAGGAGCCATCAGGATCCCACCAGTGGGAATACCCCTGCTCCAGTCTTGGCAGCCTCACAGACTACACACAGAAATAAATTCCCTCCTTCCCTTCCTTTGCCATCCCCTTCCTCAATTTATATCAATGCAAACTTTTCCCACCAAACTCGGATGTGCTTGGTCTTAAGGGTAAGTGTTTTACCCCACTATGAATTTGTAGAAGAGCGTCATGCTGGGTTTTCTCCTCACCTCTGTGCAGAATATGCAGGAAGTTTTCCTTTTGCATGGATAAAGGCTTCCGTGACACGTATAACTGTAATTAGTCTCTGTATTACATGACATTTGCACAGCCCCCTCCTACAGTACGGGCCCCTTACTCACACGAGGACTTTCATTATTACTGAGGAAAATTATTTCAGTGCTTGGGCAGCTCTGGAAGTGCCGAGCAGCTCTCCACCAGTCAGTGTCTGCTGTTTTCCATCCTGTTTCCCGAAGTGAACCATTATTTTCAGTTTATGTGCTGGACATGGAAGAGTAAAACAAGCATTTTAAAATTTCAGCGTGGAAAGGGCTGTTCTTTCAAATGAGGAATGGATACTTTCAGAGCTCAGTTCTTCCTTTACAATATACCAAACTGTCCTTTCTGAAACTACCAGTGAGAAGACAGTAACATAAAGAATAATTATTCAGGACTACCTAATCTGCTGATCTTAGCCTGAGACTCAACATCCTGATAACCCAGAGGTTAATTTAGGAACAGACAGTCCAAAACTTTCAATGACAAATAGTAAAACAAAACGTAAATATAAAAATGTTTCTTAAGAATTATGGGACTGCATTGAACATATGAGATTTAAAAATATATATATTGAGAATTCTGTTTCCCAAGTTTGCATATTTTATTGTGGGATACAGTATAAAAACCAGACAAACAAATCCAGAACAGCTAGACAGATCAGGCTGCAGACATCCTTAGCCAGACAACATGATTTAGATGAGTTACCTTGAAAATGCTCTGGCCTATAAAATAAAATATATTTCATGGCAACATCCTGCTTTTCTAAAAACAGAAGCAACACAGTTGAAACGTCTGGACTGTAGATGTGGCTCTCACACAACACCTCTACTACGAATTCCCTAGTATCCAAAGCATTTGCTCAAGCTGCTCTTTGGTGGTTGAACAGGCCTTTTGCCTTTTTGCTATGTCGTGAAAAGTACCTCTGGGCATAGGTAGTGCTCCCTCCCACTGACAGGCTGTAGCTCCCTCAAAAGGGCCATTCATGTACTCCAGCGATGGCAAAGCAGGAAAACTGTGGGATCTTGGGGTTACAGTGGAAAGAAGCACCTGTAGGGCAGCTCCTGCTAGAACAACAGGGCTGAATCCAGCAGTGCAACCAAGCAAAAAGGAAAAATCAAAACTTGGTCACCCAGTAAATGACCTGAAATTTCTCACTGCTTGTCAGCAATCCCTCTCCACAGCATCCACTAGAAAAAGCATCCGGAGAGGGTTGTATACATGTTAATTGATCAAGTCACCCTCAAAAGGACCCTATCTTCTCTTCTTAGACACAAGAATCTGCTGAGGAAGGTGCTCAAAGGATGCAGACAAACATCTCTCTTCTCACTTCAGTGGATATAAGTTGGTTTACCTTCCTGAAGGAGTTGGCCCTGCAGGCTTGTTTGTGCACAGCTTAGATTAGAAGGTAGATGGTGGATTCAAGCCTGGGTACAATAGCAATATAGAAAATCTGTATAAAATTGCACCTATTGCTAGCAGATAATAACCGTGATGCAGGGAGGAAGAGAGGAAGGGTCAGTATTTTCAGGTTACTATGAGCTATTGTGCCGAGAAATTAGAAGAAAATAATGTTAACACCAGTTTTATAAAACATGCTGTTTTCCATCTCCTTTCCATCCCTTAAGAGCTCAACTGGATGTAGTTGATGTAGACACAAGCCCAGCTCCTGTCTCAAGCTTCTTTTTCCAAAGGTCACCGATTCACGTTGAACCGCTCTGCTTTCTTTTCCATGGGAAGCTGAGGAGGGGAACATTAATTGCCTGTGACTGTAATTGGCTTTATGCTGGTTGTCAGACCCGTGGCTGGGAACACACACCCCAGAACAGCTGTCAAACATGTAACCTGGCAGAAAGTCACCAAGCATCAGGAGCATGCTCTGAACAGGCTGACATTTTCCAGGCCCACAGAGGCCCTGCGGTCAAGACAGATCTCCCGATCTAATGATCCTCAAAAGTGACTAGTCTGAAATAGTCTCACCTGATACAAAGCGGGATGCAGATCATGCAGAGCCTGTCAGCAGCATGGCCTTAAACAGCAAAAGGCAAATGCGCTCTCTGAAGCTGTGCGTACTCACAGAGGAGCAGGCCATGACAAGATCACCGTGACTGATGCAACATTGAGACTCCTGGAAACAATTTACTCCAGAGGAGCCAAAACCAAAACAGAGGACTTTCAGGTACTCCTTGGGTGCATATCATCCAATTAGCATTAGTATCAGACCTGGTTTTGCTTCTCCTAAGTCAAAACCAGTTCCTCTTCTGAAGCCAAGGAGAGCATCTTCAGGCAGAAGCTGAGCTCTGCAAACTACCAGAGTGACCAGGTCTGCTTTTTAAGACCGTGCAAAACCGACTATTCTTCATGCAATATGCACCAGAGTAGACTGGTTTGAGCATAGTTTTTAGATCTGTAACTGCCAGGTATAGAACAGCTCTGTGCTCTGCAAGTAGTCTTCCCCACTGGATCTGTCTTCATCTTCCTTTTGCCCGATACCTGTCAGAGTACAAGAGTGCCTAGGCCTTTCAAGATTAGTAACCATTGGCTATCAATGTTATTTCTATTTCAATAGCAAATGCTGGATTTCACTGACCTACCTACAGAGAAAATCCAGAATAAGAAGTTATCTTTGTCCCAGGAAGACCTAAATAGAGCCAATGAACAGGGAAGGAAAAGGAATAAAAAGCTTTGCTGATGGGGAGAAGTGGGATGGATCATCAAGGAACTGGCTCAAAAATTATCTCTAGGTACACAAAACCCAATTCAGACCTGCTTTTCCACAAATGAAAACGTGAGACTTTCAGGCAAGAAAATGATAAGAGAACATATGGTACTGCCTGAGGCTTTTTTCCCATTCCACTTTGCAAGAGTGAGCTGGAGCAGGGAGCACTGGGAAAGACTAGAGCTGCAGTCTTTAGAGGATTTGTCCAGCCAGGAGAGAGATGCTGAGGTTTCAACTCCTTTCTGATGGACTTTTTAGCCAGTATTCTCTCTTATGTTATTACAAGATTTTCACTTGCTTTCAAGCATCTGTTTATGACACTAATGAAGAAGCTGAATTGAAAATGGAATGGTGAGTGAAAAACTATTTCCTGGAGCCCAGCATACAGGAAACTGCTAGAAAGCTTATTAATAAAATAATTGTATGTATTGACTCAGAAGGTGCTACATTCCACTGTGGTCACGGATTTGTTGAAACAATTTGCTGCATATTTCTTTTCCAAAATGCAAGACATGATAATCAAATGTGCATGCAGTTGTACTGTCTTATTCCAAGTCCTGCAAAACGGGCAGCAAGAGAAAAAGCTCACTCATGAGTCCCATATGTTCATTACAGAGGCACAACAACTAATTTCTGTATGCAGAGCACTGTTGGAGCATATCATAAGAACTGGGGCCATAGCTATTCAGGAAAGCCACAGAGATGACTCAGCTTCCTTTTCACTCTAGTAAAAATTAATCTTAATTATAGCCATTCACCCACATCATTAATGTGAAATATACTGTAGGGATGAATGTGAGTTACAAGTTCAAGTCAATTTGCACCTGCAGTAGATCATTTTCTGCATGGGTAGGGTAAGCACTATAAAAACACCAACAAAATGCTTCTGTAGCTTTTTCCCTTTGCCAAAAGACAAGGAAGATCTACCAAGCAAATATAGTCTCAGGCAAAGCTCAGGGGTTTGACTCTGCACTGGATGAAGCCAATGGGAAGAGTCCCCAGCATGGAGATGAGGCCATGTATATGGGCTTCCCATTTGGACTTGGTTTCCAGCTGTGTGAGCTGGAAAACAGAGAAAACGAACGGCAGAGCCATCGCAGTGACCCCTCTGTGAACCTGAACTAAAGTAGTGCTTTGCTCCCTCACGTGCTTTAATTCATATTTCTGTGTTCACTGGAAGGCCGTGTACTGGCCCCAGCAAGAATTAAATTAAATATTTATACTTTTGAGATGAGATACTTTGCCACCCTGTAAAACTTGCACATATGGAACTCTATTAATTTATGCTAATTCCTTATTTCTCTAGAAGAGCTTCTCTCCTCATTAGCATTTGATCGTTTAATACAGCTTTACAGCACACACTAAATTGAGGCCCATAATCTTTTGTAATTGAAGCTTCGTGTGCATTCATCGTCATTTTGCAAAAAAGAAAAAGAGGGGGAAGGCAGACGCCTGCGGTAGCAGTGCCTCTGCGTGGCACGCTGGCTCCGGCACGTGACTTGCTCTGCAGGGAGCTGTTTGTAAAGCCAGCGGTGGCCAAGAGGCCACGTTTGCAGGACTGCACCTGACCTTGCTTGGGTTAAAGAAGCATTTTCTGGTGACCTCAGTGAGAGAAGAGCCAGCCCTATGGCAGGCTGCCAGTGCCTGCCAGCTGTGTTTGAGGATGGGCGATAGAAGTGGAAAAGCCAGCAGACCAGCAACAAAGAAATGCTAAAATTCACTGTGCTCAAAAGATCCTCCCTCTTACCTTTGTTTGCTGCTGTGGCCCATTGTAAACTGCTGTTTCCTATGCCAAAGCTTGCTGCTATGTACCTGACATGATGTTGATACCACCTATTATTGAGAAAAAAGAAAATAGCTATTTCCTCCCTTGCCATAGCATTGTCTTTCATTGCCCAGTTAACCAAATTCACTTTTACTTACTCACAAGTCTAACAAAATGAAGCAAACAGCTCTGGCAGGTGCAGAATCTGCCTCCCTCACTCCACTATGGGATATGATCTGAGTTCAGGTAACAGTTTTTCGGGCTCATCTGCTTGATCCTAATGATGATGCTTGCACCAGTTGAGTAAAAACTGCAAAACAGAAGCAAAGTAGAGGATTTTCTACTTCAGGAAAAGCAGCATATTTTCAGCTCAATTATCTGGCCTCAAACAGAAGTCAGCAGAGGAAATGGGATGCAGTGCTGAGCTCACCTTTCTCCCAGGGCTCTGATTTGACACAGATGGGGGTCTTCAGCACATTCACAAGGGCCAGCTGGCCAGCTTCTGTTTTCTTCTAGCAGCACTGCAAAGCATAATGGTCTATACTTCAAATAACACTATAAAAATGTCACTTATAGATATAAATTTGACACTTACTTCGATGAGCACAGAGAAATAGCACAGGGCCTCTGGAAACAGTTTTTGCTCCTTGTAGCAGTGTTCGCTTTGTTCTAGGTTCAAGGATACTAGCAGAGACCCACCAGTGCAGCAATATGCTTGGAGTATATCTCGAGGTCTTCAGTGTTTATGTGTTTCATACACAGTTACACTGGGCTCAGCTTTTTCCTGCTGTGATCTCCATACAGTCTGTTATGCAAAGAGCCTCTTTCACACACTTGTGCCGCGCTACCATTGCACCTGAGCTGACAACAGTGGAAGAGTTAATATTAAAATAGATCACAATATTACGTTCCAAAATGCAGCTACCTGATTTAATTAATAGAAATAGTCTTATTCAGATTTTGGGACTAAGACCTCAGGATAACTCCTTGTCAAAATTACTTTGAGTTTTAACATAAGAATTGTCCAGTGACTACAGAGCGTAGTTCTGATGTTTACGGAAAGGCGCTTGCTTCTACCAGCTCAGCTAGTAGACAGTTCAAAGTTAGGGCAGGGCTGAAAGTGCAGAATTCACCCAGCTGTGGAAGATTAGTAAGAAGAATGTGCAGATGTCCCAATATATATCTGGGGAGAAGTTCATGAGAATGGCTTTAAACGTGCTCCTAGAATTGCACAGAGGGATGTGCTGGACTGAACGTTCTCGTCTGTTCTCAGGGACACATTGATAAAAAGATAAACAACAAAAAAGATAAAAATATCCAGTGTCCCAGTTCCAGAAAACACCTGCAGCCAGCACAGCACTTAAAACTCATTCAATTCTCATTGAGTTTGGTGTAAATTAAGAATATGTCTAGTGGCTTCCCTTGAATCAAGGTGTAAAAGACAACACCTTGTACCCCCATTTCCCAGCCTAGAAAGCCATAACTTCAACACCAGGTACTACAGCGTGAGCAAACAAACTGCATCAGCAATTTACAACTGCAAAAATATCCTCCATTTTGCAATTTAATAAAGCATTTCCTATTTATATACCTTCTACATGCACTGATGTTTATTTAAATTGTCAGTTAATCAATGAAATCTATTTAACCTAACATTACATCATAGCAAATCAGTGTAATCACCTTCATCTTCATTTAACTGGACTCACCTCTGAATTCTGACTCTGAATAAATACAAGTCAGAAGAAGGAAATAAATAAGTCTGTTTTACATTGAGCCATGTACCTATGTTATTGGATCTCACCCAAAGAATCAGGGCTGTCTTACCCAAATGCAGAATGAAAACGTATCCCAGGCTGTATTTTAGCCCTGGTATTTTTTCTAACCATGAGATGGTTTCAAACACATCTTCATGATTCAAAAGGCTTGTTGCTGGCATCTTTTTTTCCTAAGGCAAAAGGTGTGGGTCAGAGAGAGGAAGAGATCTGATTACTTACCTAAAAATTAGCAGCGCACCCTAAAACTTGTCTAAAACCTTTATCAAAGAGCTCTTCACACATCCTTTAAACCAGGGTCAAGCCACACTGCAGCAAAATGTGCTCTGTTCTCTATCAAGGTGAACATCAGCTAATAGAAGCAGGGTATTTCAAGCAAGTGCTCTCTGCCAATTACACTGTCTTTTCAAACACTGACCATAAAATTACATGGTAAGTGCCTTTTAAAGACAGTTACCACATGGTTATTGCTGCTTTTCAAATTAGATTGTCATCATGGGTGTTAAGATGTGAAAGATACAGATAGCAAACCCGTTAATTCCCTAGCTCTGGCAGGTTGGAGCTCCCATTGCTTATTCATTTTGTATTAGTGAGAAGCATCAGAAAATCTCAGCTTCCCGCACCACGAGGTAAATTATTCCTGGAACACTGTACTTGGTTGCTTCAAGTTTAATTACCTTGTAATCTTCAGGTTGTGTTATTACTTTGTGGTTACATGATTTTTTTTTGTACCTATTTATATAGCCTATAAAGGAAAGTGACATTGGAATGGATTTTTCTAAATTGGTCCCATGCATATAGTTCTTTCAGTGTCTGAAGAAAATGGGATTCTGCTCCTGGTTACTGTCTGCTGGGTAAATCTGTATGTTGTCTTAAGAATGAAATACCTGCTAAGGTGTTAGCAGGTCACAGTGACTTTTACATAAAGCCAAAACAGACACTTCATCTGTTTTTTTTATATTAAATCTTTGGGCCCAGAGCATAATGTCATTTATTTAAGGAAGACTTCATATTGTTGCCAATACAAATTTCAGTTTTAAATATTGCTGGCTGGTCCCAGTCCAATCTGCGGAGTATCCCCTCCATGGAGAAAATCAAGAACAGTCCCATCTTAAAGGACGCATTCAGATCTTCATTCTCTCGTAAAACAGCATATTCTGCAGTAAACAATAAAAAAACGCAGATTGGTAGCTGACAACTGAAGTCCAATCATAGACGGACAGTCAAATTTGGCCTCCTTCTTTTCAAGGGGAGAATCTCTCATTCAAACTTCTCCAAAGAGAAGAATCTTATGCTTGGGATCTCTGCCAAAGACAATGTGTGAGCCTATTCAAAGCAGAAAGTAAATCCTCCCCATGTGGAGGCAGACACACCCCTGCAACAGTGGAGAGATGATGGGCTACAGCCAAAGCTCTACCTCATTACAATGACTGATGTGAGACATTTGAAACTAAAAAATGCCTTTTTTTTTTCCAAAAGAAAAGTATATGAAGTTACTGTAGCTGTTGATGATGGCCAGTTCTATATTGCATTTAATTGCATAAATATTTTACAGCTTTTCTTAATGCACAGCCCACAAAGATATTAACCTTTTGAACAAAGAACGTGTTGAATTCTTTTTTGCTGCATGTTACTTCATTAATGTTAAATTGGCTGGCTGATTTTTAATTGTGGAGGTCTCATTGTGCTATTATAGAATCTATAATTTCTTGCTATACAAGAGAAGAAGTAGATATACGTATACATTTTTGCTGCAGGCAACTTTATTCTTTTTTTTTTTTAACTTTATAAGCACTACTAGGTTTTCCAATTAAATGTTACAGTCTTGTGTAAACATCTTTTTTTTCCATGTTTTGACCATTTATCTGGCTGAGCAAGGAAAAAATTACTCTATCTGCCACAAAATTGTAATAATGAAAGTTTCACCCAGAAAAAAAAAAAAACACACATATATATATATTTCCAGACAGATTTTCCTGACAGATTTTGCTCCATTAATTGCTGGTTTCATTTGTGTTCTTTTGGATTACAGGTAATATCCCTGATATGATCTGCTCTATAATAGTCTGAGCAACAAATAATTTGTCGGATTTATTTAGGATAAAAGATGGCTTGATACGATGCAACTCACCTTAGATCTATGAAGATATTTTTTCCCCTCCCTTCTCTTCCTGCTTCTCCCATCTTTGTGAATCAGGAATAAGTCCCAGACGCCCTTTGTAAATTAAAAAGGGCTGGGCTTTTGTGAGCAGAAATTCTGAATGTTCCCAGTCCTGGGATTTCACAGGGTAAATCAGATGCTTGAGGCAGCTCTTCCTTCTTAGGGAAATAGACAGTAGTGTTTTCTTCCCTCTAAGCTACAATCAAGAAGGGTAATTTCTAGATCTTGAATTAATAAATAAATGTAGCAGCTGTAGGAAAATACACACAGGTGGAATTTGCCAACAAGACTTTCTGCATAGAAACAAGATAAGCAAACATTTTCATCTCTGCAGCTGAAAGATTCTCAGTACTTTTTACAGAACCAAGGGATGTCTTCCCAATGCATGCAAAATACTCCAATATATTTCATCTCTCACATAAAGAAGTAAGAGAGTCATAGAAAAAATTCCTTGATATAGAGTGATTCGGACTTACTTCAGGTGCTTGCTAATTGGCAAAGCAAGCCTCAAGAGCCATCTAGAGGTTGTTTGGCAAGATTTGTTTTTATTATTGTAAAAATATGGCTTATGCGTGCCAGAAAAAGCCCTGATCCCTCCAGGTTTTGTTTTCATGCACAGCATGGTAAATCAGGAAGAGCTCGAG
>NW_010586459.1:10152-29703 GCF_000705375.1 Tinamus guttatus | reverse complement strand
CACCGGCATAGTTGTTGAGCTAATGAAAAGCTGCATTTGTATGCTACAAGAAAAAATGTTAGGAAAAATCCTATTCAAAAGCATTTGACCTAAGGGCTGTGCCGTTGTGAGCCCCAGCCACACTCCAGTTGATAATAAAGACTCAGTAAGGAGATAAGCAGATTTAGCCAAAACTGGCACGCAGCTGAGATTTACTTAATTATGAATCCATTACAGCCCTGATGCTACTGTCGGATCTGTTCTGGCAGCCCCTTAAGCCTGTGCTAAATCAAACCAAAATCAATAGTACTTTGCACTGGGGCAGGGGCTGGCTGGAGCACTGGTGGAGAAGGAGGTTCAAAATGGGCTCTGGCCAGTTCACTCCCACAATTTTTAAATAGCTCAAAAAATGGCCAGCCTTGACCTACAGACACCAGGAGACACTTAGTCTGGAGGGACACGTGCAGCTGCACAGTAGTAAAGGAGAATTCAGAGGGCAGAGGATATTGCAGACACACTAACGGCTGTGGGGAACAGGTCTTCAGTTCTAGCAGATGTTTCTCTTTATGGCTCAGGTCTTTGTTGGGCTGTGGTTTAATTCAGCTTTAGACACCCCTAATCAGGAACACTGCTATCAGTGGAGCTAATCTTTGTCTCTTGGGTTCACATCTCTATTTGCTGAAAAGACGAAAGTATTGCCTTTTGCTACATCAGACTGAAACTTCTTCCCAATGTGCTTTATTCTCCAGATGGAGGTTTAACAATTTCTCCTCTGGTGTAAATGGCTTTGATGTCTTTGTTAATGCACACTCTGCTTAGCCCAACAAAGAACTCAGACCTGAAGGTCTAAAAGTATTTTGCTAAAATGAAAAATTTTCACTAACCTGATAAATAGCAAGTATGTCCATTAAAGTCCTTCCAGGCAGGAGGCATGAACATGTGCAGAAAGCACCACCTCAGGCATATTACGTGTTCACTTTAGTCTAAGGAATATACAGGGGGTTTGGAAGATAGTCTCTGATATTTCCTGTGTAATTAATCCAGAGAAAATACTCAAATAACTAACAGGAAGAGCTGAAACCCAGAGGGGTGGTCTGCTGATGTAGCAACAGTAAAACTTAGATTGCAAGCTCTGCAGAGAGCAAGAGGAGTCTGTACCCCAGCGAAAGGAGATTCCTGCAGCTTGGGCTTCCTTGGATTTTATATTTGGAATTTCTTGGGGAACCAGAACGTAGCCAGCAGCAATAAACAGTTTTCACTGCAAGCTATTATGCCTTCTGAAAACATTTCCAAACTGACAGCCTAACCAGCTGCCTACGGTCTCTGCCCACACACAGAGCATCAAGGGCCCCGGCCCCAGCGCGCTCCACTTCTGCATTATGCACGAGGCTTCTCATCCCTCTCACCAGAGCAGGCTGGAGAGGGGGAACGCAGATGCTGCCAGGGTAATGACAGGGGCTTTTTGACTCCTTAGAGAGGGAAGGAGAGGGTTTTATCAATACATATTACTGCAAGCTGAATTGAAGTGTTTCCATAAGGGATTTCTGGCTTCCAGATGCATAAGCTGTCTTGATCAAAATGCAAAGGGAAGGCGACAATAAAGAGAAAGATGAGGGAGTTGCATCTGGGCAGCGTGTGCCAGCTACTGCAGCCACCGCTCGGGGTGTCATTGGAAACACGCCAGCAGGAGAAAGGAGGAAACCAAAAGTCACAGCCAACAGGCAAGCATTTTTCTGTGCACCTGAATTCAGAGCACGGAGCACAAAAAGTAAGAGTTAGGAGCCCCCCAGTATGTGGACAAACAAATGCATAATAAGAAAAAGCATTCAAAAGACGTCAGAACACAAGTTCTGCCAAAGACCTTCAGTAGAAATTAGCAGCTGAACAATTAAAAACAAAAACAAACAAACAAAAAAAAGGATGAGCAAAATGTAAGGGAACCATAAAGCATAAATCATGAGCATAGAAAAAAATATATATATTTGCATGTGTAAGCACACAGACACACAAACACATGCATATGCAATAACCAGCTGTCACGCAGGAAAGTCTGAATATGAGGACAGCTGCTGCCACTAATTCAGCTACACCGTGTGTTAGGCATTGCAGTAGGTAATCTGCCCAATAGTGAGACCAAAACGACATAGAAGCTTTTAGTGTTCTATGTCTGATATATTATGGCCAAGATTGGATGGCAGAGGAGGGGAGGGCTCTCACTACATGGCTAAATGGTCTGAAAAGCAGTCTTGGTTGGGACATCTATCTGCTACTGTAATATAAACAGCACTAATTAGGTGAATGAGTTATAAATCTATTTGCCACGCGCATACTGACTTAGTGAGGTAAAAAGCTATAAGCTTCAGGTCACCATTAGGGAAAACTGAGAAGAACAGATTGGATAATCGGGGATCTTTCTTAAGAGGATTTTTGTACAATGGAATTCTTAACTATTTTCATGTAACGTTATATAATAAATAGCCACAAACCCTCCAACAGAAGCACCATGGACACTGCCCCATACAGCCCTAACCCATTTTAACATTGCTAAATGAAGTTGCAAATGCCACCGCAAAAGAAAAAGGTAATGACCATCAAAGAGTGTGCTCAGGTGCATTTGTCTGAAATTAAAAAACTGTTTCCAAAAATCTCGTATTTCCACATTTGCCTATTGAAATAGATTGAATAGGCATAGCGCCCAAATCAACAGAAGAAAAAACAGAAGAAAATCCCCGATCTGTGAAACTCAAGGCCTTAATGGACAAGCCATTAAGGTTTCTTTACTCCAGAAGCTCACAGTAAGCATGCCTAAAGATAAAATTTGACTGCCTCCATTGAGCATAAGACTGAAAAAAAAGACATTAAAGGGTAATAAATTATTGAGAACAAACTAAAACAGTATGTAAACAGCATGTCCTTTAAGAGAAGGCTTTTGATGCCTTTTGGAGACTTGAAAAATGAGCTTCTGTAGCCTAAGCTAAGCTGTCCATAGTCTATTACTTGTCTGATTGCTTCTGATAGAGGGTAACATTTCAGCACAGACATAAAGAGCCTAAAACACCAATAAACATCAGTGAAATGAAAGCAAGAAAGAAATGCAGATAACAAATTGAAAGGAAACATTCTGGGCTGGATGTTTGCTTCTCCTTTTCTAGGAAACATAGCATCTATCTCTACCGTAGTCTAGGAAGGATGAGGTGAAGTTTTGTCTTTACTGTTAAAAAGCAGATCCTGTAAGTAGCGATTGCTACTATAGAAACGAGCAGGATTACAGCAGAGTAAGGTACCACTCAATGTGTGCAGGTGCATTTATGTCCAACATCAGAGATAACGTTTCCTCAAAATAATAAAAAAATGTGTTTGAGGTTTCCTTTGTGCAACAAAAATTGGAAGACATTATATTTTAATGTTCCTGTAACACATTTACAGTCCTACTTACTCTCCAGAGAATACCACGGAGTACATAACAACAGGAAAACTTACGATACAGAATCAAAATGTGCAGCATTCGATTAGGAGCATCCTTTAAAATTTGCCATGCTTCAGCTGCATTTAGCTACCTATTTCATATGACCAAGATCAGCATGCACATTTTAGAGCAGCTATTAGTAAATGTCCTGCCAGTAGACATTTGATGTGTAATTTTACACTGTTTACCAGAATCTATGTTCATAAATTACAGCCTAAGATATGGTCCAAACCCAGGAAAGTATTTCAGATCTTTGTAACTTTCTTTATTTTCCATCTCTCAAAGAGCAGTAACATGTTCCACAGACTCCAGCTGTGAGCTCAAAAAGATGTTTAAATTTGAATTCTGTGTAGCCAACAGACCAAGGAACAGGCAAGGAACATCAGAATGAAAAATTCAGTATGTAGCAATATATAAGTGAAGAGGTCTTGTGACCCTTTCTCTTCACCATGATCTTTGTGACCCTCTGGTTTTGCCACTGCATACCAAGAATCAAACATTCCAGCTTTCCCAGTGGGATGGGAGCAACATACCTAGTTATCCTGCTGAAGGATTTTCATCAGATTCAGATGTTTTCATCTGTTGCTTTTCATCTGTAGCACCAGGTTGCACTGCATCAGATGGGCTTTTATCAGTCTGCAATGCGAGGAAATGCAACTCGGAAATACTGAGGAAAGAATCTGTCCATAGATATTTGTCAAGAAACATCTTTGCTTAGAGAAACAATATTTAAACCAGGATGGAGGGCCTAGTGTCGTTTTGGGAACATGAATTTTGTGGTGTGTCACACCAGAGACATTAAAATTTCACAATATCAGTGAATACTCAGTGCTCACTTTTTCATTCTTGGCTCTGGTGCATCCACAAATATTTTACTGTTCAATCTGGGGAAACGTTTGCAGAGATTACCCAGTACTTCCATTCTTGCATCTGGTGTCGGAATTGTATATTACTAGTACTCTATAGATTGCAAAATATAATCCATATATATAAGATAGGATCCAGACAAGTATTTTCAACCTCAACTTCAAACAAAAGATGTTTCTGAAAATTTTGAAATCAGTTTTTCCAACATTTTGCTTACTGGTGATTTCAATTCGCCATTTCTAACCGGAACTTTTTCCATTCTGAAGACATTTTTCTTACATAAAATTGAATATAATTGTTTTAATGAATCAGCCTGCAAATAAAATACATTGCAGAGTAATCTGAGTATTTCAGATGAGCATAATAACTATATTTTATCTATGGCTGCCCTGCTGTGTGTCTGGACTCCTTGCCAGACCTTTTGGCACATCTTTATCTTTCGCAGCATCCAGAATGAACTGATGAGTCAGACAAGCTGTACGATTGAGTAAAAGTAGAGTTATTAGAAGTACCAATTGTGTTCCGGTCTCAAAACTGGTGAGTTAGTTAAAAATCAATTTTCCCTATTAGCCAATCAATAAACTAAAGGCAACTTAAAGGTCACTGAAGCAAAAAGACATCCCCTGAGTTGTGAGATCAAACAACAGGGTAATCAAAGTCCAGGTATTCCCAGTGTTGTAGCCCTCACTGGACAAATATCCCTTTTGCCCATGAAAAATCCAATAAACAATACAAAAGTTGCTCAGGATTCCAAGTGAACAATGCTCAGAAAAATGGCATTGCACTGAAAATTTATTCATTTCCCTTTTGCTCTCTAGAATCACTTTCTCCTTTTTTCATAATACTCTTTGTCCAGTGACCCCCTTGGACTTTTCTTAAACAAAATTAATCTCTAGCTCACCAAGACTTTGCCACAGAAAGTAACCTGGAAAGTTTCTGAATGCCTGAAAACTAAAAATATTTCAGTTTTGGAGAAAAAGAAAAAAAAAAACACATTTTTTTTCCACTGGGAAGAACAAACGCATTTTCTATCAGCAGTCTCCTCACTGGTCATCCCACCTCCCCGAGGGTCCTGCTATTGGGAAGACATCAAACCAAACAGACACTTCCCTCTCATCAGTCACAAGAATTGTTTTTGGTACTGTCTCTCACTTTGCTGACAATTTTCAAAGGGGTGTTTCAGTTTCTTTCTCAGCAGGCTTTGTTTCTTCTGAGTATATATTGTCCCTGGTCTTTCAGTTTATACTTATATATTTTCTCCCATGGTAGTTGTTATTTTGTTTTTCCCTGTGTCTGATCACTGATCCTCAGTTCTTCCCTCATTTCCTATCTTACGGCTTTTCTTTCTACTGTTGTAAATTTATTAAATTCCCATATAAGCTTGAAGCCTTGGGCCAGAAAAACACAGCATTTTTGAAAAGATTGTTTGGGCTGTCAGCTTTTGGGTTTAGGCATATGTGTAAACAAATGATTAAACTCGATTAGACTCCCTATTCTAAAGTCTTCAGGCTGGGAACCTTTTCCCCGACCCCTCAACTTTAGTACTAAATTACAAAGCTCTGATCGATCTCACTGAGTCTGGGTGGGGTTTGGGCAGAGGTGCTTGCTATTCCCTTCCATATCATGCAAATATCACTCATTGTATGAATGCTTTTCCTATTTAACCTAGCCCAGGAAATCAAGACAGATCTTGAGAAGTGCATGGATGTACTTGGCAGGTCTTGGAAGCTAAGAATTTGGTTCAAGGGCACCAAGGGAGGGAAGATTGAACCTGTAGCTCTAGACGCTCTGAAACTACTGTAGCAACTTCAATTAATTCCCAGACTGCAGAGATTTTCTTCCACATGCTGCATGGTTCAATCAGCTGGGCTACATGACACTTCTTCTTCTGGTTATTCAACAAACAAAGCTTTCCCCTTGAGGTCCCAGCCCAAAACACTAATCTTCCCCAAAAGCTTTTTCCAATTTTCCTGAGTGACCTCTGCAGAAACACTCAGAGAATGGCTGAGGTTGCAAGGGACCTTTTGAGATCACATATTCTAACCCCCCCATCAAGTCAAATTACATACACTTGGGAGAAAAGTTTGCCCCACTGTCTTACTTCCCTGTTTACGAAGTGTGAGTAATTGCATTTAATTCCTCTCACTTTATTCCTGCCTACTGCTCTGTTAGACAGAGATTGCACTGTCAATTATGTCCCGCATTAGGTGCCCATAGGGCACATTAGTGATTGCTAATAAAAACTCTTCTAGAGTTACATATAGAATAAGAGTCCAAATGACCTTCATTGTAAGTGTCACTACACATCGCTGGAAGCACCTTTGAATTTGCTGTGGCAAACCAGCCTGTTGGGAAGGAAATAGACCTGTGCTGCTCAGGAGCACACCTCTCTGGATGGCCCGAGGGTAGCACTGTGGACACTCACCAGGTTGCCTGGTCTTCCTCTAGTAGAAAGATGGTGATGGTAAAAGATGAGGAGCTTTTTCAGGGGGAGACCACATCAAAATGCACATTTCAATGCTGCACACATGCTAGATTCAACATGTATAGTACAGCTTCACAACTCGCTTTCAAATCAAGGTGTTTGTGGGGGTCTTCTGCAAGTGTCTGGATTAGAAAATAAAAGCAGATCTGTAAAGTTACAATGTATAATATATTAGAAATGCAATGAAATTCTCAGGGGAATCTTCACTGGGATCAATGGGATGATTCAGCTAAAAATGATGAATAGCTATTGCCTTTTTCTCCTGCCAAATAAACATTTCTTCCCTCACTGTTGGAGCTGGGCAGCAGATGCAAAAATACAGCACAGAAAAAGAGCATAATTTGGCCATAAAAATGTTGCAATAAGTGTTGTTATATAACTGAAATGCCATCTCCTTTAGTGCATCCACCCACTCATTTTACAACCAGTTAATATTTTTTTGAACTTTCATGTTATCTTCTATCCTGCCGCCTCTGCAATCTTTTTGCCTATTTTTCTGCCAAAGCCACAAGAATAAAGCTGTCAGCATTGCTACTTAGCCATCTTTCTTGTCTGGCAAATTGTCTAGTGGAGACTATAACCTCCTGGCTGCTCCATTGTATAATATAAGTATCCTGTCTTAACAAAACAGAATTTAAATATTCTTCAGATACAAGATATCTGCAGGCATCTGTGCAGAAACAAGTTAAATATATTTTCTTGACATTTTTTACTTTTCTCCAGTGGGAATGGCACAGACATTCATATTAAGCTGAACACGTATTGACATGCTTAGAGAGATGTTATATGGCTTTGCAACTGAAATATCTCCAGGTATTTGAACTGCAATAATAAATATGGCTGCTCCTGAGGGAAGGAAGAAGCAGCAAGGAAATTCCCCAAAAGGCTATGATTAAGAACTGAAGTGAGCCACTGGCATACAGTAGTTATGCTTTGAATGTGATTGGGATTTATGATTTCAATTAATGCCGGAGAGCAATTTTAGAAAGTTATTAGCAAGCTACTGGCTATACAGAAAACAGTTCATTTGTGCATTCCTCCAGATCAGCTGTATCACTGCACTGTTTACAAACACAGGGCCAGATCTCATGCAGCAGCAATTGGTGCAACATGGTCAACAGTCGTAGAGGGTCTAGGCAGATACACATGGACCGAGAATATGCCCTCTTCCCTACAGTAGGTTTTATTGCATTGGAGGAGCTGTATTTCTACACTTGAGAGATCCAATAAGAGAAACTCATAAGGGGAAAAGGCCATGCTCCTTTTCTCTGCCTTTCCATTTTGCATCCCAAGAAAAGCCCAGGGCCGTATGACCGGCTGGTATATATTTACTGAACATACAATCGCGAGAGACCTGGGTCCTCCTGTGCTTCCCTTGCAATGTAAAAGGTGGTATGTGTGGGCATGTGCTGTGTGTGTATATATGCACACATGCATATAAACACACACACACACATATATATAAAGTTTCAGTGTGCCTATATGTTCTATACATACAATTCTGCACAGCTGCCTCCTGATTTCAGGATTTAAATATCATCTGTATTTGTTAAGGCCCTGTCTCCCCTCATGACATACACGCTCGCTGCAAGCCTCAGGCAGGGTGCTGTTCCATGAGGAGCTCATTGCACACATTACCCCCCAGAGAGAGCGCGGAAGCTGAGGCCCAGATCCCAAGCATGTCTTGGCTCACTGAGCCGAATGAAGTTATTCATAAAGGCCAAGAAAATCAGGTGTACATGGCTGAGGGCTAGAGGCTTAATGAACCATTCAGGAAGGAAGGACCCAGAGTGCTTTCGATGCAGTGTTGCCCTGGAGAATTGGAGCAAGGATAGGGTGAGGCATGAATGCCCTCAGAGCTGCTACTGCCAATGGTAACAGCAGCAGTAAGTACAGGAGGGGAAGATCATGGCACCATGATCCTAATGAGAAGGAAGAAAAGTCACTACAAGCCTCCATGGGCACTTAGGGGGTCACTCACTTATCGTAAAAGGCCTGTATGAAAAGTAGGAAGAAAAGTCTACACGCTATGATTAGTTAGATTAGAAAAGCCTACACACTATGATTAACACTGTGCTGCAACTTTTTTTTTTTGTCTGCTTTACTTGGTCCTTTCTGTTTCATTTATCTCTTCTACACATGCTTATAGCAATGCAGTAAAAGCAGTAAAGACCCGTTACTGGAACAATTCCTAAGATACGGGAGGAAATCTTTATAAAAGTCTCAATATGCAGCTATACCAGCATAACTACTTCAGTTTCTGATGGTGGCAATAATCATTCCTCCCAGAACTAACTACTAAAATCTCTGCTATCTCAGTAATAGATTTTCTCTCCCGTTTTTGGTTCCAGGACAAATGCAAGGACCAATAAACTTACACTCCCATGTTTTCCTATTGCCAAGACTGCAAAACATCTCAACATTATACGGAGCAGTTTTCTATGAGAAGCATTTTCCCTTTCATTTGGAAGAGCAACTACGAAAGCCCTGTATCAGAGCCAGTGCCACCAGCATCACGCATAGTTATTCTGGCATGACAGCACCTGCCAGTGCCGACAAGAAGAAAATCTCAGTGATGCTCCAGGCACCACTCTGTGATAACAATGTAGAGTAATTCCCTTTTAAAGCTGACCACTTCAATCCATGCACAACAAGTGTAATTGAAACCTCCCACCTGCAGGTGTACTGTAACCCTGAACCAAGATATCTGGGCCAAATCGTTCTAAACTTTAGGGGTTAAAAGTAGGCTACAACATCCACAGCTGAGAAAGAAACCACTGAAAATCAGAGTATCTCTTGCTCTGTTACTTGCAAACCCTGCTGAAGTCTGTGGGAGGAGAAAACTCTGAAAAATACCCACTTGCTTGGAGCTGTTGACATGGACAGAAGCACCATAGCTGGGGACTTACCTTTTGTAGTCTTGTTTTCAATGACCTTCACATGTGTCTGCACCAGGAGATGCAGCAAGGCCCTTGGACACAAGCTTCACCATGCTGAGTGGTCCATTAATGCCGTGACCGCAGATTAGCAGGGAAGAGACTGCAGGCAGACGTATTTCCATGCAGATCACAGAGTGCCCTCGTGCAAACCTTCTTCCATCCAGAGTAGTGACAGATCTAGGACTAAGATTTTGAAGTAAGTGGACACATTTGCCAAGATGTTTCAGGAGGGTCTTTTCCCCCTCGTATCTGATGAAGCCATTGGAAACACAGAGGGAAAAGAAAAACATTGCATGCAAGTTCTTAGCTTTTAAAGCAGAAGTCAGGTCTCCATAGCCTCCAGCACATTCTTATTATTACTCTGTGTTATTTGCTTTACAGTTTCAGAAACGTGTGGGTAAAATGTTTTTGGCTTGTTTGTTTCTCCATATGGCAAATGCAAATCTTTCCCCAGATCTAAAATTGACAAGGCTGTTCTTCTGTAACAACTCATATAGCACCTTATTCTGCCAAGATATCTTTGTTTGTGTACCGGCTCTATCAAATGCAGTTACTACAGTTCTGGGAATACTGTTTATTAGTTAACCACAGCTGCAGAACTAGCAAATGAAGCAGAGCACATTCTTGTTCACAGAAATGCTACTGTTTTTCTGTTCTTCCTTTTCTAAAATCTGCCATTCTTTGTGATGGAGTGGCAGATTTCAGCTAGAGACTCAGCAGATATGTTTAACCTTGATTAGACCAAAGGAATCCAACAAATCTGTCATCTACATCCAGCTGATAATGAAGTCCTGCCTATGGACTGCTCACCACTTCCACCTACTTTCTAACCTTTTCTGTTTCTACACAGGAAGAATACAGTAGACAAACTATAAAATACTGAAAGAAGCCACAAAACTACAAGGCACCATTAACAGCAGAACATTGTATGCAACACATTAAATCTCTGATGCCCCATTTTCATGACAAAATAATGCAATGGAATCCTAGCTTCACCGACTATTATTCTAATCCACTGATAAACTGCATAACTAGAATGATGAGTGGTGGACACTTAACCTGTTCCAAGATTGGATTTCATGCTAGTAATATAAACAAAAGGGCCATAGCAATTTTCTCAGAAATAAATTGTTCTCTCTGAAATAAGCAAATGTGCAGCAGAGAATGTCAAATCCCCTCCATGCAGAAATCTGTAAACAAAAAGCAAAATGCTCAGTTTAAATTTATTTGTGTTTTACTTCTGTGTCTAATAGGATCTCATAATCTCCAAGTGTTTGGGCAAGCGAGGTTTATCAGCTTAAACCATCTTTAATTCAGGAATTCTAGAAACCAATCAAAAGCTAACTCAGCATCTAGGGCAGATAAATCTTAGAGGACATTTGCAGAACTCTCTGCTCTTAAAATAAAATTGACTTTTATATCCACATTCTAAAAGGGGCTACTGTGTATCTACATTTAACAATGTCTTAGCAGATAAATTGGTAGTAACATTTTCCAATTAAGATATGTATATTTACATATACAGACATACACATATGCACACTGCAACACGTTAAATGTTCCAGTCTAACACTATTTAGAAGAGCACAGAATTACTTATAGCATATACTGCTAGAACATAAGACACCATCAAAACTTTCTTTAAAAGTGTAATTTTTAATTTCATAATAATTACTGGTACTACACATTATATGATTTCAAATAACTTAGGACATCAGTTTGAACCTCAGTTCTCTTTTAGAAGTTATAGCTCCAGTAATTTCTGATTCATAAAAAAAATAGTTGAAAGGTTTATTATGCTTTAGACTTCCAAGTATATAGAATTTCTCCTAGCAGAAGGACTTAAAGGGTCTGGGATGAATAAGAGATATATCTGATTTATTGATTTGCAGGGACATTTGTAAAAGGGATATGGCATTTGGCAACCATGCCATGAATCTTAAGGTATGATTGGACAGCTTGGGAGAGAGAGTGAAGAAAAGAGAAAAATACTGTTTAAATCCAGCCACAGACCAAGGAAGAAGTCCTCCATCTTGCTAGTCGTTGATCTTTCCCATAAAAAAAGTACATTATTACCACAGAGTCTGGAAATGAGTGGGCATAATATGGAAGCAGAAGCTTCATCGTTAGGAGTGGTAATAACTAGTCAGAGACCCAGAATGGGTTTCCCATAAACACAACTCCACAGACTGCAGATATGTCAGGCAGATACGTTATTATTCTCAGAGCCAACTCCATGACTTCAGATTTAAAAGGATTTGTGCAAATTTCTGAATGTACTTCTACCAGCTTTTGCATACTATTATACTTTTGCATACTATGCAGCTTTTTAGAAATGCTGTTACAAAGGAATCCTTAAAGAAGCCTTTAAAGAGCATGATCTTCCCTACAACCCACCTCATCCCAGGTTCAGCTCATGCGCCTTGTGGCAGATGTTTGTCTAGTTTGCTCTTGGAAACTTCCAGCAAAAAAGATTCCCCTCTTTGCTGAGCACTTAGGTTTGGTGTTCACCCTACCTTACAGGAAGGAGGCTTTTTCTAGTATCAATTTATTGCCACTGGTAGGCTGAGGCTTGTTGTTAAGACAACACCAAGGAATAAGATTTTTTCTCTCTTTTCATTTTTAAACTCTTAAGAGTGTGCTTGTAGTCTGCCCTGAGGGTTCTTCACATGCTTACACACGTGTATGTGGAGGGGGAGAAGACCTCTCAGAAAAGTGATATAGTTCATTTATTTGGAAGATGCTTCCACTTTCCTTTTCCTAAGATCTGTCAAGGTTATACTGCTTCTAGACAGCTCTAGTAGATGAGTATTGACAGCAGCATCCAAAAACTTTTCAGCATGTGCCATGACCTAAGCCAAGATACTGCAGCAGCTTCATTTTCAAGCCATTTTACAAGTGTTTCAATAAAGGTATTTTTGAAGGTCAAGACTTTTCACAGAATCACACAAAATCACAGAAAGGTTGAGGTTGGAAGGGACCTCTAGAGACCATCTAGTCCAACTCCGTGCTCAAGCAGGCACACCTAGAGCACGTGGCATAGGGTGGCATCCAGGCAGGTTTTGAAGATCGCCAAATCACTCTTTACCTTCACCCTATTCCTGCTCATTAGATATTCAGGGAAATACATGATCACTTACAGTTAGACTTTGTGTGTCTTCTACATATCAAAATAGTACTTAAGACAAGTGTTACAAATACCTAAAACAATTCAAATATAATTAAAACAAGAAAAATCAAACAGCAGTACTTGGGAGTGGGCCTACACGCTTTGTTTCCTTTCTGAGATAAACTGATGGAATTCCATAAACTGATGGAATGAGAGTTGAATTGAGAAAAATACACCAAAAAGCAGTGGGAGGAGAACAAGAGGGAATAGAGAGGGAGGTGAAGGCAGCAGCGCAGGGCCCTGCTTGCAGGGAAAACTGTGTTTAGACAGACCATGAGGACAGACATTTGGATGGTAGTGACAGAAAAGACCTTGCCATGAAATAGGAACAGCAATGGCTCTCAAAAACTGCAGGACATGTCCTAAATGAGAACCATGTTTTCCTTTCGATTGCATACCTCGCAATAATTCGATCTCCTTTCAATAATATTTCACAACAACAATGAAAAAGTTCTGGGGAGATATAAAGTAAATTAAGGGCATTTCTCTGTAACCTCTAAGACTTTCAAAAATCTGAGATTCTGATAATTTTATTACTCCTAAACTGCCTTTTTAACCTCCATTTACCCTTGGTCCTACTCTCCATGGTCACCCTCAGTGGTACTCCCCATGTTTACTCTCAGTCCTACTCCCCCTGTTTACCCTGGGTCCTAATTCCCCCTGTTTACCCTCAGTGCTACTCCCCATGTTTACCCTTGGTCCTACTGTCCATATTTACCCTCAGCACTATTCCCTATGTTTACCCTCAATGCTACTCCCCTTTTCTACCCTCAGGCCTACAAGTGACTTTCAAGTGACTCAGCTTAAGAACCCCAAAAGTGCTGACCCTCAGAATGGCAGAAATCTCTGGAGCCTGACAGTATATCCTATATGCTCAAGGAAGTCGTGTTCATAGAGGCAATTAAATATTTTGCTTTATATTGCTGTCACTTGTAATCTAGTTAGCCTGGAAATGAAGAATGGGTTGTCTATGCAATTGTTGTGATAAGCATCAGAGAATACGTGTGGAAAGATTCACAATATCATACTAAGTTGCTATTATCTCAATGGCAGGTCCTTCCTCTTACAGAGCAGTAAGTAATAAATCTTTCCCATTTGCAAAAGAAAGCAGTGTTTGTATTCCAAGGATATGTCTTGTCAGTTTGAAAATAATGTCAAAAAGGTGCTCTCCTTAGAAACATCTCCACCATTCAATCATCCCCCAATCACAGTTCATTTACTCGAGGACTGCACTCTGCTAGAAAGTACGAATGATCCTGCTTTCCTAATTCCAGCTACTCCTGTGTGCAAACATTGACAGCGCACAGCAAATTCTAGCTGATTTAGCCAAGTGAAAGGTTAATGCTGGGTAACTGCAGCTGGATTATTTCTTCCAGTGGGAAGATGTTCAGTGTGCAGGAAAAGCTTCTCCCTGGCTACTGCTAAGCCATTGTACCAGATCCTTACTCACCATGGCCTCAAAGACACAGAAAGCCCTGAAGTGCAGGGTTTCCTTGCACTGTGCATACCTTTACATTGCACAAAATGAAAGCCAATGAACTTACACAGTGAAAATCCTCAATGATACTGGATCTCCTTTCTGAGCCAAACTGTACCTCTCTGGCACAACACCAAAAGGGATTTAAGATAAAAATAATTCTTTTATCCTCCCCAAGAGGAAAAACTGCAAGAGACAGGACATTTTATCAATTATTGCTCTTTTTTTTAGCTATGATATCAAACACAGCACTCTCATAATAACAAGGCAGTTAGAAGACATTAACTTATGCTTTTCAAGGTGCTCCATCCAAGGGAAACCACTCAACTAAGTCATATTTCAAACTTTCTGATGGACAGTCATTGATCTTGCTCAGCTTTTAAGGACATCAATGGGAGGTGCAGGATGATTATCATAATGCAAGCCTCTTAGATAAAAATACTAAATTAAATGATCTAAGGCGAAATACAGTACCCATATTACTGTACTTTTCAAAACCAAAATCAAGCTGAATCAGCACTCATCTGGACAGATAAATATATGCATACTGGTAGCCATTCCCATATTGCATATTGTAGATACTGACACAGAATGATTTCTGTTCTTTACAGAGCTATATTTACCTGAGGCTCACACTGAATAGAAGCTGCTCTCTTCTTAGGATGCTAGATTCAATCTTAAAAAAAAAAAAAAAAAAAAAAAAAGCTAGCATTTAGTTATGATGTTATGATTATTGAAACTCACAGCATCTTTTCAAGGAGATGACTTTTCTTTTTGGAAGAAGGTAACTATAGTTACAATAGGTGTAGCTTTCCACATGGTGTTTCTGTTGCTCTCTCTCCAGTAAGAATGAAGCAAAGGAAATTGAAACTGCTAATGTTCATACAGAAAAATATAATAGATACACATGAAAACTTTCTTAGTTGCTATGTACTGCAGCACAGTTGTGATTAAAATAAGGCTTCTTCAAAACAGTAGCCCTATTTACTGTCATCAACCCAGTATTTTTTTATTATTCTTCCATAACCACTGATAATTATCTAATATATTTTGTAAACTACAAGTCCATTTTCAGAGCAGAAATGGTACTTAGACACGGATTGACTCCAATTGGCTTCGCCGTCTGCTCCATAGAGAAACGGCCATCATATGACTTTTAATCTCCTACGAAACAAAAAGATTAAACTGTCAATATAAGGATGAGCCACCATGACGGCTTCTCTGATGGAATGGCGCTTCAGAACTGCTCCTAATAATACGTATGCAAGGAATAGATTTTTCTTTATAATGCATGTAATTAGAGTACAGGACAAAATGTTCTGTTCAAATTCATGACATGCACAACTAATAGAGGAGGAGAGAATGAGGCCCTTGGCTATTTATTTGCATGAAAAGGCTTCAATATAGGGTATACTTTAGAGAAATTAGTTTTTAATCTAGGTGACTAGATGAGATTTTGACCCTGAGCTGTTTTTGAGTTAACCTGGGAGAATTTATGCAGAAATAAATGTGATGCCCTGGAAGCCAGATGGGTGTCGCTTTTTTTCATTAATTTTTGAATGTATCATGTAGCCGAGAAGAGCAGAAAATCACTCCTTTAAAGGCTCACCTTATGTGAATTTGCTTTGATGAGACACAATCAAAAAGAGCAGATATGAATCATAGCAAGAGTGTATTCTTTGTAAATTTGGACACTCAAGGAGTTAGATACATTGATTCAGCAGTGATTCCCCCTGCTTGACCTGTAGAAAGGAGAAACCTCCAACTGTAGCTTTCTATGAATACATTAAGTAGGGTAACTGGCTCTCCCAGTACAAGTCTATTACAGACAATTATTGTTCTACAATTTTAATATCAACTGATTCAACAGGTCCTTGAAGGAGGGTTTCAGAGCACAACTAGTTTTTAAATTAAAATTTTCATTTAATGGTTGATACAGGAAATGTATGGCAGCTGTGGGTGAAGAGTTTGTATCAGGTCAGGGTACAAACCTTGCATTTTCTGGGTAAAGGCTACACTAAACAAACTGCAAATAGACTCACATCTCCACTGCTTCACACCTTCCCTTAATCGTTTATAACAACATGAAGTACAGACAATATTATTTCTCATGTGCTAGATTATTAAACTGTTATTATTTCTATGTGTTATTATTCATTCTTAATTTGAAGTCAGATCCACAGAGGCAAGTTGCTGTTACATAAGAGATGATTGATAACTAAATACTTGCCAGAGCCCAGGGAAGCAGTTCAGTCACTAATGTGGCCATCAGGGTGGCGAGGGAGGGCTGTCAGGGTGGGCGTTCATCGAGGTTGGTTATTACTTGTTCCTCTTTGCCCAGCACTGTATAAGAGCTCCAGCAGCAATTCAAAGCCCCACTGTGCCAGACTGCTCAATTAAACACCCAGTGTTGTTCTCCTATCAATTTTTGTGCCATTACTTTAATGAAAACTTTTGATGATATTTGTCACTTACCAAGAGACCCTCCCAAATCAACTTCTCTGGATTCTTCAATGAATGAATGCCCTTAGGAACAACTGTTAAAATAATTACAATAAAAATAGGTAAATTTTCATTCTCTTTCCCAACTTTCCACCCCAGAATTGTGAATAATTTCTGCATTCTTTTTTTTTTTTTTTTTTTTTTTTTTTTTTTTTTTTTTGCCTTGGAAAATAAAAGCTTACTAAAAACTCTAGGTCTGTGGAGAAAATAGTACAATTGGTACCTTATGCAAAACACAAATGAGAACAGGAAAAGACGGAAAGTCCTGAAATGCATTTTTCCTTTTCTCAGGACTGGGTCATGGCTTAAATAAGAAGTTCCTGCCCAAAGTAAAGGAACATAGAAAATGACCATGAAAGAAAGGTGAGGAATCAGCTTCTGGTGGCAGTAGCTTCCCAGGTCAGTGTTTACCCTCTGCTGCTCTAGAGCAGAAACACGAAAAATAAATGTTTAGGACCAGATCCGGGTTGTATTGAAACTCATGGGCATTTCCCTTTGACAGCAATGTGTATGCACCAGCCTGTGAAGGGTGACAGCTTTGGGGGAGCAAAACACATTCTGGTTGCTATGAAATCCAGAAACTAAGGACTGCTGTCAGATGGAGAGCTGAATTCTGAGCACATCTGTACAGCACCTGACACATCTGGGCACTGTAATTTCATGCTGAGATTACGCTTGTGCCACTTGACACATTTGGGCTTTTGTTTTGATATTACAGATGATCTTGGCTGGTGAAAGCAAGAAATAAGACAGAAATACATTTATGGCATGGTAATGAGAGGACATAAAGGGTTTAATAATACTGTTCGTACACGCATTGTATCCACAGCATACTTTATGGCTAATTACTATGCAGGCTCATGTTTGGTTTCTGGGCAGGAGGGAAGCTGGTTGGAAGGTGCAGGCTGAAGCTACATTGTCTCATTATGCTGCATGCTTCCTCACTTGGAAAAATCATCTGTGACAAGCCACTTTCCTGGGTGCAGAGCTCAAAAGACGCCAAGGGGCTTGGGGCTCGATGAAAGGTATTTGATGTCAATAGCATTTGACATATGCAGGTTTGATATGTTCCTGGCTTCTAAGTGATGCCAAAAATGCAGCTTATGAGAATAATATAAAGGAAGAGGACAGAGAGCTAACCTCCTTCAGATAATTGCTCTGTGTTGGGGCAAGGTGACCTTCATGCTCACACAGGCAGCTTGCTGGTAACTGCAAAAACTGCACTCTCTCCCCATTTTATGCGGACATGTAAGAGGCAGATGAGAAAATACCCTGTTGACCCTATGTCTGCTGTGCAAGGAGGTTAGGTAGCAGCCTAGTTAGGTGGTAGACCCCAAGCAATGTATCCCGGGGGAGCTCGCCTCTGGTTCCACACTCCTGGTCAGTGTGGTGGTCGTCCAGACTGTACATCTTCATCCCCTTGCACTTGCATTCCCCCTTCAAAGACCTGTGATTTGCTATGAAAAATCAAGTGCTGGACTGAGCCATTAATTGATTATAATTAAATTAGAGGCGAGGCAGGACATTAATAACACGGAAACAATCGGCGTCTCCTTGTTGAACTGCCTCTATTTTCGATACCTGGAAGCTGAGTTCTTCCTCTGGGCAATTAGGCAAAGACAAATAGCAGCATTTACATTCAGGGCGTTGCTTTCCGTGATGACGCTGAGGCACTGCAGTCGTTTTGCTACCCTGAAGAGCAGCAGGTGGCAGAGCGGCGCCTGAAGGGGACGGACAACACGGAGAGGGAAAGCAGAGGCACGTGGAGCTGTGCTGGGGTTGTCACCACAGCCTGGGAAGAGAGGCTGCTCAGCTCTCACTTGCCTCATGGCTCTGTCCTCCAGTCAGCAGCACCTGGGGCAGCCATGTCAGGGCCTGCTGTCATTGGGGCAACCACAGGACCGGCCACTATCTCAGCTCAGTACTTGAGACTGTTTTACCTTTGTGTCCACCACCATTTTGGCTCTAGGCCCTGTGGGGCAGGAAGCCCTTAGGAAGCCTGAGGTAAATGGAATCTTCCTGCCACCCAAGTGCAGGGTGGAGGTGGCAAAACTAAACGTCCTCCACAGACTCTTCATTGGTGGCAGTCTGAGCTCTGAAACCTGTCTCAGGAGAAGAAAGATTACTGCAAGCAGTGAGGGTGAGGGATGGTACACAGGGCCTCCCTCGAAGTAGTACATGCTGGCCAGTTGGGCTTTGGAAAATCAGCATCTATATTTTATAGGTAAAAGAAGACAAATCAGAAAAAAAAAAGGAAATTAAAAAAAAAATCTTGCTATATGGACATTCAATTAACTGAACACACTCTGTAAGCTCCTTGCTAGTGCCAGTCTAAGCACTGAAAGCTGTGGCAGGAGAAGGAAGATTACTGCTAGCAGTGAGAGTGGGGAATGGCAGAGGAGGCCTTTTTTGAAGTAACACATACTGGCCATTGAGGTTCAGGAAAATTTTTCTAAAACAGGCCCCCCCCAAAAAAAAAAAAGAGAAAATGGAAACTCAAAACAACAGCAACAAAACTAAACAAAAAAAAAACAAAACCCAAAAAACTTGTTGTCTGGACATTTCCATGAAGACCAGACTGGCCAATATCTCGGCTGAGAACCTGCCACCATTTTGCCTTTGCATCCACTGCCATTTTGGCTCTCTGTGAAGCAGGACGCCCTCAGG
>NW_010586457.1:93258-123126 GCF_000705375.1 Tinamus guttatus | reverse complement strand
CTGGAGAACAAGGCTCAGGGAGCAGCAGCAATTTCCTGGGAAAACACATAGTTCTATCTCAGCTGTTTAGTCACTGAGGTTTTGGCAGGCTGCACTAAACAGGTCACACAGAATTGGGATACTGGCTTGGAAAAAGGCAATGGGGAGAGCTGCATTTGCCTGCTGGCTTCTGAGACTTCATATTTCACATTCTCAGACTTTCCCATAGCCGCAAGGGTTTGCCTGGGGCACAGTGGAAAACGCACGGCCACCTGATCCCAGGAGCTGGAGCATTAGGAGAAGCAGCAAATACCATGAGCATTGCAAGAAATCGCGAGCTTTACCCCAAATATGCACTCCTGCGAGTACAGCAAGGATGCCAGAGCATGGGAAAGCAGTAAAACCCCTCATTTTTCCTTCTATCCCCTCAATAGAGAGGCCCGGCAATATCCCACAACAAACTTACAACCCTTGCATGTTCCCTGTGCACGGAACCTGGAGAATAACGACCTGTCCTGAGAGCAGTGACACAGTAAGGGACAACACGGAGCCGTGAGGAGTGTCGGGACGGTGCCGAATGCCACCCTGGAGCCAAAGGAGCACAGCAGGGCTGTCTTGTGAGAGAACCGGTGTTTAAGATGAGGCTGACGGGATGATTCAGACCTTGGTAAGGGGGAAATATCCCCTGTGAATGCTGAAAGAAATCAGAAATGCTCCCAGCAGGTCCTAATGGCAAGGGCAGAGGATGGCGAAGGACTAAGTTTGCGGCAATAGTTCAGTTCTGTGGGCACAGGATGTCTCTGTGTGTTTTTTCTCCCCATCACCCCTAGATCCGTCTCTCTCTCTCTTATTCCTCCCCAGCTTTTCTTCCCGTTTCTCTCATCCCTTCTTGCACAATCTGAGACCTTCAGCTCTCCAGAGAGGAGCTTGGAGAGGAATAAACAGAGCTCTCCGTGCACTCCCCCCTGGATGCAGGCTGCGGTAATGCCCTGCCTGTCTGGCCGCCCCTCCAGAGGCCAAATCCGATGTCAGGAAGGAGCAGGAAGGGGAGCAGCAGAGCCCTCAGCCCTGCTTTCTGCAGCCAGGCTGCACATGGGGACAGAGCCTTCCAGAGAGCAATAAACCCCCCTGAGCGCTCAGTTTTGTCCCCTGGCCACGTACAAGCCCTCGCCACGTGGCCGGGATTTGCAGCCACTGAAATATCTGCTGCAGAGCTGGTCATGCAGCCAAAGCTCTGCTGGGCATCCTGCAAAGAGCAGCTCCAGAAGGTCCTGCCAGGAAACCTGCTCTCCAAAGGCTGAGGAACCTCAACTGTTGCATTTCACAGCCCATGGAGTCAGCCAAGGCCCTTGGGAGGCGGCCAGGACTCAGGCAGTGGAAGATCCCTCGGGATATCTGGAGAGCTGCAATATGGGCACTGGTCAACTCCTTGCCCACCACATCTGCTCACCTCGGGCATCCACGGGTGGCTGGGGTCCCAATTCCAGGATTACAACTTCTTCCTTGGGGACCACGGTCCAAATCTATGACACGTCCTGTGCATGTCCGCAGGACACACAGGGACACCAGGAGATGCCATTCTCCTCAGGATGGATCATCTACCCTGCACCCTGGCTCTATGGCAGCACAGTGGGGTGGGACATAGTGATGTCTGGATGGGGTTGCACCTTCTACATGCTCAACCCTGTGAGATATTGCAAAATCTACCCCCTGCCCCTCTCCTCACCTCGACTGGTGCCTAAGGGCAATAAAGGACAACCAGAAGGGCTAGCATCCAACTTGCATGGCAAAGGAACATCCCGGGTGTTAGAAACGTGGGCAAAACCAACGCACGTCACCCCGGCCCACCTAAAACTGGTAATTTCCCCTTACCTTCAGAAGGGCTCCCCGCCAGCAAAGCTTAATACAAAGTGACTCCATCACAAGGTAATTTTGAAGGCCCTGATTGGAAATTGCCACAATCTGGGAACACACCTGGCACCTCCCTAAGAAATCTCTGGGTACAGCTGGAAGGTCCTTGGAAGAAACCTGCCCCTCATCCATTGGCATTTTGGGGTCCCATCTTTAACGAAAAGGAACAACTGCCCCATGCCCAGCAGAGCCCGTGGTAAGGACGTATATGAATGCAAAATGACATATATGAATGCGTATAATGAAAGATAGAAAAAGCACAGCTTGGAGATGGGTATTCATAGAGCTAGGACGAGCCTGCTTGTAGAGATAGAGATGCTCTGCTTTGGGAGCCTCTTTTCAACGTTGTCTGAAACTGCCCTTCACTCCCTCGCTTACATTAGCGCCCTCGTTTCTATTCAGGTATCTACGTACAAAAGGAAATTAAAAGCAACCCTCTTCTTGTTAACGCATCTCATTCATTCCTCCCCTGCTCCCAGGTGCATTTCCATGACATTCAGCTATGAAATACAGGCTCGTTTCAAAGGCATTCCTCTGGGCTAAGTGAACACAGCTGAGATGCAGAAAGCCGGTCTCCTCGTGGGGATCATAAACCAGCAGACATTTTAATGCTTGTGAGGGCAGGCTCTGTAATTTTATCTCTATTTTAATTTTAACTAATCCTGACTAGTGCTGAGAGCTACAGAGAGGAGCCCTGTTCCCCTGGGCAGGTTGAAGTCTCCAGTCTTCAAGAGGAAGGTGGAAGCTCTTTGCTGAAGCACATAGGGTGGAAAAGGCCTTTTCTAACAGCGATATTAATGCCAGCCCCAGCCCTCACCTTCAATATGTCTTGTGCCAGGTGCTCCCATGGCAAGGGACATGGAGATGCTCCAGGGATGCGGCTCTCCTGGTGGCAGCTCTTGCAGGTGATGGTGATGCCACCTCTTACTGCACGCGGCCACTGAGATGTCCCCTGATCTCTGCTGCCCTCACTGTGGGATCACAAAGGAGCAGGGAACAACCTAGAGGCCCCACAGCCTCTTCTCAGGCTGGGATTTCCCCCAGGTGATCCTTATTTCTCTTTACCTTCACCAGGAGATCCTTGTTAACATCTAACGGCTGGCCTCAGAAAATCCTTTATCCATCAAATAATCAGCATTCTTATTTTCATCCCTGGCCAATCTTTCTTCCTATTCCTACACCTCAGGATGTGTGGTCTGGCATCCCTAGCTGCATCCAGCGCTGGTTCCGCTCGGTGGAGCAGCAATTCTGCAACCGCAGCCCATGGACCTCAGGTCTTCACTTGGCTCTTGCATGCACGAGCACCCGCAGCGTTGCCTGCCCATGCAAGCTCTAAACAGAGCGAGCACCAACTCACAGCACCAAAAACACCCTCTTGGGTCACCCACCCTGCTGTGACATCCAGAAGGGGCCGAGGACTTTGCTGATGTCAGGACAGGGTGCTCAGGAGCTCCCGCACCTGCTCTGTCCCATGGTGGGACCCGGGAAATGAAGCTCCTGGTGCATCCCCTGGTCTGCGCCTTGTCCGGAGCTTGCTGGGCTGCTCGTAGGTGGCCACGTTGCTGCTGTGAGATCTTGGTTTTGGGGTTTTTTTTTTGTTTTTGCCAATCTCTCCCACACTCCTCACCCGGTTGCAAAGAGCAATGCTGCAACTCACGGCTCAGCTCGTTGCTCCCTCTCTTGAGACTTTGCTCTCTTTGGACTGGGTCACTTGGATCACTGCTCTGGGTTTATTTACGACCCTTTGAAGGATCAAGCAAGCCCAAACTAGGGGCTGCAGGGCCCCCACTGGGCACTGAAGTGAGGGGAAGGATTTGCTCAAGATATTGCAATTTTATGTGAGATCAGCCCAGCAATTTCAGGGGGATGTGACACATCACACACCCAGGGCAGCTTCTTTTCCCCCAGGCCACCAAAGCCACCACAAACACCAACTTTTCTATCCATCCAATGCAACATTCAGCATCCTTTTCTATCCATCCAATGCAACATTCGGCATCCTGCACATGCAATGGCATATAGACCACCTCAGTACTTGTGGGGGCAAATGTCAGTCTTGGGAAGACACTTCTCATTTCCAACCACCTTATGGAATTCCAGCTCTGGAGTCTGATTTCCCTGCACAGCTAGAGGATGAGGCTGGGGTTAAGAAGGCTGTTATTAACAAAGCACTTGGTCTGAATAGGAAAAATGGATTTTCCAAGACTGGAGGAATTTGTCTTCCTTTCTGGGACCTCCAAATCCGAAGTGAAAGCGAGGTCCTTCCCTCTGGCACTATTGCTCCTGAACCTTGCTATGATCAGCACAGCATCAAAACCAATCCTGGCTGGTACCTGGGCCATATAGACCCATATCAGGTGCATTTACCTGCATTCCCTCTCCACTCAGGACTGATCCCGAGTGCCAGCAAGACACTCAAGTGAACAGGACTGCGTTTTCCAGCTGGCATGCAGCCGGATCTCATGGACTTTTTTGAAACAGATGTTGTTTTAAATGCATTTCCGAAATGTTGGCGCTCCTTTTATGCTGCGCACCGCGACGCTGCGCAACGAGGCATAGTTATAAATAAAAGAAAATGAAACATCCACCTAACAAAGCAGACTCCAACCAAGAGCAACAGTCCCCAAAGGGAAGATTTACCCAAGGTCTTTCAGGATAATCACACAGGGGCAACACAAGAAAGACAATAAATCCAGGGAGACAAATGAAGGGCAAAGAATATCACCCCTTACAACACCAGCGATCTTCCCCCCAGCAGTTTCAGCCTCATTTTCTCCTCCAGCAGGAAAAGAAACCATTTTAATGTGCTCAAGACTGCTGAAAACCGTGAGCTTGGTGGACTTCAAACATTATTGTTCTTGCCCGAGGGCTCAATCCCTCGTTCCCTGGACGATGTCTCCTGGTTAACAAGGGCATATCCACATCCAGCTATTCCAGCAGCCTTTGATATTTAATAGGGCAGGTTCCAGTGGCGACCAGGACGCCTGCACTCTCGGCAGTCATTAGCTGCTTTACATTATAAAATTACAGTCCCACTGCAAGCGCTGGGTTAATTCACTTACGGGAGAGAGACGTGGCCTTTCTAGCTGCAGCTCTGCTTCCCATGGGCAGTTCCCTCTTTTTGTTCTCTGCTTAGCAAATTCTTCTCCCGTTATTCCCCTGCCCTGGGAATTGCTAATTGGTACCTGAATACTGCTGCAGGTTGGCACAAAGATTATTATCTATTCAGCCGAAGGATGCGTTGCCTAAAGGCAAGCTAAAGAACCACGAGGGACGAATATTAACCGGTGATAATAACCACATTGAAAGCGCTGCACTTATAGGACATGCAGAATTTCACAAGGAGGCTTTTCACTGTGCAGAGAGAGGTCTTGAAGATCGCTAAATGTCTCTAATATCTCTATTTATCATGGGAACAAATTTCCTGCCAAGCACAGACAGTCCTACAAGTAAATAGGCAGATTCAGGACTGTAAGATGCTGAAAATCCATCATCCGGCAGTGGAAAACAGCCACGGATTTGGGGGAGATGGAGAGGGAAGGTGTTTGATCCAAAAATCCCAGCTAAGGTGAAAATGCCTCTAGTTGTGCACTATCACTGGCATATAACCCTTCAGCATCAACGTCCTAAGACAAAAAGGGAAAATCCAGGAGGCAGTGGGGTTTTAAGCAAGCACATTTTAGCAGCCAAATAATTGATATTGAGATGGCATTTCTGAAAAGCGGCAGGCGATTTGGGGGGCCTGAGTTTTTGCACCAAATAGAAAACATCTTAGCAATGTTTGCAGAAAAACAGGCATTTAAAAGTGTCATATCCTTAAATTAAATACCATTAAGCATATTCAACATCTTTGCTTGCCTGTCTGCCCCTACATCTGCAATTCTGGCCTGCAATTTAAAGCTATTAAGCGACAACGCACGAAAGGCTCATGCAATGGCAGCAAACGCATCCACTGCTACATCCGTGCCAGCTTTCAGCAATTCAAGGCAATTTATTTGTTTCAGAAAGTGCCATTTTCTCCCTTTCCCTTCCCTCTGTCCTTTTGAAATGTGAAACCAGGGTGGAAAGCAGAATTTTTTGGAATAGGATTTCCTTCGGAGATATCCTAAAGGTGAGGGGAGCCTTTCTCCTTCCTTACAGACTGTGCATTGCAATGACTTAAAAAAAGGGCCATAATTCATTGCAATGACTTAAAAAAGGGCCATAATATCACTTCAATCACCTCACCTGGGCTAACCCTACTGTTGTGGCCATAGCTCTGAGTTAAATCACAACTTTGCGGCCCATCTCTGCTGATTTCTCTGCCCTGAAAAATGATTTTGATAAGAACAGCCAAGAGGAGAAATGGGCACATAAGGAGAGTGGGCAAGACTGGCCCCAAATGATGGCAGAAAATAAGAAGAAAAGTGTCTTCTGTGTTTCCATGATATTCAAGTGTGGCCAATGGTGGTGGATGCAAGAAAAATAATGTAGCCCTTTTTGTAGTTGGCAATCTCTAATGCCCAGCCAGTTGCAGCATCTAAATGACACCAGACAAGGATTAACTATGCTGTTCCCAAGGAAAGGCCTGATCTTGTCTCATGGGCAATGGGATGCTGGACTGTCTCATGGGATCCAACGGGATGCCGTGGGAATTAACCCGAGGGAGCCTTGGATGAGCTGGACCTGCCACAAAGCTGGGAAGAAACAGCCAGGACAGCAGAGGATGAGGGCATCCAGTGTCTCAACAGCTCCATGAAACCTCTATTAAAAAAGGGCTAAGAGCAGGACTAAGTTTACCCATATGGTGACAGACCACCCGTACCCACCGCTGGGAAGGGCAAGGGTTGGGGTTACCCACATGGTGCCACAATTTGGGTGTCTGCAGGCCTCATCGGAGCTTCCCATGGACCATACCCTGGGATGTCCTTGGAAGTTTGCTGCTTCTCACCAGGCCCTCCAGCAAATTTTAGCTCATAGCTGAAGAGGGAATGAGCTTTGCTCTTGCCATCTTCTATTTTCTCCTGTTTTTTCTTCCCAGCCCCCAGGCACCAATAGCTAAAATACCAAAAATAGTGATGTTCTCTCCTTTCAGTGTGTGAAAGGCCGCTTGGATAATTGTTGGATGGGGCTGAGCACATTAAACAACTGGGCACAGTGGAATACACTGGCAAAACTCACTGCCCCAGCAACCTCACTGGATGTTTTATTCCCTGCATTTATGGCAGCAGAGGATATTGATGGGTCGGGAGGGATTACAGCTCCTGTCTTATCCATAGGAGAGGACGAGGAGAAAGCTCGATGGGCTGGAGACCCCAGGGGAAGGCAAAGACCTAAGGGAATTTCTGCAGAGCTTCACCCGGGTGAGACGAGGCTCTTGGCACATCAGGAGCCACCGCAGCAGCCGGGCGATCGCTGCAGGACCGGGTCCGGCTTTGACACCTCCGCAAGCCCGGCACATTCAGGAAGGTGTATCCTGATTTATGCCCCTCCGGAGCTACCTCGGGGGGATAAATCATACCTTTAAACCCTGGTTTTAAACCTTTCACTAGCCTGCCCCGCAGCAGACCCCGCTAAATGAGATCAGTGGCTTTAGGGCTCTGCAGCATCCCGCTAAGCGCAGCGGCGGTTTGGGAAGGAAGGCAGCGGGGCCGGCCGGGGAAGCGGCCACCTCGTCCGAACGCTGCCCTTGACAGCGTCTGGGCTTCGTTAAATCAAATCATTTGCATGTGGAACATAAGGAGGGGCTGCCGTGTGTTTCCCCCGGAGAAACTCCGGGAGCAGCCGGGGAGGTTTGCGGAGATGCAGGAGGGCCGTGCGCCTTGGTGGCGATACATACCCTGGCTCAGTGAGATGCTGACATGGACCAAGCCCCTTCCATCCTCCAGACGGAGAAGGCATAGCTGAGCCTCTCGTGCGCCAGGTAGTTGCAGCTGGTGATCTTGTGGTCCAGCTCGTCGCTCTGCAGCACCTGGTACAAGAAGTCTATGTAGCGAGCAGCCAACTTGAGCGTTTGGATCTTGCTCAGCTTGTCGGAGGGCAGCGTCGGGATGATCTTGCGCAGTTCCGCGAAGGCGTCGTTGAGCGACTGCGTCCGCTGCCTCTCCCGCACGTTGGCGATCACCCGCTGCGTGTGCACGTCCTCGAAGGACTGCGGGACGGGGCTCCGCTTGCTCCGCTTGCCCTGAGGGGACGGGGCGCTGGAGTCCTCCATGGATTTGCCCACCTGGCCGCGCTTGCGGAGGCATTTCTTGTGCAGCCGCTCGCCCTCCTCCTCGCTGGTGACCAGGCTGCCTTCGGGGGAATCCGGGCACATGTTTTCTTCTTTCATCTTCTCAGCAGCAACCACCTGCACCCCAGGAACCTCTTCCACCTCGCAGAAGAAGAGTTCTTGGGTCTCAGGAGATACAAGGGCCGCGGCACATCCGCAAGGTGGGATGAAGAGCGGACGGCGCCCGCTGGGGAAATGCAGCCCGGATCGTCCACCGTTCAGCCTTTCCAAACTTCTCCAGCCCCGCGGAGTCCTCCCAAGCTCCAAGGAGCTCAGTTGGATTTTCCTTTGGGCTTCGGAGAGGAGGGCGTTTGAATAACTTTGGGGAACGGCTCTTGCTGATAGGGTGAGGAGGGCTGGGGGCGGACCAGGCGCAGACCAATGCAGCAGTGCAAGGTAACGCAAACATCAGTGGAGCTTATGGGTTCCAGATTTCCTCCCTCCCTCCTCCACCAACTTCCCCAAGCCCTCCGGCACAGATGCTCCTGCCTGCTGCCCGGACGTCAGGGGACATTGCCTATGCTAATGCGAGCACCAGCCATGGCCTTCATGGCCACTTTTTTTTTAATTATTTTTTTTTAAGCCCAGTAGACCCTGCCCAGAAATATTTGTTTGTCCAGTTTGGAGGAGAAGCCCTTTATACGTGACAGATTCAAGAAATATGGAGGAATGGATGTTTCAGGGAGCAACAGAGGGCATTCCCTGAATCCAAAGGAAGAGATAAAGCAGTGATACACACTGATGCACAAAGGGATGAGTTGGTCATCACCTTAGAAAATCAGGGACTAACTGACTGAGGAACCAAAGCAAAATTCAGACTGGGGTTTGAGCAGAATTTAGATCCTGACTTTTAGGGAGTGATTCACAATGGCCACAAAAGAGGTCTACCAAATAGCAAAGACCTGGAGCCGGTCAGTGTTTGGGATCTCAGCTCCTTAGACACTTGGTCTGAGCGTCCCCAGGAGCACTGGGACCTGCCAACAGCCACTGATAGCCTAATGTGGATGTTCCAGGGGCACCTTATACCTCTTGCTGCAATGCCAAGGTCTTGCCTGCTCCTACCAGCACCAGGCATAGCAGTGGTGGCTGCTTCTGTTGGCATTCACGGAGGAAGGAGGAGAGGACAATGCGAAAAATGTTAAGTCTAATGGTTAAAGCACACAGCCAGGAAGAGAATTTGAATTCTGCAGTCCCTGGGGGATCACAGAGACGCTGGTGAGGTCACGGATTGAGTTGAGGCCACCATGGAGAAAGAAAAGCAACATCCATAGGACCCGTGAGGCAAGGCAAAACTTGTGGGAATTGAGTGAATTGAGTTCACCCCCATGTTTTTTCAGGGCCTGTTTCATAAATCCCTTCCAGAAGGCACTAGGCTCCCTCTTAGAAGTGGTTTGGCTTCTTTGCCCGTTGCTGTTCTCCAGCTATTGCATATACAGAGGGTGTTATAGGTTGAGACCCTGCTCCTGGTGAGATCTCACACAGTTCAGCCCTCTCCATTTTGAGATTACTGCCTTCAAATGAAACCTCTTTATCTTCCCTGCTACATCACATAAGAGTAGACGTCGTTCTCACAGCTGCGGGTTCTCTCAACTAAATAAACCAAGTTCATGAATTTTCCTTGCACATGGTCCCAACTGAATCCATGTAGTGCAGCATCGACTAGCATCACTCCCAGATTTCCACAGAAAATCCAGCGCTCCGAGCAGTCCCTCCTGAGATAGGCCCAACTCAATCTACTTTCTCCCTCCAGAAAGCCCAGGAGGAGGAGAACCACATTCCCCTTAGCCAAGGTGGGAGGATCGACTTCAAATTACAAGGACATAAGGCATTCTGCACAGGGCCTTGCTTATATGACATGGAGGAGAGATTGGGTTAGTCCGTGCTCGTGAACATCTAACTATTCCCACGACTGGCAACACTTTGCCTCTCTCAATGACCATTATCTCTGCCCATTAAGATAGGACCTGCTTGGAGAAACTGTCACAAAAGGCCTTTTTCAGCCCTATATTGTCACATTAGAATCAGACCGTGAGTCCAGAGTCTAAACTAAGGAGATTTTCACAGACTTTCAATCAGCAGTGGACTGGATGCTTTGGTTACCCAGAGAAACCAAAGCATCCTCTCCCTGGCTCCATCACTGATCCATCTTCAGACTTCCCACCATACACACATGCTGCTCCAATGACATCCATCCTTCTGAGATGGGAACTTTGGAATGCCAACAGATATCTCTCTTGGCACCATCCCAGCCATCCCACAACATACAACCTTCTTCCTTGCTACAGCTTGGCCACCATCCTCCTTCCACATCCAGCCACCTACAGCTACCAAATTCCTATGGGAACATCCCATAACCTTCCCGTGTTCTACCTGCCCCTGCAAAGTGTCTCCTCTCCAGCATCTCCTGACCAAGTCCAAGTTGTCTGTGCTCTTCACACTTACCTGGCATCACTTGCTGCTCTTGGTCCTTGGCAACTCCCATCTTTGGTCTATTTGGAGAGACATCACAGTCCAGACACAACTCTCCTTGGGGATATCAAGGGCCTTTTGCAGCAGAACTTCCAAATCCCTGCTAAAATCTTTCTTTACCTGCTCTGGGGCAGAAAAACACAGAAGGGTATTAAGGAAACAAGAGCATGCAGAACCATGTCAGTAATTCATGTCAAAATAATATTAAAAAAGTCCTTCTTTTTTAATTGGTGAGATAACATATGCCCATCTTTGATAGATATTTTTACTTTTTTTTTTTATAATGCATAACAAGTTTCCATACATAGTCTATTTTACCAGCATAAACATAGAGGGTATTACAGAATTCCCATGCATTCCCAGAGAGCATGCGCGCTCCCTGGAGCTTACCCCCATGAAAATCTCCAAATCTCCCTGTCTTCTCCCATCTCATACGAGCAGAACCAGCTCGGAAGGAGCTTGGAAGGAGCCCAATCCCAATCCAACCAGTCTGTCGCAAATCCAGCTTGGAGCCCGGATGGACGGGTGCATTGTGTGAGATACTCCAGGTTTCAAAGACCCTGCAGCAAGGTGACATGATCCTATTTTAATTTAGACACTTTTCTTTAAAAGCCACAGCCTGGGAGGTGCCTTTGCTTTCAACAGGCATTGAGGATAGAACACCCCTTTTTTTTTTCCAGGTAGGTGGAAAAGTTGCATAAGGGATTTGTTCCCATTTTCTAAAGAAAACTACAGCCATTTCTGAAAGAAAACCTCAATTGTCTCAGCTACTAGGTATTTTTCCAAAACGTACTCCATATACTAGCCAAAAATCCGTGCCTTCAGTGACCATATACACATTCCCTTGTCTGCTGGTGCTTGCAGAGCAAGCCCTTTTAAGCATGCTGCTCTTGGAACTACACTGACCTGGCTCTCTCCATACAGATTTTCCCTCTGCACATAGGCACCATACACATATCCCTCTCTATTTTAAGGAAATACAAGTGTGTTTGCACATTTTTCCATAGGCTTCTCTTAAACAACCCCTGCACTGGAAGCCCAAGCAGAACTGCCACCTCAAAGTGCCATCTCAGCCCCTGTCCCAGGGAGACCTGAGCTGTGGATAGAGGGACACATTTGGATTTGAGATAACTTGGCTCAGTCCTGTCTTTCCTGCACTTATGCCAAGTTTTTAGTGATGGCAGTAGCTATGGATGGCAGTTAGCAGAGAGCCAAAGCTTGAAATAATGCCTGATTTTCACTTAAAGACAAGAGAGGATGATGAGAAATGAATTGATATCGATGCTTGATAGGATGAAGTCTGGTGACTTTGCTCCTTTCTCCCTATCGAAGCAAATGCTGCCAGCAGGGCACAGCTCAAAACATTACTCACATTGGCAAGACGGTGACTAATATCAGATGTTTATAATGCAGAAATACAATAGATCACAGGGGCCTGGGAAAGGAAGAGAAAACAAAGGGCGAGAAAAAAATACCCCAGGGATGGCAGAATTTAGGCAGAATCCAGGGTCCTCAGATCCAGCGCTTGGAAAAACTGGCTTGCTCTGCTGCATTTTGGAGAGCTGCCAATTAACACCAGCTGAGGCACTGGCTTGTGCCTGGGTTTTATTTTTTTATTAATGCTTTTATTGTTTTCCTTTTTAAAAATAAGTTTAATCTAATTTCGCCGCTAAATTATCATGTACGAAGGAAGTGAAGTTCAGTGTTGTTGCCAATATCCTTGAGCAAAAGGATAAATACAATGAGCTTTGATCTGCGGGAAGGACCATCTAAGCACACCAAACTTGAACTTGAAAACTTGAAAAAAAAAAAGAAAAAAAGTCTTTTTCACCCAGATTTGTATATTTTGTGGCAAGATGATTTTTCCTTTAAGCATTTCAGTTTGTTCTTGCAGCGAGTGTTTTTGGAAGAATATCAATATAAACATTTCATGAAAAGGTCACGAGTCACTGAACTGGTTTTAATAACTTTGCTTTTCCATCTAACTGGGAGTTTCATAGCTCACACTCGAATGGATCAGTGAAAAATTCAGCCCTTCAAAACGTGGAGAAAGAAACCTAAATTGCTGCATTCAGTGAAATGCCACCACATGGAAGAAGATTATGAATCCACAAGTGTTCCCTCTGTCCCCCTGGTCTCTCCTCCAATTCTTTTTATTGCACATAGCTCTTTTTGAGCAGTTTTGCTGTTTTTGGGGGGAAATGTCCATGATTCTGGGGTGAACACAACTGATGTGAGCTTGGAAGCCAGTTTGCAGCATTCCCGCAGGGAAGGCGAGTGTTGCAGGAAGCCAGGGTGCATGGGGTCAATTGCTCAGTACTTGGGAGATAAAAAGAAACATTAAAAAATAAGAAAGCAAAGAAACTACAAAGTTAGGCGCACGTGCAGAGACCAAGGGGGACCCTATCACCTAGAAAAACAGCGCTGGGGCATATAAATAACTCCAGCGCGGCGGTAGGAATTGAAGAGGGAAACTCTTTGTGGTCTCCAAAGAGGGATGGACAAGGACTGATGCCCGAAGCAAAGAAAGGAGAGGTTTATTCTGGGAAGCAGGAGCTTGTTCCAGCGAGAGAAACGTCTTGGAGAGAGCAGCATCTGGGAAAGGTCCCAGACAGGACACAGCACCTTGCTGATCCCTCACACATGGGCCAAGGGAGGGATTGGACTGAAGATTGGAGCATCGCTGAGAGGAACTGCTTGGTAAAGCCCATCTTTCCCCTGGTCTCCAGGGAAATTGTGCTCCGGGAAGGAGGAGAACAGGGTCAAGCTGTGAAATGAGGTTTCTTTGGAAAGGGACTGAAGTGTTCCTCAGAAGCTCATCCCTTGATGGGCAGGAAGCCTGAGGCTCTTTCTATACTTGAGTCTAACATTTACTTTAGCTGCTTGTTTTTACCAATATTTCAGTCCTGGATGGTCCCCTTTCTGCTTGGTTGCAACACACACCCTTTCAGTGTCCTCTGTAAGCACCAAACCTCAGGTGATGCCAAATGTGATCCCATTCCAGTCTGTGGTCGCTGTTCCTACCAAAGGGAACCAGGCTTCCCTTGTTGTCCAAGCAGAGTTGAGCATTGGAACAACACTGGAACATTGGAACAACCGTCCATCTGTTTTGGATATACCTCATCAGCTACAGGGCCTCCTCACCATCTAGTAGGGTTCAAGGACCTGCTCCTGCCTTGTCAGACACAACGAGAGTCTTGAGCTGCTCTGGGATGGAAGAACCTTAGAGCATTCACACGGTACAAAAAGTACAAAGAGAAGAAGCTGAGAGCTCTGTGTTGTTCAACCTAAAGAGATGGATATGGAGATGGATAACCACAGACCTAAGGGCCATCTTTTAACTGGCTAAGGTGGAGAGAAGGTGGAGTTCAGACATGTACAGGGAAAGGGATGGATATGGAGATGGATAACCACAGATCTAAGGGCCATCTTTTAACTGGCGAAGGTGGAGTTCAGACATGTACAGGAAAAGATTGAGGAGCAGCAGGCACAAATGACATTCCCGCTAGGAATAATTTCTTCTTCACAAGAAAGGATGGAGAACACAGGAACACTCGAGGAGCAGCAGGCACAAATGACATTCCAGCTAGGAATAATGAATGAATTCTTCACAACAAAGGATGGAGAACACAGGAATACTGAGGAGGTGGTGAATCTCCATCCTTGGACACAGCCAAAACTGGACTGAAGAAGGCTCCAAGGAAACCCTTCAAATTACAGTGAGGGATTGGAGCAGGGCCTTACCTTTGGTTTGCACCCTGGTGAACGGGGTGGCAGGACTACTTGTCACCACGAAGAGCTGAGGATCTGCAAGTATAACACACTCCATGTGCGAGCCCAGTGCTGCTGATAGCGTTGCTTTGATGGCAGAGGTCCTGATTACGCCTGCAAATAATTCTGGGCACAAAATCAGAGGCTGAGCCTTTATGCTGCATTTTTTTTTTTTGCAAGCTCCTTTTCTTTGTTAGAGAGGACAAAAATAATCTCTATTTTATCCTGTGTGAAAAAAAGGAGGATAACGCTAATAAATTGGGAACATTAAAGGCAGCCAGGAATAGCCGCTGCCCCTGGAGGCTGGGGAAGCAGCTTTGGTTTCACAGGTTTTTCTAGTTATTTCAGTGTTAGAGTGGAAACATGTGTGGTGCGAATAAAAATGTGAAGCATCCACTGTAGCGTGCTGTTGCTCCGGCAACCGCAGGGAATATGGAAGAGGGGGGATCATGCAGGGCTCTGGCTGTAAAAGGGAACTCGAGCGCTCCGGGCTCCTTTGATCTGCGAGCCTGCAGTTTTGATCGATGGCCTCGCGATTCATTTCCTTGTCAAAGTGACATAATGTTCTTGGAACTCAACGGGCTTTTTAAGAACTAAAAGATGTTCCCGCAAATGCCCCCTCCTCCACCCGCCCGCGGGGAAGGGGACAGAAGCGGAGGAGGGTGGCGGGGACGGGGTCTGGCCGTGCCGGGGCTGCACATCCCGGTGATGCTCCGAATCCGGCGCTTTTCTGGAGGCGGAGGCTGCTCCGGCCGATCCCCATTCCCAGGAGCAGGGCTGGGATGGCAGAGCCCGGCCCAATGCAGCAATGGGGACACCCGGGTTGCATCCACCACCCTGTGTGCGGGCGCGAGCGCTGGCGGCCGCCTTCTTCCAGCTAATTTTCCCTCCATGGGATTTTACATGCGAAAGAATTTTACATGTGAAAGTTTATTTTTCTTCCTTTATTTTTTTTTTCCATCTGGCCATCAAAGGAGCAAAACGCCATGTTCCGAGTCCCGCTGCCAAGAGCCTCCCCGGTCTCCGCACAAGCCGAATAATTCCCACTGCTGCCGCGTGCGACACGGCATAGCTGAGGGTCTGAGCCCTTCTCCGGTCCCCAGCACTAGTGGAGATGGTTGCACAGCCTCATCTGGGAGGAAAAGTGCTGCTTTTTGTTGTGCCCCTGGCATTTGCACCAGCCCCGGTGTCGTTCTGCACTGCTGGAGCGAGCCAGAGTGGATCGGCGCCCTAGGATCTGCCCAGGATAAAGTGCAGAAAGGCCTCCTTGCTAGTGGTAAAAGCTCATCACAAGCCCTTGCTCTTCCTATTTACTCCTGCAAAGGATCCAGCTGCTTTGCAAACCACACACAATGCTTTACAGACACGAAGTCGTTCTGAAAGGGCATCAGAAATGATCAGGATGCTGGGGCACAGACGTGCTGCGGCCAGTAGATAACTAAACACACATCCCCGCTGTGCTATGATGCAAAGAGGACACAGTCTTTGCAGGTAACTAAATATTTTGGGAGAAGGGAGAGAGAGCCCTTTGCCAAAGGGACTCTTCTGAGCAGTGAGTTGTCCCTCCTTGGTGAGCAAGACCTTCAGCAAACGCTTCTGGGACCTGCTCATCTGCTCAGACATGGGGTGTTTTGTTTGTCCCTTGCTGTATCATCTGACACTACCCAAAAGGGTCTGTATCCATCATCTCGGTGGCATTCAGGTAGTTGTGGTTGCAGCAGTTGTTCTGCACTTGAGGAGCAAACCAGATTCTTATGGATATGGGGCCATCAGAACTGCCTACTCAAGGCAGCTGCATCCCAGAGGAAGCAGCCTCTCCAGGTATATCTGATCAGGAGGACTATTTTTTCCTCCAGTGATCATACACTGGGACACGGATGGAAAAAGATTCAAGGATAATGTCTGCTGAAGCAAGAACCCCCCCCTTGCTTTCCATGCCCAAGCACTGGTTGCTACCATACGTGGTATAGAAAGCATAGAAAGTCTTAGGTGGCCAAACTTGCAGGGTGACACAGGCTGATCACAAGACCTCCCTCCTCGTGTCTAGATGGAATGAAGCAGTTACCACTTTCCAGCTCTGTGTGAAAGCTTCTTTTATTACTTCTTTCACTCCTGCCTTTAATTTCTTGCCTGGAATTTGAGAGTCAGGTAGGGAAGCACCATATGAGATCCCATCACCCTGCTTATCGCAGCTCCTCTGCTCTGTAGGCCCAGCTGCTGGGCCCAGATGTGCAACCCTCTTGCCCCAGTGCAAGCACCTCTGTCCTCTGCTCCAATGCATGCGTGGAGGATGGATGCATGCACTGCAGGAGCCAACTGCTCGCATTTCTGCAGCAACAGGGACCGCATGGTCCTCATGTCAACCTTCTCCTGGCTTCCTCCAGCTGAAGACACCTAGACTTGTGCGTTGCAGGTCTGGATGATCAATGGGGAGCTGTGACACCACATATTTCCTGATACTATGTCCCATGTAACGGGGAGGGAATAAGATATGTGGGTCCATTGCAAGCGAGGGCTTGAACAGGAGATCTCCAGCGCTCTCCAGTACCCAGTTGGACCTGGGCTTGAACCCGGAACCCCTGGATGAGAGTTCAGTGACTCACCATCAAGAGCAGCAAGGATCTCGACTCGCTGTGGCTGGATGAGTGGGCAACCTGCTTCCATCACCGCGTGCGTCAGCTCAGCTACTCCTGCAGTGAGTCACCCGGACACGAGACGCTGCCAGCCTGGTCTGCTGCAGGGAGAAGACGCAGGGGCTTCTTTTGCTTTTAGGGAGTTTCAAGGCTTAGTCTTGCCTGAAAGCACAAATGCTGCCCAACCCGCCCTGCTCCAGGCCTGTTTTCCCCCTAGGAGAGGGGTTCAAACCTCCTCTTGCAGGTATGGACCCCACAGATGTGGCGTTCCCAAAGCGTGGAAATGCACAAGAGGCAACAACAAACCTTATTTTTGTAGACTACCTTTTATCATACAAGATGGGCATCCCTGGGCTCCCTACCAGACCATTTCTGTCTTTTCCTGACCCTTAGGATCATTCCTTTCATGGATTCTTTGAGCAGTTCTTCTGCTTTGGGCTCAGATCTTCCAGAATCCAACTTTTGGACAACTCTTGCAGCTGTAACTTCATCTCTATACCCAGCTTTCTATTCTATCCTTCTCCTTAAGCATTTTTCATCTAGTTAGCACATTATTGGCCATCCATTCCGTCATCTAGCTAGCAAGGTGTCCATCCCCTCTGTTAATTTAAACATTATCCTGAAATCCAAACAAAGAGTGAAAAAACCAGCTAAGGTGCCTCTCTCTTCTCCCTTAGTGCTGGATTTGGTCTCCAGCTTTAAAAGGAATTTGGCTGAGGCAAAAACATGCTTTGTGTGTGCACAGCACTTGAGAGGATACAGTAAGAGCGGTCTCGACCTCGCTGTGCCCCTGTGCAGAAAGCCGTGTGATCCTTTAACCTCCCTTCAAGTATTTGTGGGAAAGAGAATTTCAAAAGTGCTCATAGCAACAGGGGAAACATTTATGGTAGGTTTTGTTTCAACCGTGAGGGAAAGCGTTTCTGGAAGAATTTGTGCAATAAAGCGCTAGAAGGACAGGAGCTGGAGCTGTCTGTGAGCCCATCCACCACATAGGAGATACGTCACGTCTTATTACTGCTAAGCAGAGGCCAAAACGCTTTGCTTTCGTGTTCTCCTGTTTGCAGCAAATCTGTCAGAAAGCTGCTCCCAAGTGCGTGGGAGATTCATATTCGGGGAGGGTGTGAAAACAATGGAGAAATCTGTGTTTCTTCTGGAGAGCAACCCAAACTGGGCCAAACCCACCCAAGCAAGCCAAAAAGGAAGACACCAGCAATCCCACACGTTTTAGAGCAGCTTTCCTCGGGATATTATCTGAATGGCACTAAGCCTCCTCGCACGAGAAGGCCGCAAAAGCACAGAGCAGACAGACAGACAGATGATACGGATGATGCACAGTCCCAAGAACGCCAAGTTATTTTTATATGAGCAACTCTGGAAGCGTTCGAAGCTGACTCAGTTTTCTGCATCTCCTCCCTTGGAGCCATGGGCCAAACTGGAGGCATGCCCAGCCAAGAGGGAGAGGAAAAAGGGGTCTCAGAAGAGCCAGCGCGTCCTCAGCCTCCTTCCTCCCCCTCGCAAAATGTTCTGAAACGCCAAGATATGGTGCTGTGATGATGCTGCATGACCGGTTGGGTTTAACCAGCCATGCCCCTACAGAATGCCCAAGGATTTTCAATTCACAGTATTTTCAGACATTGCAACGGTATCAACGCTGGTTGCATTGGAGCTATCAGTGTTAGGAGCATTCGTGGACCTCAGCCAAGCCCACACATCTCCTGCCCACGCGCGGCTGGGTCCTCTCCTCATGGCTCTACGTGGGAGCCCTCACTTTGCTCCACGTTGGAGCAAATCAGCCGCTCACATTTATAGCCTGGGGGATTTCTATGGCTCCCAGATGGCTCCTGCTTGGTAGCCCGTTTAGAGTGAAGTTGTGCACACGTTGGAAGGGATGGGATGGGATGGGATGGGATGGGATGGGATGGGATGGGATGGGATGGGATGGGACGGGACAGGATAGGACGGGATGGGACAGGATGGGATAGGACGGGATGGGATGGGATAGGATGGGACGGGACGGGACGGGATGGGATGGGACGGGATGGGACAGGACACGATGGGACAGGACAGGATAGGACGGGACAGGATGGGACGGGACAGGATGGGATGGGTCGGGACAGGATGGGATGGGACGGGACGGGACAGGATAGGATGGGATGGGATGGGACAAGGCAGGCTGTCTCTTACCCCCAGACTCAAGCCACACTAACATCACTCTCCATCACCATCATCCCATTCCTTGACCTGCCACAGAGGACTAGAAAGATGCTAGGAGGGATCTTGTCTGGAGGAGAGGACGGATGCACTGGGGAAGGAGATCGGACCTTGCTGAGTGCTAGCACCAGTCCTGGCATCACTGATGCTTTGCCGCCAACAAGAACCCAGCTCCAACACTGCAGTCTATATAAAACATATTTGCTTTCCTCACAGCAGAGTTCTAGGCAAAAATCAGGCCCTCCAAGCTTGAAGATCCTCCCCAAAACAGTTAAAGCGAAGAGCAACATCTCTTTGTCTCCATCGTGGAGAACTCTAGAAAGAAACTCCTTTAACCTGCCTGAAGAGGCTTTCCGAAGCTCAAAAGCAGCAGTCACAAAGGATCACAGTCCCTGAGCACTGTGGTTTTTTGCTGCGCTTCTAGACATTCCCAAGGATTCACCAAAGCCGTGTTGCAACCTTGGGCTCCGTGGTGCTTCCTGAAGCAGCCCAGCAACAGGTAGACCCACAGGGGATGGTCCCTGCACCCTGGCCTGGCTTTGCACAGGGTCATCTTCAGGCCCTTCCTCGGAGTTACAGGTTTATATGGGACTGTATGTCCCATAGCGATCCCGTCTCCGCTTGTCCTCACGGGGCAACATCTCACCACCTTCCTGCGCCTTCTTTTTGGGTACAGACCCCAACCCTCTGCTCTCTATGAGCGCAGGATGAAGACGATTTGCAACAGCCCCTCCAAGCATCGCTCCTAGGTCTTGCACCACCCATTCGGGCACCTCTGCTCGTCTCCCGGAGGAAAGAACTCTTTGCTCCCATGCTGCTTCCCATCCTCTCCTCCCTCCTGGACCCGCTGCAGACACCGCTCCCAGCCCCAGCAGCACATGTGGGAGGGCCCTGCAAGGCTTCAAAGCCCTGTCTGGGGAGAGACGAAAGGCCGGTTAAACTCCTGGCGGGAGATGAAAGGAAACGATCCCCTCCGCGGCTGGAATGAGTTGCTGGAGCTTTGGAGTCGGGTTTGAGGCCCATTTCCTGAGCGCCATGGCAGGAGCTTTCATTTGCAGAGGGACTTTGCTAACTAGCCATGGGGTACCGGGCTATAGCGATAGCAGATGTCTGGGTCGTCCGTGGCCCTTCGGCTCGTCACCGTGTCCTGGAACACGTGGAGCACCCCGAGATGATGCCAGGCTCTTGCTCGCACCCTCTGTATCTCTTCTAGGACAGCTCAGGGGACACCTGGCTGCTTTTTTGGGGTGACCATAGCTATGAGGAAGGATGCGTTAGCACCGGGGTGGAGGCACGGGGCAGAGCCTTGCACAAAGGGGAGATTTTGGGTCCCGCGCCAAGCGCACATATACAGCCCAGGGCTGAGGAGCGGCTGCCTGGGCGGATGCGAGCGACAGATTTTACTCATTTTGTCAAAGGAAATTCTATTCCGATTAAAACCCGTTTGATCTCGATGGAGAAGGGGGGCAGGGTGGGGGTAGGATTGGGTTTCTCTCCAATTGTTGGGCTTTATTGGGCTAATGCATCAGCTAAAAGCTTCCAAACAAGATTTAAAGGAGGGAAAGGCAAGGGCACGAGCTGCAAAATCTGGAGATGACTTCAAGGAGTTTATTAAAAAAACGGATGCGTTTCACAGCACGGATCAGGAAGGGATCAAGCCCCCTTCCACATGCAGGCTGCAGGGGCAGGGACTCCCTGATACCCCCGTGCATGTGCCAGGGCTGTTCCCTCTTCCCCCAAAAATTCCTGTCCCAAATCTCCTCCAGGTCTTGCACTCATATCTGACCACAGCTCAACCAACAAGCTGAAAAGCTGTTACCTGGCATCATACCCAAGCTAGGCTAGAAGGCATCGTATCCAAGCGGAGCTAGGGCTAAGGATATATAAGCAATTTGTATCCCAAGCGTGTATTAAGCTGTGGTCACACAGTATACATGGCAACTTGCTGGAATAAAAATGACAGAGTTAACAAATATTTGGAACCTGTGGATCAATGACAGAGTTAAGCACACAGTCCTGGGCAGAGAAGCTTGCCCAAGGCAGTGGAAAAAGGAGGGATGATACAGAAAAAGTCCTACCATTAAGAGGCCTGCAAGGGAAGGCTGCTGGCCTGAGAGCAGAAGTTGGCCACAAAGAGGATTTAAACCACGTGCCTCTGCCAAGCAGATCATACGCTGATAAATCCAATTACATTTAATCCCAAAACACTTAATATTCAAATGGAGCGATTCTGGCTGCAATAAAGGTCAAGTCATGGAAAATGTATCTGAGAGGACTTTGAGAGGTCAAGCCACGCATTGCTCTGTCCCCAGGCCAAGTTAGCTGCACCTCTACGTCTGCAAATGTCTTCGGTTCAGGTTGTCCTGTCTGCTCCGTCCGGACAGTCCAGGCCAACAGCTCATTGCCCTCACCAGCCCTTCCGAAGACCTAGCTTGTATCTTCACCATAATTTGAACCTTTGAGTTCTTATCCCACCTGGACTGCACGAGAAGAGCAGATTGTTCCTTTCCTTTTTAAATCAGCCTTTTATGCCCCCTACAAAGACCATGGCCATCTCTGAAGTCTTCTTCTCCAGACCAAGCAACAAGAACATTTTTGGGCTCAGTGTCAGGTTTCTGCCCACTGGTGGCAGCGACCACTGTAACCCAGTGGATGCAGCTGCCTTGAGTCAAACACTGCAGGATTTAAAACGAATATGCCAAGGAGAAGAGCACGTGGGTGGAAAAATCCTAAAGGAAGGGATACTCCATCAGTGCCTTGCTATGCCTGGGTTTGCACAGGCTGGGCTCCTTACCTCGTAGCTGAGCATCCAAATGTCCAGGGTGGTTTTTGGAAGGGTTGATTCCTCCTCATCAACAGATGGAAGTTCTCCAGGTCTTCAGCTTCTCCTCAAACACTTGAAATGGAAGGTTTCCTCCAAGCTATAATAGAAAAGGGAATGTGACACAAAGTATTGTAGACTGGTTTGGTTTTGCTTTCTAGTGGAACTAGGAAGTTCTTATTTATGTTCTGATTTTTCCTCATTTAACAGCCAAAAGTGAAGCTAATCTCACAGCTGCATTCCCAGAAATTGGGGAAAAAATCATATGATAGAAATAAATAACTCAGCATTCATTGCAGAGTTAAACTGCTGGGCACAGTGTGACATAAAGTCCACGAGTTCCAGATTCAGCAGAACTGGATGTTACAAGTGCAATCAAAACAGCCAGATTTCGCTGAGCAAACACAGAACACCAGGAATTTTGCTAGGGCTAGAAACACACCTGCTTTGAGGCACTAATCAAACGTCTCATCAGAATTTGGGAGGTAGAAAGTCCCCAATCCCCCCTGCAGACCCGTGTCCTAATTTATAGCACAGCCTGAGACAGATTGGCCTTCACTGCAGAGAGATTTTTGTCCAGCTCTAGTGCAGTGCTCTGCTATGCACCTTGTCTGCACACATATACACGCTGCTTCTTCCTTTTTGCACACACAAATGCTGTCTTTCCCCACTCAGTTCCTCACATTTAATTAATATCAGAGATACATGAAGCCCCATCTCCTCCATTCTTGGTGTGTGGGCTCATTATGGGCTTCTGGAGAGATGAAGGGAGTTTCCATCCTCCCTTGGGGTGAAACAAGAAAGCTTTGCACAAAGCAAGCGTGTGCCCATATACATAATGACACATATATGTCAAATATGAGCCAGGACACCTTTTATAAGAATAGAGCTCCTCTACTGTCACATAAATCATGTGTGAACCTATATCTTCTTAGCAGAAGCTGATCCTGTCCCATCTCCTTCCTCCTGCCAGCAGCCCCTAGGTCAGGTTGAATTAGACCTAGAAATTCCATTTCAAAGCTCTTTAGACACAAAAAGAGGACCAAAAAAAATTGCAGAGCGGATGGGGTAGAGTTTAAAGATAGTTTAGACATAGTCCCAAAATACTCCACAATTCAGCAAGGACACGGGAAAGGCGGATAATGAAAAGGAGTTTATGGAGTGAGCACCTTGGAGCTGCATAAGTTTGCTGTGCTCAAGCAGCCACGGTCTGTAATAAATAACATGAGTTGGTGGAACATAAAACCAATCGAACAGAGACAGCAAATGCGGAGCTTTTGTTGTCAGAAGGGCAAGAAAGGCAAGTAAATGTGACCTCAGCAGCACGCAGCGCTTGGAAGAAATCTGGAAGGCAAAAATTATCAAAGATATGGAGATAATTGGATAAAAATGGCACAGAATAAACTCACCTTGGACTAACTTGATAATTGTCTTTGATCAAAAATTATTTTCGGAACAAAGGCCATGCAGTAGATCTCCTCTGTCTGGACTTTATTAACACACTTGATAAATTGCTCCATAGGAACTTATTAGCTAAACTGGAGAAAAGGGGGGGTTGAAATAGAGAAGGAATTGGCTAAATAGAAGACAATGGGCTCTGCTGGGAGAGGGATGCCAGCTCCAAGTTCCTCAAGGATTTGTTGGGAACAGGCATATTAAGTGCTTTCATTCCCCTAAAAAGCAGGAGGGAGGCAACAGAAATTTGCTAATAATACAAAGAGAAGTGGCACTGGCAGCAGAGAATAGGATCTTAATATCTCATGGGAAGACCTAGATGGATTAGAGGATTAAAATAATAAAAAATGCAACCAAACCAAGCAACACAGCATCCAAATTTGTCACTAGGAGATACAAACCTCCTTTTTGCACGGTCTTAGTGCCACCCTTGGAGCTTGCAATCTGGCCGTCTGATTTTTTCCAAAGCTCTTTTCTGAGTAAAGCCATCGCCCAAAGAGGATTTGCTTCCTTACAAGAAAAGATATTCTGTTCACATCTCGCTGTCCAGCGATGTGTTAGTGTTGGAGGGAATGCACTCAAATCCCGTCTGCTGGGATAAGCAGGACTTCAGTAAACACACAGAGATGCCCAAAACCAATGTGGCCAGACAGTGCCCAAGGCAGATCTTGAGGGATCCCAAATGCTGCCCTGGGAAATGGAGCTATCTTTGAACTTCTCTCTTTGAACATAGCCCTGCTCTGAGACGGAGTTTGGAGTAGAGGCTCGCAGAGATTCCTTCCAACCTAAATTTTCCTATGGCTTGAATCCAAGCAGTTACTGATTGTATTTTCTTCGTGAGAATGAATCTACAAAATCACAACGAACAGTTCTTGACGGTCCGCATGGGGGAAAGATGGTCTCCTATATCCAGCTGGGATCTCTTCCTTTCCGTTTATGCCTGTCTTTTCTCATCCTCTCACCTGCATTGCTGTCATGAGCTTGATTCCACCTTCTCATAGATGCTGGAAGATTTCTTTTTGTTTTCTGAATCTTTCCCTTATCCAGGCTGAAGAAGCCCCATTCCTTGGCCTCTCCCCATAGGGCAGGTGCTCCAGGCCTCAACCATCTTGCCAGGCCTCCAATGAACTTGCTCCAGATTGTCATCACAGTGTTCCAGATAGATTCTTGGAGATATTTGCTTTATCCAGGCATCTGGAAGGATCCAGCTCCGAGGCCTAACACCGCATCCTCTCTTACCGGGCCATCAAAGCCATTTCTTGAAATCCTACCATGTTCTGACACAGGAACCAGTTCATTCTGCCAGGCCATGAGCACCCAGGATCTATTGGGCCGCCTGTGTGAGCCCAACCAGGGCTATAATTGCCCTGGACTCCACTGGAGAGCCACAACATAAACAGCTTTTCCTTGGTCCTGAGCCATGAGATTCCCATCACTCTCAGGCTCCTCTCTCATTTATTTTGGCATTTATTTGTATTTATTCAGCAAATAGCTGTTTGCAGTATCAGAACAGACTGGCCCCAGTGTGTGCTGATCCACAAGAAAACATTTTCCTAAGGAAACACCAGGCTCTGTAGTCGCTGCTTTTGTCTTTTCAACTTCTCATCAGGTGAACATGAGAAATCATCATTGGCCACCAGCCATGGTCTGGGCTGCCGTGGCCCAGGACACCCTGATCCAAGGCTTGTTCATACAGCTGAGGACTGGCAGCAGGGACGTTTTTCAAAGCAAATGGGTGCCTCCTGTCAGGGACATGGACACTCCTGCTGAGTGAGTCTTCTGCAAGGCTGGAAGATGAGATGTGGTTAGGAAAGGAGGAAGGACATGTATGGCCCTGTTGGCTTTGGGATGCAGACGGATACGCTGGTTGGCTGCAGTATTCCCAGGAGATGGGAACAAGGAAGAAGCTGCATCCTCTGAGTGGCTGCTCCAGCACCCATCCACTTACTACTCTGCAAAATGGACATTAAATCAGATTTAGCAGGGTTTCTGCAAGGGTTTTGACTTAACTCCCTACTACAAACCAGCAGTGTAAAGAATCTTCTTAGAGTATATTAGATTATAATTTTCAGAAAGATGTTTCAGAAAACAACTATAAAGAAAAGTCAACAGCACCCGAAGAGCAATTGAAAGAGGGCCATTTGGGGTTGGTTTTTGACCCTCTTTGGGTCGAAACCAAAACTCTTGTATGCTCCAGATAACAAAGTTTGCAAAAAGATAAATATAGCTGGTAAACAGGGTAATAGACACGACACAATGAGGAATAGGATAACACTGCAGAAATGAGATAAGATCCAGAAATTCCAAGTAGCTTTGCCTTAGCTCAGCAGGGAGCTGGCAGGATCCCTCTAGGGAACCTTGAGGGCAATAAAGGAGAAGGGTCTTTCTGAAAACATCTAATTTCAGTCAAAGCAGATGCTGATGCCCATCTCCAGCATTATGCCATAGAGTTGACCTGGGAGGGACAGATCCCATTCGAAGATCTCTTTATCAAAGCTTGGCACAAGAATTTGAACCCAGCAGCCTCCAAGCGGCCTCCCTTGTGTCTTCTATTAGCTGACCTTGGCAGAGTCACACGAAAATTTTGTTTTGTTTTGCAGGAGACTTCCGATGTTTTTGTCTTTGAAATGCTGCCCCTCTTCAGGCACAAGATGGATGTGATCTGGGAAGGTGCCAGCCTTGCAGGGAAAGAACATAAACTTCTCTGGATGAAAGAGCTGGACAGTCTCCACGAACCAAGGCAAGACTGGAGGACCAGGAGGTTTGCAAGGTTCTGGCCTCGCTGTGTCTCCTTGATCACTTTGGTTGCAGAGATGCTCCAAAAGCTGCTTCAACCCAGACTTCTGCAGCTGCTGCAGAGCAGAACGAGCCTTGGTCTCCTTGCAGCGGTGCAGGGTTCTCTTGGCTGTGCAAACACCAAAGGGAGGGTTGAAGGAAAGGGGATATATCCATGCGATGCTGCATGAGCTGCACATGCAGGTCTTGGCATCCCAAAGTGACTCTACCTTCCAGGCACTGGGGAGGTTGGGGGAAAATCCTTGTTGAATGGGATGGTTCTACCTTTGGAGCCCTCCACTCTTTAAACTAGGTACCCATCTGAAAGATTTTTAAGGTAACTATTCCCAGAACAAGCTCTTTTCCCAAAGCCTTTAAACCGCTAAACTGTGTCCAAGAACAGTCCCAGGACCGCGCTGGCTCAGCGCAAAGCAAAATATTTCCAGCTACATCAGGCATAGAGTAAACAGGATCTGGTGGAAGATCTCACAGTCCAAAACACTTACAGGAGGAGGGGAAGGGCATCCGTTTCATTGTTCACCTCTTGTGTTTTATTCTGTAATGATTATTCCAGTTCGTTCTTGACTTTTTAGCCATTTTTCCCCATTTTTTCACTTTTTTTGTTTCTGATTCAGGAGGAGGACAAGCACCGACAGCCCTGCCCGACCTCTACCTGTCCCCAGCCCAGCTCAGCTCCAGGCCTGCGAATGGAAGGGACGAGAGGTCCCCAACGAGATGCAACCTTGATAATAAAGCCAACAAGTGGCTCCTTCCTCCGCAGAGGTGCTGGGGCTGCCCAATAACCCCCTTGCAGAGCTGCCTCTCCTGCACTTGGGCTCCTTTTGGCTGCCCTCCATAAATATCATCTCAGATGCTCTTCCTAGATATTCCACTTAAACCCAGCAATTTTCCGCCTTTTTTTTTTTTTTTAATATTGGAATCATATTGAACCGTTTTACTTACTTGGTTCTGCTCCAAACTAAAAGATGTCCTAAAAATAACTATTCCCAGTTCTGTGTGCGATGCTCAGGCTCCCCCTCCGATCGTGGCTGTCTCCCAGCTCCGTCTGCGTTAGCCCGACACAAAATCAGCTCCGCTGGGGACTTTTAATCCCGCTGCTAATTTTTTACCCAAATCCACCTCTGCCTGCTGGATTGTGAGGAAAAAAAAGGCAGGATCACAGATTTCCTTGGATCTGTGCATTGGTCTGGCAGGGTTTAGTGCTCCCTGAAGCTACCAGCTTTCTGGTCGTGCTGCAGGAGCTCAAGCTCAGCAAAATGTCCCGTCAAATGGGGACAAGAGTCTCCTGCAGGGTGGATTGTCCCATGTTCTCCATGCATCAGCGCTGTGCTGACCCACCATCTCCAGCTCCATCCCCATCCGAGATGGGACAGCCCATGGTGCCACAGCCAACGTTGCCCTGCGACCATCACATCCAGCACCATCCAACTGCCATGTAGACACAACATCTCCCATACCTTCCATCTCCATCACCCTGCTGTGCTGCTCTCACCCACCTCGTCTGCAAACTGGCACCTATCCAGTCCCGTTCTGCACCAGCTGGCCCGTGATGGCACGCAGCAATCTGGTCGGGATGTTGCGTGCAAGGACCCTGCTATTAAAACGGTATTTGGGGGATTTTTACAAGCAACAGCCAGGAAACGAGGAGCAAATATGTGCTGAGTCGACACTCTCCCCGCAGAGCAGAGCAGCCCTGCCACGGCTGCAGGGTTTTGGTGATGGTAACGTAGCCAAAAGGAGTCCTTTTGTGGTGGGACATGGTGTGAGGTGGTCACTTGCCTTCACGCTGCCCTGTGCTGCAGGGAGATCCCCCTTCTCGGGCACCCTGCAATTCACCCTGCACTTCTGGCAAGGGTAGGTTCAACCAAATGGCAGGAGAGGATCCAATGGGCACCAGCAGGTCACGGTACCACAGTTAGCAGGGGATGAGGGGACATCTCTGAGGGACTTTGTCCCTCTTGACCCAATGCACATGACTGGGCTCTCCCAGCACCAGCTTGACTGCTCAGCCTGTTTGGGTGCTCCCTCAAGGTCCATCCACCTTGAGGATGGACTTTCCCCAGCTCTATGGAGTTCCAGGCTCTGTCCCATGCCTTAGAGCTCTTGGACACCCCCAGAACCCACTAGAGTGAACACAGCCAAGGTTTGGGTCCAACACACCAAGGTGAGCGTCACCCTGCAGGCACCGGGCACCCTTCTCCACCTCTCCCACCTTCCAGACCTACCTCCAGCAGCTCCCGTGGGGCTCAACCGCGGCAGCCTCCACGTCTGTTGGGGCCGTAACACTCAAAGCCTTTGAACCGCCGCTTCCGGCCTCGCCACATCTTGAAAGCAGATTGCTAAAACGCAAAAAATCTGTTGTTTTGGTTAATGGCGCTTTGAATGTTTTCAAGAGCTGCTCGGGCAGGAAGATGGGATCAGGGCAGCTGACGTGGACAATCAAGGGACCATCTACAAGCTGGCTGCGAGGGTGCCAAGCTGTTGGGGACATGCAGTCACAGCGTGACAAAGACCTGCAGCAGAGCCGGGTTCATGGCATGTTCCTTCCAATACCAAAAGCCCTCTGCAAGCCACAGTTTGCATGCCGAACTCATCAGATGTTGCCCAACTTTTGAAGACTTCCTTCTGCAGCCAAATGATATGCACGCTGCTGCAGCCCCAGTTATGTGGAAACTGGGCAATTCCATGAAAATCACCCTGTTATGTGGTGAAGTGGTCGACCGGACACATAGCTGGACTCAGCTTGGGGCTTTCATGGAGTTAGGGCTGGGCTAGAGCAAGGCCTGGGAACCACAGTGTTCCCATGAGCTCTCCAAACTACAACAGGACTGCAAAGAAAGCAGGACTTTGCAGTCAAAAGGAAACAGAATGAGGGCAATATCCAGCTCCAGAACTATCACTGGACACCTCGCTTGAGCTTCTGGTCCCATCAGTTGGTTCACACTGATGTGGGCCAAGAAGCAACTAGGATCCTGCTTAGTGCACTTGGAAACAGGTCAAAGCGGGACGGCTGCTCCTTGCTGGCTTCTCCCTGCTGGAAGGAAGCAGATCTTCCTCCAGATCCTTTCCCATCTCCGTCCTTCAGTGAACACGAAGACTCAAATCCGCCCTGGGAAAGGAGCGGGGACCCCCCGAGACTTTGGGGAGCATTCAGGTATAAAAGGACTCTCCTACGAAGAGGGCAGACTTCGTGTTCTGGACTCGATCTGCCTGGATTGGGGTTGCTCTGGCCCTATAGAGCCAAATGGGCCCATGAGGGTATCTACACCCTGAGCGTCCCCTGAGGGCTCTTCTGTCCCCTTGCTGGATTAGGTGACTAATTTGGGTTCAAATCCCTGGTTTGGAGCAGGAGACACTTTGCTCTGGCCAAGGAGGAGGCTTTTCCCCTATAGACCCAGGCACCTGAGGGCTGCTCAACCCTTCCTCAAAGCTCAACCCGACCAGGGGACAAAGCTCCAGGGAAAAATCCCGGCCGGATTTGCTTTGGGGCAGGGCGAGAGGCTCACGTGCTGCCGCAGGGTGAGTGCCACGGCGCTGTCAGCCCCGTCACATCCCCGGCGACAGCAGAGACT
>NW_010586457.1:31926-47418 GCF_000705375.1 Tinamus guttatus | reverse complement strand
GGCGGAGCTGCCCGAGGGCACCCGTGCGCCCGGTCCAGCACTGGAGCCCGCGGGGGCTGCAAGCGGGCCAAGGCCGCGGACAGTGGGGCCACGGGCCCGCGCACAGTGAGCAATAGAGGTATTTTTGTATGCAAGGCTGCGCTCGCCTTTCTGCTCCGTGCAGCAGCCCTGGTTCGCTCCATGGAACAGGAGCTTCCTGCCCTGGGGGTGCCAAGGCTGGGAGATGCCCTGTCTCGTGGTGGGGACTGAGCCAGGGCTTCCCGGTGGGCAGATCTGGCTCCATCGGGACATGCAGGATGAGGTCGCACTTGTCCTTTGGGAGCTGTGACCACCCAGGGGATCAGTGGCTGGACAGCCTGGTGTGGTGACAGTGGGCAAAGTCCCTGCACCTGGGGACAGGGCAGCCCCCACGAGCTAATGTCACCGTTGCCCATGCTTCAGTTTCTCCCCATGGATGGGGGCAAGACCACCACCCACAGCGGGGGCACAGGGCATGGAGCCAGGACAGTATCCGTAGTGGAAAAGTGCTGCGATGGCTCTTTGGGATGGAGCCTGTGACCTGGTGATTGTCCTGGTTTGCAGCCAGGGATGGCCAGGACGGACCATTATCCCTTCCGGGCGCTCTCCGCATCCAGGATGGAGTGTGGCCTGGTTGTCTCTGTGGGCACCATGACCTGGTGTTAGCAGGAAGGAGAGCAGCAGGGCAACCTCCTTTGCACTGCTTGGGCCCAAGCTGGGCCCGACCCTTCCCAAAAGCACAAGCAGAAGATCAGGAATATACGTTCAAAGGGCTCTTAGCTCCCAGTGGCAGATCCAAAAGACCCAAGGGATGAGGACTCCCATCCCTTGCTCCAGAAGATCTCTGGATGCGCACAGAGCAGATTTAGTTGCTCAGAGAGGTCCTCAAATTTCGGTTTCAGGGAAGATTGCTGCCCCTAAACATCTCCCTGGAGCCTGGCAGATGCTCTCAGCCTATGGTAGGGCATCTTCTGGCCACAGATCGGTGCCTCACTTGAGACATCAGGTAGCCTTGCTCAAACCCCCAAAACATGATACACCTGGACGCAACCACTGCACAGTAGGAACCCCTGGTCTCAGCCAATGCTTCCTAGTCAGCTATTGGGCAAAGACATGATGCCAAACCCTGGCAGACCCAACTGAGCGGTGGGGATGGTGTCAATGTGCAGGACTGCAGCTAAGGTTCTGAGCGTGCTTTAAACGACCTAGTCGCATGATGGTGACAAGGTAAGGGGCAAGGTGCTCATCCACCAGCCCCATTTGGGAGCCCCGCAACCCAACCAGCTCATCTGAAAACTCCGCTGGGTCTTGGCCCTGGTGTCGGCGCTTGCCATGTCCCCGCTCCACGTGTACAGAAGAAGCTGCCACCGCTTCCCATCACATCAGCTGAGCCCCATGAGCCTCGCAGGACATTGCAGAGCACCCGCAGGGATAGGCGAGCAAAGCAAACTCTCAGGAGATAACGGTGTGTCCTTCTCCAGGGCAAAAGAGAGAGGCAGTGCCAGATCCCTTGGGATCCAGGCCCTAATGGGGCAGCCCAAAACTCCCTGTCACATTCTAGGGAGTTTTTTCCCTCAAAACAGCCCCGAAAGGAAGGAGCTCATTGGTGGGGAAGGAAGGGTTAAATCGGAGTTGCATTTTCTTTTTCCATATGTTTGTAGGCCTGCAGATTACCCTCAGTCCATAGGTTTGCTGGCGCTGGGCTCGCTGGCTGCCTGCATAGATGGACACGTCCAGGGGCTTTTCTCTTCCTCGGCTGCAGACAGGATTCTGGCCCAGTCATCCGTCTTGGCTGGAGAAATCCCTGCTCAAGTGGAAAAGCTGAGTCTTGGCTATTTTTCCCTATCCAGGCTGTAAAGAGCTCCCTGCAGAGGTGCCGTATGGGCAGCACTGCACATGCAGCCCATGCACGGGATCGTGCCCGTGTCCTCCTGCAGCGCAAACACCTGCAGAAGGTCTGGCCAGGAGTCAGCGGCTGGCAGAGCTGGCATCCCCAATGTGTGAAACTGCCCACCTACCACCTCCCAGCAGTAATATTCTGCTCTGTCAACAACCTCTAGCTGCTTCCCAGGCAGAAGCTACCCAAGGTTAGCACAGCTGAGATAAGGAAACGGTTCTGGCAGGTTTAATGGGTCCTTAGGAACAACAAGACGTGTCCAACGTGTAGCCTCCCATGGGAGACCCCTCTGCACTGATCCTGGGGCTCCCCGTTAAATTTGCAATATAAATTCTGAATTAAACCCACTCTGTTTAACCCCTTATGAGCCCTGAGTGTCTCTCACTGCCAGTATCCCACCCTCTCTTGCCCACCCTCCGTAGTCCGAAATCTGCATTCTTCCCAGGAGCACAAGCTTGTAGGTACAGGCCCTGCCAGCAATTCCCACGGAGCTCCAGGAGCCCTAGGAGGTCCTAAAGGTGTGAGAAGCTCTGGAGAAATATTATGGTGAAGGGCAGCAAATCCAGCAGGATCCAGACAGGAGGATGCCAGGAAGAGGCAAGGCTGAAGCTCAGTTTCAGGCAGCCCTGCCCATAGAGAACATGGGACTAGGAGAAAACAAGAGGCTGCATCTGGTTTCAGATCAAAATCACTTCAGATCAGAATCATGGGAAGAGTCAGGTCTGGACAGGGCTGTAGTGCAAGGTGTGAGGGCTAATGATGTTGTTATTGGAATCAGGAGCACACGTGCAGATGGAGCCTGCTAGGAGAGGATCTTGCCTGCTTGGACTTTGGGTTTTGATCCTACATCCACCATGTGCCCCATCCTGGGAGCTGGGGTTCTTTGCTGTTGACGTGGTGTGTGTTTGGGCAATTATCTTCTTCTTTCTGAGCCTCAGCATGACAGGAAGAGTGACACAGACCCAGCCCCTGACTCACCACCATTCTGCAACACCCCTCATGGGCGAGCACCCTGAAAGAGTTAGGATAACAGGGTTTGGTAACAGCCAGCAACCAGTGACATTGTCCTTTTCCTGTCCTCAGTGACTGACACCAGACCATGGCGCAGCAAAGTCTGCTTGTCCCCAGACCGTGAGAGCAAGCGTGAAAAAGCAGGATGTTCCCAGGAACCTGGGGTTGGCAGCGGTTCATGGCACAGCTAGTTGGTGGAGAAAGAGACGTGCCGTACCATGGGAGTGTGCAAGGAACCCATGAGCAAGTGGGGAATGCTCACACCTCCACGAGGAGCCAACTTTGGGAGGGTGCAGCTGAGAAACGAGAACAAATAGGTGGTTTTTACCTCCTCGCTAGCAGAGCTGATGCTCCAGGTTAAGCCTGAGATGAGCAGAATCCTCCTTGGCTGTGGTGCCAAGGAAGCAACTTTCTACAATAGGAGCAATAGGTCCCACATCTACACTTCCAGGGAGGTGCCATTCCTAGAGGCCCTCAGGCAAATCTTCTACCCCGGAGTCCTTGTGGGGTGACTGAACGATGCCCCTTTGGGTTTCTGCAGGGTGTCCAAAGCAATGACTGAATCTCTTGTATGTAGGGCCAGCGGGCATGGAGCAAGACCCAACTTGGGAAAGGTCCACCATGCCTCAAGAACAGGTCAAACATCTAATGGGGCTCCTATAGGGTTGAGTGTGTTGTGGGGATAATCAGACTGATTACCCAGGGAGAAGGGGAAGTGCAAGGCTGAACGTTCTCCTTGCTGCAGCATGTGCTCTCCTTCAGCCGCAGGCCAAAGGGAGATGCCTGGTGATGGACTCCCATGTGTGTGCTCAACCACAACGGGCAGCCCAGGAGCTGCAGGACCCGCTCCTTCACCTTCCTCTCTCCAAGCATCTCAGGGATGTGTTGAGACCTTTAACAGACACGAGGGTTTCAACATTGTCCTGGGGAGCAAGTACTGTCCATCTCCACTGATGTGAGCTCCTCACTGCCAACAGAGTGTGTGGATTTGGGGAGAAGCTGCCTTACATGCAGTATGGGGATTGATACTGCTTTTACATGGATTCTTGCAGCCCTAAATGGCTGCTTTCTTTTTCCTGTTTCCCCAAATCTCCTTCTCAGATGTTCTGTAAGTCCTGAACAGTCTCAGTTAAACTGAGCAGAGCAAACACAGTGTGTACATGTCTCAGGCTGGTGGTAAATGAGTCCCAAGCTGAAAATAGCCAAAAGGAGATCCCTGACAGTGGGAGACCATCCTGGATCATTCACACATGGGGTTCATCAGGCGATGAGCTCAATGATGAGCACCAGGTGACACCAAGGTGAAGGAGCAAACAAGATGTCTCTTGGGGATGACAGGTCAGCGGGTTCACCGACTCAGGGTGGAGAGTAGGAAATGACAGAGGAGTGAGAAGGAAGCCAAACCTCGTTCTCCCTATGTCAAAAACTTAGTCTGTGCCAGCTAACTCATCCCGTGGTATTAAGGCTGTTGCAATACTGCTGTGTTGGCAGGATAGATCACAGGTGGTTGTTATTTGCTCTGCTAGTGAAAGTTATAAATTGCCTCCACTTTCTTTGGGTGGTGGCTGAAGGCTGGTTATCCTGTGCAGAGCAGAAGCCTATTCTTGGGGCACAGATGGACAGGGAGTGATCTGACACTAGCACACACTGTTGGTGCATTTATTATTCAACTGGAAAGATGAGGAAGGGCGATTCTTGCAGACAGGAATGCTGTTCTCCCTGCCTGGTGAGTGGATTGCAGCCTGGCTGGGGTCTTGGGGACTTCCCTGTCACTACCCTCCAGTGGCAAAACTGGCCGAAGCTCCTGCCCACCCCAGTTGTTTGCCCAGCTCCAAAGTTTGTCCGCTTGCTTTGGTGGGATCCTTTCCCAACAACAAACAGGGAAAATGGTAGTTTTTAAATTAAACTCTGAAAGGAAGGTGGTACCACTGAATGGAGCTTGGTTTTGCTCTGCTTCTGGGAAGATGCTGGTGACCAAGGCTGTCCACCTTCTTAGTGTTATCCACTTCTGGGAAGATGCTGGTGACCAAGGCAGACACAAGCTGTCCACCTTCTTAATGTTATCCGGGGCCATGGAGAAAGGCAGGGTGGAGAAGAACAGCCTGAGAGGTTTCCTTAGGACTGGAGAAAGGCAGGGTGGAGAAGAACAGTCTGCAAGGTTGTCTCAGGAGCCAGGGCATCACTTGAAGAGGCCACAAAGTTTTCCTGCTCATGGAGCAGCACCGTTCCTCAGGGTTTCCTTGTGCTGCAGGAATCCTTGGAAGCCTCAGCCAAAGCCAGTCAGTATCCCAAGGAAAGCACCGTCTCAACAGACAGCAGCTGGAGAGGAAGGGTTGGTTATCTTCTACCCACCAGGAGACGAAGGGGGCACATGTGGGGGACCAAGAAGCCAGTCAGTATCCCAAGGAAAGCACCATCTCAACAGACAGCAGTTGGAGAGGAAGGGTTGGTTATCGTCTACCCTCCAGGAGACAGAAAGGGGCACATGCTGGGGGCCAAGGCCTGGCACTAACCTCATCCGTCGTGGACGTGCTGGGCTCTGGGTAGGCACGGAGCCCATGGAAAAGCTTTCCCTTTGCTCCACAGCCACTGGCAAGGCTCTGTCCTGGGGAGGTGTGTGCGGTGGAGCAATACCAGGAGCTGGAATTACCAGCCCTCCTCCCACTCTGTAATTAAGACAGGCACATGATGAGTTTTGGCAAGGTTTGGGTGCAGCCTGTCTGTGAATTACTTGATGACACCACAGTTCAGGCTCCCCTCCTCTTCCTCTTCGCTTGGAGGGGACCCACATACAGCTGGTGACGCCACAGTTGGACTCCCCTCCTCTTCCTCCTCACCTGGAGTGGATCCACATATAGCAGGGAGCGCTGGGGAGTGTTGGCATTCCCAGCCCTCCCTTCAGGACACTTTGAAAATCGAGCTTGCCATATCTGGAACGATGAAGACCTGGATCCTCCTCGTCGGAGCGGGAATAGCCTTGGGCTGCGTGTCTGGCAGTGAGTAACAGAGTTTTGCTTCATCAGCGAGGTTGAAACAGCTGGTGCATCTGGTGGGGAAGGGGATAATGATGGGTTGAAAGTAGACAGTGCTGAGGGCACTACCTCAAACTGGGACCTCAGAGCCCCTGGAATGACTATTCCCTGGTGAGGCTGGATCCAGCAGAGCTTAGCAGAGAAAAGGTGAGGGATATTTTCATGGTGGAGGGCATCCTCTGACTACAACGGGCTCTGCTGTGGACAGGGTGGTTGCAACTTCCCTTATCCTAGGCTGCATGGTGGGAGATTTTGCCCAGTCATCTCACAGACAACTTGGAGTCAGGGTTGTATATGATTTCAGAGAGATCTGACAAAGACAGGAATGTGTAATTAGAAAGTTGGGACCATCAACCTGCATCAGGAGCAGTGTTGTCAGTAGGTCAAGGGAGGAGATCCTGCCCCTCTATTCAGCTTTGGTGGGGCCGCATCTGGAGCATTGGGAACAGTTCTGGGCTCCCCAGGACAAGAGGGATGTGGAGCTTCTGGAGAGGGTCCACTGTAGAGCAATGAAGATGATTAAGCAACTCGAACATCTATCTTAGGAGGAAAGACTAAGCGAGCTGGGCCTGTTTAGTGTGGAGCAGAGAAGGCTGAGAGGGGATCTGATCAACATGAGCAAATCCTGAGGGGAGAGTGTAGGGAGGATGCGGCCAAGCTCTTCTCAGTGGTGGCCAGTGACAGGAGAGGGGATAATGGGTGTGAATTAAAACACAGGAAGTTCCATGTCCATGTGAGGAAGAACTTCTTTGGTGTGAGGGTGCCAGAGCCCTGGCACAGGCTGCCCAGAGAGGCTGTGGAGTCTCCTTCTCTGGAGATCTTCAATCCCACCTGGATGCCACCCTGTGCCCCTGCTCTGGGTGTCCCTGCTGGAGCAGGGGTTGGACTAGGTGATCTCTAGAGGTCCCTTCCAACCTCAACCATTCTGGGATTCTGTGAATGGCTCTTTTGTTGAAAGTTAATTTGTCCTTCAGGTGAGTCCTCTTAGAGGTAAAGCTGATTTCTTTGGTTTGTGTCTGTGCAGTGCACAACACAGTGGTGTCTCGTGTCAGGCTGGGACTTGTGGATGCTATTCTAACACAAACCATAGCTCATTTCCATGTATAAAGCAAGTCTGACAGCTTCTGGGAAGGCTTTGTCACATCTCCGAAACTGCCTCACACCTCAGCGACTGGAACCATTCAGGATATGGTCCACATTTCCACATTCAAAATGTCTGGCAGAAATGAAAATGAGTTTGTTCTTGTCCAAAAGCTCTTTTCAAGGAGGGATGGATTTGGCTGAAGAAGGGTCTCATTTCTGCTGGGAAAAGGCCTTGGAGGGTAGAATGCCTGGCTCTGGTCAGGGAACAAGTGATCGGTCAGAGGACAGGGTAGGAGGATGATCTTAGCTGCCACCATCCAAATTCACCCCTGGCTCCAGGGCAGCAGCTTTGCATACAAATAAGTTCAGGTGCACACAGTTGCTGTCCGTGTTGGTCGCGTCCTTCTGCTCTGGCCACCATCCTCATCACTGCCAGCTCTTCCATCAGCTCTACCCTTCCAAAAGCTCCAGCATCTCCTCTAATTTAACCATGGAGGGTGACAGAGAGAAGCAGATAACTGCTCTTCAGCTGTCTTGCCATGAGTAGGTTCATGTCCAAAAGGCTGACTGTGCAACAGTGGAGCAAGAGCCCACCATTTGTCCCCCATGCCCTGCTTATTGTCCCCATGCAGGGAGAAGACTTGTCACCTTGCTGCTCTCTTATTGCCCTAGAGACCAGGCAGGAAATGGGTCGGTGCTGAGCTTGCTCCTCCAGTGATTCTGCAAGACTCCCAGTGCAGACTGAGTCATTCCCAACCCCATAAGGTTGCTTCGTTGGGACTTGCTCTGGTAACATGTGCCCCAGGACCAGGAACCTCTCAGCAGTGACTTGTGTGTTAGCAGTTCCTGCCTTGCATAATCCCTATGGGACTGCTGCTGGAAAACAAGCCTGGATACATGATTCAGAATGAGCTGTGATGTCTGTTTTGGAAGCAAATGGGATACAATCTACAATTGTAGGGATAGGGATTCTAGATGTCAACCCCATCAAAGCTCCAGGTCTCATTGTTCTGCTCCACGGCCTCTGACAAGGCCAGGGTAGATCCTAGAGGTTCTACCCCAAGGATTCTGCAACTCTAAAACCCACAATAATTCAGGTAAAGAAGAAGGTGCAGAACTAGCAGCACAGGTATAGAGAGAAACCACTGAAGTATGACACTTGAAGATCTGACCCCTGCTCTTCTCAGCTGCTGTATCAGGATTTGCCCTCTGGGCATGTTTTGGCTGCTGGAGTTAAAGGAAGACACCTGGGAATTGTTGCTCCCCAGATGGCTTTTAAGATGTTGCTTGATTGCAGGTTTGCTAGAAAACGCAACACCTTCTCCTCCAGCGACTGCTTTACAGGTAGCTTATTTGAGACACAGCTTCCCAGCACGTCCTCAGAAACGATTAGCTTCCTGGTTGGAGCAAAAGGATACCAGAAAGGCCATTCCCAGGTTACCTCATGTCTCGTTCCTTGCATCAGAAATTGCTTTGGAACCTAAATTAATTGATGGGTAGCAGGGAAGCAAAGGCACTTTCCTAAGCGCACACTTCTGGCTGTCTCTTGATCCACTGCAGTCCCTCTTTGCCTGACAGTAGGTGTCCATCATCCTTCTGAGACTTGGTACTTGCATTATTCAAAGCACAGCTTGAGTGGCTGCATTTTTTTTAACTTTGCCCCATGTGCAATAAATCACACACTGGATGACACATTTATCATAGAAATAACTCATGAAAGAGGTCCCAGTTCTCCCAGGATTGCAGAAAGACTGACAGTTGGTTTGCAAATAAGGGTGTTTGGAATGTGGCAGTTCTCCTCTGACCCTGTGACTGCTGGGCCCTGGGGGTGACTGTGGGGACTCCTGTTCATGCCAAGCCTGGCATTTAAAGGGTGGTGAGTAAAGAATGTGTTTCCTTGTGTAAAGTGGCCTGTGAAGGTCTGTCACATAGTGGATATTTGTGGCTGAAGATGAGACCCACATGGATGTGTGGTCCAAGGAGCGCTGTGAGGATTCACCTGCTGCCCACCAAAATGCCACCCCCAAATGCTGACAAAGTTCAGCCAGAGCCAAGGTATCCCAGATAGACCCAAGGTAGGAGCTTGGTCCTTGTGTCTCCCCCGGGAAGGGATCAAAGAGTCAGTGATGCCTGGTCACCACCCAAGCACAGGCAGGACTGAGTGGGATGAGAACAGGACTGAGTGGGGTGAGGTTGAACTCCAGAGCAGGAGATGATCCCTGAGCATCCCCACTCATCTGTGGGTCTCTGCTGACCACCAGACCTGCAGTGAGAGCTTCCGCTAGCTGTGATACCCCAACTCACATGGGGATGGTGGTGTTGATGCTGGTTGGGCACAGGAGGCAGTTGGAAACCCCAGAAAGTTCATCCCACCTGAGCTCCTGTACACCCTGCTCCAAGGTCTTGGGTCCTGGCTGACCTGGAGCGTGTTGTCTCAGTCGCAGACACCTCTTGTAGGACCTTGGTCACAACTGTTCCCTGCTTCATGCTCTGAGGCAGGACCCAGACCTGCTGGGGCAGATTGGGCAGTGACTGCTTGAGGAAGAGAAGCTCCCAGGTCCCCAGCTCGACAAGGCAGGGCTGTTGCTCCATGCTGCAGACCACAGCGCTGTTTTTCTGTCCCCAAGATCTGTACACAGCCCCTGACTCCTGCCAGGGGCGCTGCGAGGAGCCCTACAACGGGGAGGATGAGTGCCACTGCAACGCCGAGTGCGAGAGGTACCGCAGCTGCTGCGAGGACTACTATATCTACTGCAGCCCAGGTGAGCATCTCCATGGGGGATGCTCTACAAGGGGTCATGCTTGCCCACGCCACTGTGCATACGTACACACATGTATATCCACCTATGTTGTCACGTATATGCGTGCACACATAAAACTACATGGGCTACTGCGCACGGGTGGGTGCACAAACATACCTGGACAGGTAAATGTGGCCTGTGATGACTCCTAAAAAACAGCCTGGACTCCCACATGTGGCTGTCCAGCAGCCCCTTCCGCACATGATGCTTCTATCACCAGGAGCTTATTTTCTGTCTTTTCTCTGAATCCGTATAGGTGGAGAATGGGCCGAAGGGGCAGAGCATGCACGCAGAAATGGTGAGTCTCTTGTCTTTCTGATCGAGGGTGATAAATAACCCACATTTCACCCTGCCTGCCTCCGGGCTGTTCATTCCTCTGTGAACCGCATCCCGTCTGGATCGATAGCATCTGGTTGTCACACATCTGTTCCTGGCTATGAGCACACCCGTATCGCTCCGTTTCCATTCACTCAAAGCCACCGTGTGTCAAAGCCACGCAGTGTAGCAAGAGCCCAAGCGCGACTTGCCAGGTTGCTGGTAGCACCATCTCATCGCACCAGGCCCAGTGGCGATGCAGCCTTCCGAGGCAGAAATGAACTGGCATTGGCATCCCCTGGTCCCTGGGCATCTAAGACATCCAAAATTGGGAGGTGGCTAATCCCTACACACCTATTCCAGGGAATATTGTCATGTGTGGAAGATGGGGATGATATTGCCTGTGTCACCCCAGCTTCTTCTGGAGGAATCCCACAGTTGTTGGCCCTATGGGCAGCCCCCAGGTCCTGACAGGTAGACTGCAATCCCTGCAGCTCTGCTCGTGGCTACCAGGACACTCAGCACAGTCAACCCCAAGCTCCAGGAGGGCTTGGAAATCCATCAGGACTGCACGTGTCCTGGCTCAGCTCCTGGTCCTCACAGCCAAAATGCCATGGCCAAACCCAACCCCAGGCTCTGCTGGGAGGTTGGGTGGTGCCTGCTGTAGTCCCCAGCCCTCTGGTCTCAGGTTGCCACCAGTCCCTGCATCCCTTAAGCCTCCTGTGTGTCAACTTGAGTGCTCGGGTCTCATGTCCTGACACTCTGCCTCACTGGCACCTTGCTGAGGTCCTTCAGAGTGGCTGCGACTTCATTTCTCCCTCATTCATCCCTCATTTCCCCTTGGCTGGAAGGGGCTCAGCCCTCCTGCCCGCTCACACCGTCCCTCTGCCTCTCCCCACAGAAGGTTTCTCCAGCAGCCACGATGCCATCACGGATGAGGACCTCCTGCACATCTCGGAGCAGCTTTACAAGGCGGATCACAACAAAGCCCAGCCAACGGACATCATCCTTAACCCGCAGCACCAGGTTTCGCCAGACCAGACAGGAGACCAGGAAGACCATTCCCCCGAGCCGTGAGTGTGATGGGCATTAGCGTTGGCACAGGCATCCTTGCAAGGTGCTTCTGAGCAAGGAGGCAGGATGGCAGAGACCACTGCAGCCACTCAGGTGCCAGGGTTGGTTTCCAAAAGGAACCTTCCCTCCTCCACTGGCTACAGGGTGCCCTCTCTCCCAGGCTCTACCAATATGTCAATGAGAAGCTCTTCTCCAAGCCGACCTATGCTAGCTTCATTAAACTGCTGGACAATTACCAGAGGGCAACGGGCAGGGAGGAGGATGTCACAGCAGAAGAGCTGAAGGAGCAGGACAACTTCCTCAAGGAGGTGATGAAAACTGAGCTCATGAAGAAGCTCTTCACTTTCCTCCACAAAAAAAGTGAGTGCGGAGCAAGCTGGAAGGAGTGGACCATCAGTAGGACAAGGGGTTGGCTAGTCACCAGCATCCCTGAGTAGCCACTGCTCTGCCCCAGCTCTGCAGCAGGCCAATATCCCCTGGTGAGGATTGCTCTCCCTGCAGTGCTTAGGAGACTCCTCACCTCACAACCCCAGAGATGCTCTCTGCAGGGAAGTCACATAAGTCCCCAAAACGTGTCCCTGGAGCTGGGACACGACATGGGAGGATGCAGGGCACAGCGGCCGGTTTTCCAGGGCTGCCCACAGACGTGGCTGATTGAACAGGGCAGCACGGAATTGAGTCCACAGGAGAGGACCTGGCTGGGATAAGGGCTAGCGGGTAGAGCCTTCGCCTCCCCAAGAGCTCCCATTTGGAGCAACGACCCAGCTCCCCTCTCCTTGCCTCGTGGCTCTTCACCCTGCTTTTTCTCCAGACCGCTACGACTCTGAGCAGGAGTTCGTTGCTGATTTGAAGGAGATGTGGTTCGGCCTCTACTCCAGAGGCAACGGCGAGCAGGACTCCAGCGGCTTTGAGCACGTCTTCTCAGGTAGAGCCCAAGGCCGAGTGCCTCCCGATGGGACGGGAAGAACATGGCAGCTCCAGGCTGTGGAGATGCATCTCCCGGGGATGGACAGACCCCAACTGGGTGCCTTGCTCTGTGCTTGGGTGGACTGGAGAGCTGTTGATCAGCAGGGACCAGACTGAGCACAAGCACTGGGTCTGGGGGGATGTGGCAGCCCCTTCTGAGCATACCCGGGTTTGGGAAGGGTGGAGGGAGGTATCCAGGGTCTCTTTCACATCAGCACATGGGGATGGAGAGCCCCAGGCTCCTCTCATGGTCTCATTTGTCTTCAGGGGAAGTGAAAAAAGGGAAAGTGTCTGGATTTCACAACTGGATTCGCTTCTACCTTCTCGAAAAGCAGGGCCTCGTTGACTACTTCAGCTACAGCTATAATGGGCCGGTAAGTGCCCCCACTGGGCTACCCAGCCAGCGGCGCTGTGTAAGACACCAACCAGCTCAGCTGGTCCAGGCAGAGCTGATTGTCACTGAGTCCCAGCGCTGTCTGACAACCCATCAGACCAGCTAAATGTGTTACCGACCTATTTACCTGAGGCTGGATGTCCTTGGAGAAGATATTAGGATGCTGTACTTCAGATGAGCTTTGCTTGACTTCTCTGCTCTGACCCAGCCCGAGCCAAGCAGACCAAGGAGCTGATCCTGATTCCTCTTTCTCCCATTCTCTAGTGGAACACCTATCCCGATGTGCTGGGGATGCAGTTCAACTGGGATGGCTTTTACAAGGAGGTGGGCTCCGCGTTCATCGGCTCCAGCCCGGAGTTTGAGTTTGGCCTCTATTCTCTGTGCTTCATCGCTCGGCCTGGAAGGGCGTAAGTACCAAACCCTTCTGGTCCATCCCTGCGTGTCCCTTGGCCAATTCCCCATCCAAGGATCCCACAGCGTGTCTGGAGGAGCCCAGGGACTAGGACTTTGCTCCTGGTCTCTGTATGCTGAACTCAGCACAGCCTCTTTGGGCACAGTGCAATGGCTTGACATGGGGATTGCATATGGGGAGGACCAGGGAAGCTGAGAGCAGGCCAGCAAGTTGGAGGATGCAACTAGGGTTGAGGAGATGGAGAAGACTGCAGCATGCGCTGTGTCCCCACAGATGCCACCTGAGCCTGGGTGGCCACCGCCTGAGCATCCAGACCTACACCTGGACCAAGTCCACGTATGGAAACGGCAGGAATTACATCGCCACTGCCTACGTGATCTCGCCCTGAGGCTGGGAGGAAGTGGGGTGGCTGCAGCCACACGGTGTCCCACTGCTTGGGGACATGGGGCACCATGGCCGTGGCCCCAGCAGGACCGGTCATGCCGTGGGATGCAGATGACCACGCAGCAGGACCTGGTGCGTGTGAGGCACCGGAGGGAGCTGGCCAGGACAGCAGTGGTGGCCGTGGCCAGGACACAGCGGAGGGAGGGAGGCAACGGTCCCAGCGCCTCTCATTGCCACCCAGCATTGCATTCCCCAGCCACAGCAGAAGAGCGGAGAGAACTGAGGGACTTCTGATGGAAAGCAGCACTCCTATGCTAAATAAATATCAATCCTGTAGGGAGATGTATTCTCTTGCTAGATCTTAAAGCCACTGCTCATCTCTGCCCCCTGCTATATGCACTACCAAGGCAAAAAGCCCCCTTTGGTGCCATGATTAGGATGAAAACAAGCGCCAGCTTTGCCCAGTCCCTGCCCCAGAGCAGCAGGGCTGCCCGGCCGGTCCCGCAGCCGCAAGGTGGTGCTTGCAGCTCACGGCAGCAGCGGGAGCGCGGCCGGACGGGCTCCGCGCTTGTGGCCTTGCTGCTCAGAGCCCACTGCCAGCCCAGGCTCCAGCAGCCCCTTCCTCACCCAGAGCCCCCCTTGACCCCACGTGCCCCAAAGGGCTGCACTGCCTGCACACGCGTGTGCCAGGATGGGGGTTTGTGGGGAAGAGCACCTTGTTCTGAAATATTTTACCCCATGCACAAATCTATGCATGTATGAACAATTGCACACGTGTATACGCATGCATGGCACACACACAAGCGTGCACACACTATTTGCACGCGCTCGCGTGTATACGCATGCATGGCACACACACTATTTGCACGTGCTCACATGCTTGCATGCTCACGCATGCCCCCACATGGGACATGCATGCACACATACATACATACATGTTCCCTTAAGAGCACTTGCATGTACACACACAGATTGGGACGGCTCCTTTCCACCAGCAGTGAGAGCAGCTCTCAACACTCCCCATGTCCCTTTTCCCCCATGCAGTGACACCTGCTCCCACACCCCATAACAATCCAAACGCATCCCAGCACCCCTAAACCATATCTGAAAGGGAAAAGGCATGCAGAGAAATCCCTGTGCGGACTTCTGTCCTGCCTACTCCTTCCATGCAGACTGTTCCATCACTAGGCAGTCGGCTCTGTTTGGGGAAGGTGGTAGCTGAGAGCACCCAGGACCGTGTCATGTGTCACAGCAAGGAGGACGCTGGAGAGACAAGGATGCAGGCAGGGCAAAGACATCTCCTACACAAGGGTCAGTGCTGTCACCGGTGCCACTCAGCCCTCCAGGATGGCACACGAGACCTGTGTCCTCCCATCTCCCTTCACCCCTGCGCCCAACTGCTCTGCAAGCTCCTGGGGTCTCAGCTCCAAGCCCTGAGGAGCTGCTAATGGGCCCTTCCCCAAGGAATGTCCCCGCTCAGGGGAGCTGGCAGAGCTGCTGGGTTCCAAGTCTCTATCCCAATGGCAGCACCTCCCCAGGGACCATCACAAGGAAATTAGGGGCTGCCGCGGATGCCTCCTCCATCCCAGCCCAGCTGTGCTCTCTCCAGGGGCCCCCAGGCCTCCCAGGTGTCCCCATCCCCAGTGCTGGAACTGCTCCGGGCTCCAGGTGCTTTCTTAGCAAGGGGGACCCAACAGGCACAGGGGGACAAATCCAGAGGCCCAGCAGGCAGCAGGAAGGAGAGGCAGAGGCCAAGAGGATGGCATATAATAGTAACTTAATAATAATACAGATAATAATGACTCCTTACCATAATTTCCCATATCAGAGAGGATGGATGACAGAGAAGGGACAAACATTGCCTAATCTTTGCTCCAGGACAGCTTGGCCAAAGGCAGTGGCCTAGCCAGGATGGCCACCACCATAACTGTATTAAATACCTTTCTCTAGGCTGTATCCCCTCAGAACCATCAGATTCCCTGGAAAAAGGTGCTTCGGAGAGGACCAGAGCTCCTCATCTGTCCCAGCTCCCTCAGGAGACAAGAATCCCATTGCACACAAGGACTCCCTGGTGCTCAGCACCCCGGATTGGGACCCTGGGCTCT
>NW_010586457.1:0-14082 GCF_000705375.1 Tinamus guttatus | reverse complement strand
CTCCCCCACGGCCCCGGCTCCTCCCACGGGGGGAGGTGGCCGAGCCCGGCTCCTCCCGCCACCCCCCCGGGACCCCCCTTGTTCCCCCCGGCCCCACGGGGACATCCACGGGGGACATTGGCAGGGGACACCCTGGGGGCAGCGGGTGGCACAGATGGGCACTCCTGCATCCTCAGATGCCGAGGGGACATCCCTGGACAAGCCCTGGCAGAGCAGCCCCATCCATGTGTCCGCTCAACACCCCAGGATGGGCATCCGCAGACATTCCCTGGATAGGTACCTTAGACAGCATCCTTGGCCAAGGATGATGTGACAGCGACACAGGGCTGCCAGGTCCCCCCCATGTCCCCGCTTTGGCTCTCAGTGGCCATGAGGGTCCCAATTCCAGCATTGCCACCCACGATCCCATAGGGTTGCCCTGGGGGGGTCTGTGTTCACCCGTGCCATGCTTGGAGAAGGTTTCCTGGACATCTCTGCATGGCCAGAGCTCTGTGCATCGCTCTGAGAATTGGCACCATCACCGCACTGCTGATCACAGGCCAGGAGAGAAGAAAATAGCACAGATGCTTAATGCGCAGACCCTGAATTGAACCATTTCGGATAGAATTGATCCACTCGGGATAGCCAGATAGATCCTAAACCTGACTGTGCTCTGTGAAGTCTGCAGTGAGCAGAAAGGCTGCAAAGAGCCTGGGCTAAGTCCTGGATGACTCCAACAGAGCCACTTGGGTGCAGGGACAGCATTTTTTACCCATTTGTAATGAGCGTGAGGGGGGCATAATTAGTCTCTGGTAAGGCCAGAAGGGGCCCATCTGAGTCCTTTGCTAATCAGACAAGAGAACGGCTCCAGATCTCCTTCCTCCAGCCCAAAAACTCCTGTCCTGTAAAAAAAAAAAAAAAAAGAGGGGGAGGCACCGAGGCTGGGGAAGGGATTGGAATGGGTCCCCCCTCCACAGCACCAGGGACCCAGGGGTGGCAGAGGGACATGGTGGCACCCAGCAGTCCCTGCAAGGACTATTGCCCTTGCATTTAGCATCACTCCTTGGGAGACTCCCTGCATCCGCAGAGGACCCTTCACATTAATTTAGAGCGCTTGCAATCATGTCTTTGGCAGCCTGGGATTACAGGGAATACTAATTAATTCATTAGTGGATTCATGGCTTACTTCCCACCGCTAGGCTGGGCCGGGCACGGGGGAACAGATTGCAGCCAATAAATCTGCCTGTTGCTGCTCTGCCCCGCTCCATATCGAGCCCGTCCCTTGCGTGACAGATGGCTGAGCTCTTGCTCGTCCCTCCCCATGCCCGGCAGGCAGAGCGGAGCCCAGCTGGACCCGCAGCCCCATGCAATATAAATGATAATGCCCGGTGTGCTCGGCTCAGCTGGTGTCCCCTCCAGCCCTAAAACGGGTCAGGCTTCCCTCGCCCCGCGGGACATTCCCGGCGCTCCGCGGAGCGCCGGGAATGTCCCGCGGGGCGAGGGAAGCCTGACCCGTTTTAGGGCTGGAGGGGACACCAGCTGAGCCGAGCACACCGGGCATTATCATTTATATTGCATGGGGCTGCGGGTCCAGCTGGGCTCCGCTCTGCCTGCCGGGCATGGGGAGGGACGAGCAAGAGCTCAATGGGTCCGAACATCCCTGTCCTGGCCCATTTGGGTGAGGGCTGGTGACTCCTGAACCCAGTGCCTACCCCAAGGGTTTTTCTATCCCTGCCGTGTGTCCTTATTTTGTACCCTCCCTCCTTGCCTCCTTACTGCACATCCCTCTCATCCCAGGGGTTCTTCTTATCCTGCTCCACATGTCCTGTCAATGGCAGGGTCTGAGTTTTTGCAGCACTTTTTTGAGGGGACATTGGTCCTATCAAAGCAGGGGAGGAAAGAGGGGCTTGCAGGCAATGCCTGGCTCCTCTGGGCCAGCACAGGCATCCAGGGAAGCATCCCAGCAGTGATGGAGCATGCCAAATTCAGGAATGATGGTGGGTTAGAGCAGGGACGTTGCAGAGGAGACATCTGAGGTGTGGAGATATCTCCAGTGAGGCCCCCAGGCAGGTTTGGGCCAAAAAGAAGCCCCAAAATCCAGAGGGAAAAAAGACTGAGGAGTAGGAGCCAGAACATTAAGCAGGGACAGCATCAGATCAAAAAACCTGGGGTCTGCTGTGACATTCGTTTTCCCTGCTACTACTGACCTGGAGATGAGGTGGCAGGTCCTGGAGCCTGTCTACATCACCCAGTGGATCCATCCAAGCTGGCCCTCATGTTCTGGCTGTGTCCTGATGCTCTGCAAGGAAACCTCCCATGAAAGGGTCTCCTTCTCAGGTGCTCCCCATCTTTTTGATGTGACCAGAGCAAATAAGCAGCACCTGTGGAGGGGCGGACCCGGGGCATGTGGGCAGGTGTGGAGCAGATCCTTCCTACAAAAGTTGCTGGAAGTTGAGGTTTGGGATGGGAATGAGGGAGCAATCCTGGGATTGGATCAGATCCTGCTTGTTTGGTACTGGTATCAGCTCTTCTGGCTCTTGGCACATCCGCTTGTTTGGGAAGCTCCCCATTGAAGCTTCGCTTGGAGGCTCTCTGAGTGCCAGAGAGGGTACAAAGCCACCATCCAGGGGAAAAACACGCGCGTACAACAGGAAAATTTGGGAGTGTGCTCCATGAGCACGCTCAGCTCACACATAACGCACCCGCTTTCAGCGGCTCCCACCCCACCGTTTCTCCCTTTCCACTAATCTGATTGCCAGAGCTGTGTTTTGGATGGGCCACGGGCTGAAAGGGAAGGTAATTGCCAGAGTAAATATTGTGAAAGCCAATTGCAGCCCCAGCCCCTGCTGCCCACCGCCCCCAGCGCCCGGGACGGAATTCCTGGGCCTGTGCGGAAACGCAATTACCGCGTATTAACGGGGTCTAATTTAATCCCGGCAGCTGCGCCGAGGCCGGCTGATTTGCATGACACTGGGGAATGCAATTAAAGAGAAATCAGGGCTGGGGGGCCTGGCCGGGCTGCGGCCGCCGCTCGCTGACCCGTGTTTGTCAATTTGAGTGATGGTGGCACCGAGGAGCCGCTCTGCATCACAAAAGGTGCCTCTCTCCACGGACCGGACTGGGGTCTCTCAAGCCCCGAATGCAGCATTTTGTGGCCCGGGTCCACGAGGGCTGCGGCCACGTCTCATTTTCCAGTTTCTATATTTCCCCCTTCCCTGTTACTGCCAGTCCTGGAGGGGAAGGGACAACGCGTGGCACTTTGGGCTCTCCAGGGAAGTGCCCTCCTGGGGCCGGGTAGCTCTCCACAACATCCCTGTGGCGTGTAGGGTGCCCTGTGCCCTCCAAAGCCCCATGGACATGGGGCAGGAGAGGACGGGAAAGTCTCATCCCTGGTTTCTTGGCCACCCGGATCCACTGCAGGCCAGAGCCAGAGAAATGAGGAGCATCCCAGGCAGCCTGGAGACCCAGATGGGTGACCCAGAGCTGTCCCCCCGTGTGGCACCCAGGGCATCCTGACATTATTGGCCCATTCCAGTGCTCAGGAAACATTCATTCCCGAGTCGTCACAGGACTCCCTGCACTGGATCTGCCTCAGTTTCCCCAGCCAATCCCAGGGCTACCCTCAAAGCAGAAGGCAGATGCAGGATGCTCGTGGGCTGATGGGCTCCATGATGCACAGAGGGGCTCAAGCGCCCAAGCCTGACCCACAGCCGGGGGGCTGAGGGGCCAACCCTGCTGTTCCAAACCCCAAATTCAGCTCGGAAGCCTGGCCCTGCCTTCCCCGGCCAGCACATTTGCTCTCTCAGCTCTTGGCTGCCTCATGGCACAGCTGGGAAAGTCCAGATTTGCTCCTCGTTGCCTCAGGCCCCGTGGAGCTGGCAGGGGAACCCGGGCATCCTGCTCCACTGAGCGCTCTGTGACCAGGGACACGGGCCAGCAGGGCTGGGGACAGCCAGGGCATGGACACCATCCAGGGGAGACACCTCTGACACACACAGGGGACAGAGAGGGACCCCCCAGACATGTCCCTGCCCCACCTGACACAACAGCAGTGCAGGTGAGGCCAAACCATCCCCAGAGATCCATCGGGACCTCGTTGCTGGAGCTCTCCGAAAAGGAAGGGGTGGCAGAGTGCCAGGCATTTTGTCCAGGAGAAGGTTTAAGAGTATGAGGTCCTTTCCCTTAGCAATTCTGGGGACTGACAGCAGAAAACCGTGAAGACTTAGCCCTTATTGGCACTGAGGAGAGGATCTTTCCCCATTGGCACGGAGGGTGGTACCTGCCCTCCATCACTCCATTACCATTAATCCATAGGTGGAATGTCCTGGCAGGAGACCCTTTGCAACAACCTCAGCTTGCTCCTGGATGTGGAGAAGCAGGATCCATCCCTAAAACCCCCTTCCCATTCCCCGGTTGGGTGTGCATGTGTCAGGCATCCCATGAGGGATCCGGATGCTCAGAACAGCCCTGGCCCTGTGAATCTCCTGGTGCTTCACCCTGGTCTCATTCTGCACATTCCCAATACAGAGCTCCATCCAAACGTGGGTCCAGACCAAACAGGGTGGGTGTCATCGCCCTGTCCCTCGGTCGGATGCTGCAGGTCTGGGATGAGCAGTTGGCGTGGCGTCCCCGGCCGCCGCGCGCCGCTTTGCATCTCAATGAATGCTCCGAAGTTGCCGTAATTCGATTGAGGGGACGCAGGGCCCTCGTGAGCTCAGACAACATCTGCTCGCGGGCCGGCACTCCCGGAGGGGGGACACACGGTGTCCCCACACATGCAATGAGGACCGGGGGTCTCCTCGCCCCTGCGAGCGCTCTAGCCCCTCTCCTCCGCTGCATCCACCATTTCGGTGCGGTGGATCTGCTGGCTCTGCAGATGCTCTCCAGAATGTGACAAATGTCCCAGGACAGGGCTCCCAGCCACGGGTCCCAGCTCATGGGATCCGTTTGTGTGAGTTGCTGTATATGCCAGGGAAAGTTGATATGGGAAGATGTTCCTGAAGTCACCTCCAAGTCCACTGGCTGCAGATTCAGATTCAAAAGGCAGGAGAGTCCCAGCTCACCTGCACCCACCTGCTGCCTGCGAAAACAGAAGCTCTTGCAACCCCTTGGTGGAGGTCCAAGGGGTCCTCAACCCCATGGCTGGGCTCGGGGCTTTCCACCCTTCTCCCATTCACATCACAAGCTGAAGCCACCCCAGGGCCTGATGGTGACAAGTGGCAGCTACTGGGGAAAGGGGGCTGGGGGAGCACACAGAGATACCCCCCTCACTGCAAGTGAGGGGAATCGTCATCACCTCCTCAATCTCCTTCTTGCCCGTACGATGCTCAGGGAGGAGAAGGGTGTCCAGTCGCTCTGCTAAGCACCATAATTTCCATCGCAGCGCGTGTTCTCATATAACCATTACAGAGCAGCCCCAGACAGGCCTGGGCATTGCCCTGGCGCTCAGCAGCTCCCAGAGGGACCCCCCGGCTGCCACAGGCCCCCCGCTGCCACAGGCCGTTCTGGGTCACCGCGGCGGCGACGGCGCGCGCAGCCCTGGCGCCGCGGAGTCACCCCTCCGCGTCCCCGGGGAGCATCACGAGGCCGGCGCTTTGGGCAAGCCCTGGGCATTGCTCTGGCTGCAGGAAGAGCAAAGATGCTCCACAGCGCGAGGAGAGATGCAGGAAGCGGAGGGCTGGGATGCAGCCCTGGGATACGCAGCCAGGCGCAGGGATGTGAATCCGGGCGGGAGACGGTCGCACTCTGGATGCGCATCCCCAGGGTTGCGCGCCGGTTGCGCATCCCCGGGTGGGAGCTGACATCTGCTGGCGAGAGAACTCAACAGCTTCCCGAGCCAGGAGGATGCTCCGCATCCTGCTCCACCGCCCATTCCATGCCCAGAGCCAGGGTATGGTACAAACCTGGGAAAAACAAGAGCTAACGCGCCTGGCTCCTAAAGTGCTGCACAGTCCAGGCTGGGGGTCCAGGGCATGAGAAACAGAAGGGACTTGAGCCCAACATTGCTCTGGGGACCGGTGCACGGGGTCAGCTCAGGCCAGGCGAGGCCCACATGTCTGAGCAGACAACCAGGACCTTCTTAGGAGCCATCCCGGCAGCCAGAAACATCGTCCGAGGCCATTTCTGGCCCTTTATGCCACCAGGGTGGGAATAAAAGCGGCCAGCGCAGGCATCAGCAACGATCCTGCAAAGCGGTCCAGCTCCCTTGGGATCCGCACCAGATTCATCTTGCCAGGAGCCTACCCCAAAGGGGTGGCAGGAGTTTGTCACATCGCCCCGTGTCCCAGCTGGCCCCAGTGAGCCCAGGTGGGCTGGCAATGGCCAAGAGAGCACAGCCTACTATCCTGGACCCCAAATCCCCGGTCCTGGCCGGGGTTTGGAAGGGGAGAAGCAGGAGGTTGACTTGGCACACGCCGTAACGCGGCTGTCTGGCCGGCGACCACGGGCCCCAGATGTTGAGCTGCGGGCACGGCTTTGCTGGGAGCCACGGGGTCTGCCCGCTTGGCAACCTCCTCACGCAGCTGCCTCAGCATCTCCTCTGGCTTCGCAGCAGGGGCTGCCATCCCCGGAGCATCCCTGGACCATCCCCTGGGAACGGCCGCGGCTCCGGGCAGAGAGGAGCTGCACAGCACCTGGTCCAGCTGGCCCGGGCCCAGTCACCGGCCAGGCGGAAATATTTCCCGGCCCTCCAATTAGGACCGCGTGGCTTCGGATGAAAGCAGGAACAACGAGCCCAGGCATCTCCACGAGCACCTGGATCCAGGATCCCTGCCGTGTCCTGCACAGCTCAGAGGAGCAGCGGTGATTTTTGCAAACTTGGAGGATGCAGGAAAAGCAAAGGAGGGAGACGTTCGCCACGATTAGAGCAGAGCATCTCTGCCCACATGTAGATGGTCTGGCCTTCCCGAAGCAAAAGCCTTGCTCTTTGCAGGGAGCATGGATTTTCTGAGAATTTATGAGTAAATCCATTAATTAGTTTATGAGCTAAAATTAATTAGAAATGGATCCTCCAAGGACTGCTGCTCCGTGTCGGATCGTTAGGCCCGACTGACAGTAATAGCAGTAAATTGAGTTAACTGAAATAATCATGGTGTCATCTCCCAGCCAGCTGGGTCAGCTCCAGGCTCAGCAAAAGCCACAGAGGAGTTTCAGATTCCTCCCCGTTTTCCTCAGGCCGTGTCCACGTGCAGTCCAAGCTTGTGGCCATAACCGTGACCATGCATGGAGATGACCACCAAAGCTGACACGATGGCTTGGATGGCTCCTGCACAGCTCTGGGCCTGACATCCAGCCTCTACTCCATGCTCTTGGTAATGCAGAAGGAGATGGGATCCAGCCTCGCTAACTCATGCTGGTCCCTGGTCATCTTCTCTGCCACTACTAAGTCCACGTGGTTGTCTGTTTCTACCTCAATTTTTATGTAGTTCCCATGACTAAGGCCCTGATTCTTGCTGACTGGACTCATCATGGTTTGAGAACCATTTGCAGGTCTGCTCCATCCCTCTTGGAGGACCAGAGCAAGAGAAGATGTGCCGGGTCACTCCGCCTTCATCTGGTCTCATCTTCCTGAAGCTTGGAATGTCTGAGATCCAAAGATCCTCTGCTAGCCATGCCCTGGGGCTCTGCCATTGCTGGACTATGTCCATGCAATCTCATTGCTTGGAAAGCCTCATTCTCCTGCAATGTTTGGATTGCTGGGGGTGCTCAGATCGTGCTGGCCCTGAGTTTAACTCAATACTAAAATACAAAGACTGCTACACAGAGGACTGGCAGCTAGAGCACCTGCCTTAGAGGTAGAGATGTGGCTTCAAGAGTCTACCAGGATGGTGGTTGTCGCTCATCTCCAGTGATCCTCACATGTCAACCTACGGACTCGGATACTAGGGAAGGACCTTGCAGTATTCCAGGGCCTCCAATTTACAGGCTGCAACATCCATCCAGGAACAACAGACAACAGATTTTGCTGTCTGCCTCTTTCTAGGAGCATGCCAGATGGCCCATGCCACCAGCAGGGCCTACTTGGACCTCACAGCCCCATCACCTTCAACTTCCCCAAACTTCCTTGGACTTCTCCCCTAGCAAGCCCAGGTCCCCATGCTGCAGTGATGCCTATGGCACAACCAAACTGCCTACTCCGAGCATCCTAATTCGGAGATTTTCTGTTCAGCTGTGCTGAAAACGGCTCTCCTTCTGAGGTCAAATCTCAAGCTTTGGGGACAATGCGGAGCCTTTTGCAAGAACGCTCCTTTGTGCAATATGCAAAGACGGGCAATCCTTTCACGCCGGATTACACCGCCCAGCACAAAAACACGAGGGCTCTGTCAGCCAGAGCCTAATTTAAACTCCACTCCATCCTGAGCAAATCCACGGCTAATAACACGATAACCCACCTCAGGGAACAATTACTCGAAGAGGAGCTGTCAGGAATGACTTGTGTCATCTCCCGGGGGACATCCCACTCTGTGAAGACTGGCAGCACAGAGCCCTGCACTGCGCAGCAGCACCGTCATTGCACAGGGCTCCGCATCCCCTCCCAGAGCGTTTTAGCTTGTCACAAAGTGTTTTCGCCAGCAAAAAACAAGTGATGTTTTTGAAAATGAGATTTAGCTCAGCCGCAAAGGCAAGTTGCAGGCGGTAGGTTCTTCCGTGGACATCATAGCTGTCATTGCAGATGCGTTATCCACCTCCTATGCTTGTCTTTGCCCACTAAGAGGTGATCTTCACCATATGAGAGAGCATCTGTTGTTAAGTAACACAACATGAAAGTAGGCCCAAATGTGCAGAAATGCTAAATCTGCTTAGAAAGCTGTCCAGAAATGCTGAAAGGGACACGGTGACGAGGATGTCCCCAAACCTACCCCAGTACCGTAGCAACATGGGACTTGTGGGACATATCTCCGTTTCCCACATGTAGCTGAAGCCACATATGGAATGGGATGTCACTGGAGCACTGCAGAACTTGGCATCACACTGGACCACTTTGGTCCGTTCCTGGAGCTAAAGATTCCAGGTACAAACAAACCTTTTACATCCGAATCACAGAACACAGCACAGATGTCCCCAAACCTACCCCAGTACCGTAGCAACATGGGACTTGTGGGACATATCTCCGTTTCCCACTTGTAGCTGAAGCCACATATGGAATGGGGTGTCACTGGAGCACTGCAGGACTTGGCATCACACTGGACCACTTTGGTCCCTTCCTGGAGCTAAAGGTTCCAGGTACAAACAAGCCTTTCACATCCGAATCTGGAAAAGTCACAGTCCACAGCACAGGGCCCATAGCTGCTCCTGATCAGGACCAGGCACTCAAGCAGCAGTTTCTGAGAAGCAATGAGCAGAAATAAAGCAGAAACCTCATCTTCCTTTTCCAAAAGCTCCTGTGCTTCCAGGCTGGCCTTTCCCAGCCACAGCACATAAAGCTGCTTGGCTAGAAGAGTATCCGTCAGCCGATGGGAGTAGGTGGCTGCTATTTGTATGGGGACAGAATATTTTTCTACTATTTTTCCACTCTCCTGAGTGTATTTTTTGCTCGAAGGAGTTTGCTCTGGAGAAAATCAATCTTTGGCGCAAGCTGCTCTTACAGCATCCTGCCACCAACGAACAAGGGACCTTGAGATGAGCCAGTCATAGAGAACCAGCAAATTTTGTCCAGTGCAAAGATGCCACCCTTAAAGTTGAAGCAAAACCTAAGAAGTTGATGAGGTTCTGTTCACCGGGTCTCCCAAACTGAGACCACCACAAACCCCTGGTTACCAGGATGGAAGCATCCCCTGGTTGCATGTGGTTTTGGGGTCATAATCAAAAGATTCACCTCAAGGGGCCCTCCTTGGAGCTGAGCTCTTCTCACGGCCACTTCTGCTTTGCCATCCCGTCGTGCTAGGACAGAGCTCTCAAGAACAGCACACAACTCCGAAAAGACAGGGAACATTTCCTCCCCCATTCCCAGGAAGATTAAGAGCTTCCCACGGAGCTGCCAGCATCATCCTCATTGCCATGGCAACCAGGCATCTCCCGGCCCGGAGACAGGCATGTTTTTGGCAAAACAGGGAGTCAAACTTGAGTCTTTGACACCTCAGCCCACTCCCAGTCCTCCACGCGAGGGCGGCCACGAACCACACACGAGGCAGCCTCGGCTCTACGGTTTGGCCTTTATTTTGAACTTGGCATTGGCCCCATGCTGCAGCCGGGTTGTTGTCAGCAGGGTCCGCTCCATGGCCTGCAGAACTGCTGGGTAGGGTCAAAGCCGCAGCATTGGGTTGACCACCTGGGATTCAAAACTGAGGAGCGGAGGATGTCCCTGCAGGGATGGGATTTCCACTCCCACACACACCAGTTTTCAACAGGGCAGCAGCCAAAACACCTTTTGGTTCTTGCAGCACAACAAATGAATGGCTTTTATAAGGAGACGGGAAAATGTAAGAAGAAATCCCCCGTTTTCTCCATCCGTGTTGTCACCTGCGTGAAGAAACGAGTGTCACATTCACACACCTCCCTCCTTTCTCCCAGGATAAGGAGGAGGGTAATGCCTTACACAAGGCCCCATGGAGGACCTGCTCTCCTGGCCTCATCCATACAGGATTGCACCAAAACGGTTGAGCTGTGTGTCAAAGTCTCCATTCTGCCGAGTTCAGAGTGGAGGTTGGAACATGGTGTCCCACCTCACTAGAGGAGACTTCCTACGCTCACCCCTAAGCTCCCATCTCCCACCCTGGGGACACCAAGGGACAACCTTAACAGTGACAAGGACAACCTTAACAGAAGAAGGTGAAAGTGTCAAAAGAAGAGCAGGTCCCAAGCCAGATGTGAGCAACATATGCTGAGACCTCCAGAACCAAGCTAGGAAGGTTTCAACTGCGCTTCTAGCCTGGCCTCCTGTGTCACAAACAGGGTTTCTCTGTCATCCTCTCCAGGAAGCAGAATTATGGGCCCTACGACCGATGCCTCAGGCCAAAGAGCTTGAGTTGGCATGTGAAGTAAGAACCAGAAAGTTCATGGGACCCCATTTCCCAAGTCCTGCAACAACCAGGAAAAGATGGACAAGACCCACCAGGCCTGTGCTCTGGGGAGGAAACCTCACTGCCACGTCCAGCAAGTGCCCTGGGAACTGTGCTCTGGGGAGGAAACCTCACTGCAAGTGCCCTGGGATTAAATCCTGCCTAGTGCCAAACCCGACACGCGAGCCGAGTCTGGGGACATCAGATGGCACCAGTGTGTCCATGGAGAGACACTTACCCGTGTCACCATCGGAGCCTGGCCCAGGGGATGAAGAGTTGCCCGCTTAAGAAAGAAAGTTCATTAGATGGCTGGTCTCTGAATGACTCGATTTCTGGATCCATCCCACTCCCATCCCAACCTAATCCAAACCACGAGGATCCACAGAAGCACTCGGAGGGTTAAAGAACAAGGAAAATTAAAGAGGTGCAGCTTTTTACCTAGGTAAAAGTGTAAATCAGCTGTAGACTAGTATTGCCCATGCTGTAATCACCCTTCCAGCACCTGACAACCAAAAGGTGACAAAGGACCATACGCACAAAGAGTTGTAAAACCCCAGGAGGGAAAACATCTGAAGGATGGAGCAAGGTGATAAAAGGGTAGCGGAGTCTAAATCGCCCTCAAGTGATTTGAGGAATAAAAGGGTCTGATCCTCCTTCCGAGGACCCACAGCGTCCATAGGAACAGCTGGACACAGAGCCATGGATCATGCACAAGTACTTACAGGAGCTGGTGGAGGAGGCAGGAGTCACGGGCACTGTAAAAGGAAAGGAAAGGGGCAACATCAAGGTGAGGGTGGGTGAAAGCACCATCCTCTGCATTTGTATATCCCGACAGGCCTGGGATCCCCAGGGAACACGACTGGCCAAGGAAACAAGAGTGAAAGCTGGGAGCCATGAGGAGAAAAGAGGATGCCAAACCTGGAAGCATGAGGGGGATCCCAGGGGATGCTGGAGGAGGAGGACAAGGTGGGTACCCTGCCCCATGCTCGTCCCCAAACTGCCCCCCGTCACTCGCTGTCCCCACCGTCATGGTCCCTACTCACACCCAGCGACCAAGGTGCCAACCAGTCCCACCAGCACCAGGACAGCCCGGAGCTCCATCATTCCCGAGCCACAGAGGGGGATGCTCTTCCCGGTACCACCGCGAGGACCCAGGGAGAGGCCCTGCACTGTCCCCACTTCTCGCTGCCTTATGAAGGGAGCAGGTGCTGATCAGAAAGGGGTGGGAATTGCCCTGGGAACTAATGAACTGAGTTAATGAGGTGGAAATTCCAGGAAGGAAAATAACCCCAAGGCATCCGGGAGGGAGGGGACCCTGGCACTGGGATGACACTGGATTAGGCAAGCAGACTCCAGGAATGAGTGTGAGCCCAGGGGCTAGAGCTACCCCCTGTGCTGCACATTTGGGCCCTCCACATGGACCTTTTTTAATCTGTGTGTCCAGGGGACTGTCCTGGATAGCATGGAGGGGCCTGTGCCCCATTTCTGGCCCAGTTGAACCTCATTTGGGGACGGTGTCCTGCTGGATGTGGCTGCTAGGACAGGGGTTCCTGAGGAGCAAATATTGCTCCAGGAGCTGGACTGGGGCCAGGCAGGGCCTCGCTCCCAATGAGAGATGCCTGGGGAGGGATCCGCCTTGTCCTCTGCAGGAAAAAGAGCCTATGGATAACATCAGCCTTTCCTAAATCTGCCTCTGGAATGGCAGCATCATCTCACATGGTGGGTTTCCAGGTTGCAGGTTATCCCAGGGAGCAAACAATGCTCTGAGTGCACCCGACTAAATAGAGGATCAAGGCCAAGATGCCCTCCTGGGTGACACAGGATGCCCCCATTAGAGCTCCAAGGAGAAGATGTGCTCCAAGCTTTTTCTTCTCCATCCATCACCCTAAACGTCCTGGGAACCTTCAGATCCCAGTGGGTCACTCCAGAGCTCATGCTGCAGTGCTGAAGGCTCCTGCAAAGGATGGAAGTGGCATCCTGAATCCTGCTGTTCTCTGGTACCAAGAAAACCGCCCAGTCGGTGACTCATGAGGATGGAGGAGTGTCTTGTTCTCCGCTTGGTGCTCTGCTCTCTGCCCAAAGGCACAGCTGGACGCAGCTGGATACAGCCATGGAGCTGGTGGAGTCCCAGAGGGTCGGAAAGCAGGAGGTAGTTTCTGTGCCAGATGAGGACTGAAGACCTGGTGCCCACAGAACTGGTGGGTGTCCTAGGATCCAAAACGTGGGTTGTAACCCCTTCCCCAATTCTTCCTTCCCTCCACGCCTGAAAACTGTTTATCTGGAACGTGGGGGTAGATCAGTTCCTGACTGATGCCTTCGTGTAGATATATATAGGTGTAGCCGTGGCAGCTGTTATCTGCCCCCACTAGAGCTGGTGCAGCCCCACCTGCTCTCGGAGCTATTGGAGATCCCTACACAGGTGGAGCTGGGATGCGGGTGATGTTTTCCCTCCAGAGGAGCAGCCAGAGGAGCTCTGGGTCTCAGCTGGCATCAGCCACCCCACATGGGCACTTGAGTCAAGGCCTTGATCAGGGAGCAGAGAGGGGAGGAGAATCAGTTCGTCCAAAACAGGCGTCTGGATCACGCCATGGACCAGACCTATCTATCCAGGGAATGCAGCCCCCATCTGAGGGGATATGTCCATCTGAGTCCTGCCCTCATTGGATTTCTGCAGAAAACTAAATCCCAGCTTGAAAGTTGCTTCCCTGAGCAACCTGTGAGTCTGGTGTGAGAAGGCCAGCGGGGCAGGGCTGGGAGAGCAGTGACCATGTCCAGTTTCTTCAGAGCAGTCATAGGATGCTCTGGGATGCAGGTTCAGGTCTCTCTGCATCACTTGCAGCTCCCTCATGACCAACCCATGTCTGGAGCTAACGTGGTGCTCCTTATGTCCCAGAGTGCTCCCTAGCTGTCCAGAAAACATTGCCAGCCCATGCACATGTGCATGCATGCAGCAGGATGCACATGTGCACACGCACCAGCGCATGTGCACACTCCAACATATACCTGCATTATATGTCTGCACAAGCCCCCACATGCACACACAAAAAAAACAACAAAAACAATCAAAAGCTAAATTCTTGGAGTCTAAACTAAATTCTGGGGAATC